>CM018696.1:63877932-64198385 GCA_009363875.1 Mikania micrantha | reverse complement strand
GAATGTGCATTGACTTTAAAGATGTTAACAAAGCTACTCCAAAGAATGTTATCCGCTCCCAGAAATGGAAGCAAAAATTGATTCGTTGCAGACATACCCCCTCCGTTGTTTCCTCGACGCGTATAAGGGTACCATCAAATCCGAATGGCTAGGGAATATGAAGAGAAAACTGCTTTTTACACAGCCGAAGGAACATTTTGCTACACTAAAATGCCTTTCGGCCTCAAAAATGTCGGGGCCACGTATCAACGGATGATGGACAACTTGTTCCATGACCAAATAGGCCGAAATGTGGAGGTATACGTAGACGATCTGGTCATTAAAAGTAGAGAGATTACAATGATAAGCGATATCAAAGAAACCTTCTACACGCTAAGGCAGTCACAATGAAGCTGAACCCCAGTAAGTGCTCGTTTGGAGTTGAAGAAGGTAGATTTTTGGAGTCATGGTCACCAAGGAAGGGATCAAAGCAAATCCAGAAAAAGTAGAGGCGGTCATCTCAATGGCATCCCCAAAAACGATAAAAGAAGTGCAGAGGCTGAACGGCAGGTTGATAGCACCAGTCGTTTCCTATCCAAGACAGCCGAAAGATCCCTACCCTTCGTAAAAACCTTAAAGCAATGCCTAAAGAAGAACAAGTTCACCTGGACAGACGAAGCAGAAGAATCTTTCCTGGTAGTCAAGGAACATCTCTCCTCCTTACCAGCTCTAGCAACACCGTTCACAGCTGAAATGCTCACAGTGTACTTGTCTGCATCAGAAAAAGCGATCAGCGCAATCCTTTTGGTAGAAAGGAAAGGTAACCAAATACCGATTTATTTCGTCAGCAGAACTTTAAAAGGGGAAGAAGAAAGGTATTCTACCATGGAAAAAGCAGCACTAGCATTGGTGCATGCCTCAAGGAGATTGCGGAGATATTTCCAAGCCCACCCCATACGGGTACTCACCAACTTGCCCATCCAGCAAATATTGGCACGACCAGAAGTCTCAGGCAAGTTAGCTAAATGGCAATCGAATTAGGGACTTCGAGATCAAATTCGAACCGCGCCATGCTTACAAAGGTCAGGTACTTGCCGACTTCCTAATAGAAGCTCCCGAAAGCAAAAAATCAAGAACAACTTCCATGTTGACGGTCACGAAAGTTGTGACGCCCCGAAATGGCAGATGTACTGATGGTGCGTCCAATGCGGAGGGAAATGGAGCAAGTTTTATTTTGACAACACCGGAAGGCATCGAATTTTCCTACGCTATTAGACTTGAATTCACAACCACTAACAATGAAGCTGAATATGAGGCCTTGTTAGCCGGGCTGAGAGCTGCGCAAACCATGAAAGCTTCACGCATCGACGTACATGTTGATTCTCTTTTAGTGGCTAACCAGATGAATGGTTCCTACGAGGCAAAAGAAGATGCAATGAAGCAATACCTGGCAAAAGCGAGTCTCTGCCAACACAGTTCGTCGAATGCCAGGTAATCCACATCAACAGAAGTCAGAACCACAAGGCCGATGCCCTGAGCAAACTTGCTTCGGCCGCTTTCAGCAAATTGGGAAGTGAAATCAGAATCGATGTCCTCACCAAGCCATCCATCGAGGGAGAACTTGAAATACAAAGGTAACACAAATAATTTCATGGGGGGAATCGATTAAGAATTCCTCAAAAATGGTACAGTACCGGTGAACAAAGACGAAGCACGGAGGTTACGTCTGAGAGCCCTACAATACGAGTTGATCAATGGGGAACTGTACCGAAAGTCCTATCTAGGACCTTCTCTTAAATGTGTAGACGAAGAAGAGGCAAGGTATGTCATGAAGGAAGTCCATGAAGGAATATGTGGACTCCACGCAGGGCCTAAAACCATGGTCGCTAGTGCGATGAAAGCAGGGTTCTATTGGCCAGGAATGTATAATACTGCAGTAACACTGTCTCGCACATGTGACAACTGCCAAGTCCATGCACCTGTACCGAAAAGACCAAAACATCCACTTGTGCCTGTTAGCTCGTCATGGCCTTTTCAAAATGGGCGATCGATATCGTGGGGCCTTTCCCGGAAGCCGTAGGGAAAGTCAAATTTCTAGTGGTGGCAATTGACTATTTTACGAAGTGGGTGGAAGCAAAGCCATTAGCTACAATCACCAGCCAAGCCATAAAGAGATTCGTTTGGGAAAACATTGTCTGCAGGTTCGGTATACCCCACACGATTGTCAGCGACAATGGAAAGCAGTTCGATAGCGCCGTCTTCAAAAAGTGGTGTCAAGATTTGCACATCACACAAATCTTCACATATGTGGCGCACCCACAAGAAAATGGTCAGGTCGAGCGAGCAAATCGAAGCATCGTGGATGGAATTAAAGCAAGATTAGGCAGAACACGTAAGGCATGGTTGGAAGAGTTACCTCATGTACTATTGGCTCATCGAACAATGACAAAAACAAGCACAGGGGAAACCCCCTTCAGCTTAATGTATGGGACAGAGGCCATGATACCCGCAGAGATAGGATCCCCAACAGCAAGAATGCAACTCGTGGAACACAAAAACAATGAAGACCTCCTAGTAAATCTGAATCTCCTGGAAGAACGAAGATATCAGGCAGCACTCCGAGAGATAAGTTACAAAAAAACAATGCAAAAGCACTATAACAAAACGGTCCGAACCAAAGAACTGAAGCCAGGAGACCTCGTGCTACGGTCGAATGTCGCAAGTAACAAAGAACCACAGAACAAGTTAACTCCTAAATGGGAAGGTCCATACAAGATCACTTGGAGCAATGGGAAGGGATCCCACAAACTAGTAGACATAGATGGTAAAGAGATACCAAGAACGTGGAACTCGATGCAATTACGAAAATACCACCTGTAGAAGGCGACAAGGCAGAAGCACTCAAAGGCGATCACACATTTTGTTTGTTATGTGATATAGCCACTTTTGAATTGTATGTTAAAACCTTTTCTTTTTTGTACCTATGATGGAAAAGGAATACAATAGAAATGCCTTGATTAGAACACCCATCCAAAATTGTTTATATGTGTTTCATTTATGCTTCATAAGCAAAATAGAAAATCCTATACGGAAACCAGAGACAATAGTCTCCAATAAATGCATAACAAGGAATTCAAAACAACACTAAGGGTAAAAAACCCTCCTCGTCGCGCGACAATTCAAAATAAAAGCATGCAAAAAACTCATAAAGAGAAAACATTGGGTAACCAGCTTTATAAAAGGGTCCCCAACCACGTACGTACAAAAATAAAAGCTTAAAAGCTTCAATACATCCAGTTATAAAAAGGCATTACAATGCCAGAACAGCATATTCAGTTTACATTACAAAAAGCCACAAAAGTTAGTTGGAACTAACATAGGCAAAGGGGCAGTAGGGTCCACAACAGCCGTTAAAGCCTCTAAATCACCAAAAGGTATGTCGGGGGATTTTTCTAGTTGGGATAACAGTGAATGATCCGCCGCACCCAACGCAAGAGTAGCCTTGGTCATCCATGTTTCCTCAGAGGGATCATAACAAGGACTCTCTTCCAAGAACAACCCCTGACTTGAATATTTATACCCCGCACGGAGGCCATTTTGATAACCAACAGCGAGACAAGCAGAATTCACGTCACCAAGCAGTTGCACATATTCCCGGCTATCCCGTATACGATTAAAAACCCAACGAAAGCCTTGGGTAACAAGCCATGCACGATCAGCTGCAAATTGGTTATTCAAACCAGTAACCTCCACCACCTCCCGCTGTAATCTTTGATTCTCTACAGATAACCGAGCAATTTCCACACGAGCAGTAAGGGCATCCTCTTGCGCCTGCTCTATTTCGCCTTGCTTACCCTCAAGCAACCTTTTCAAATCCTGTACCAATCCCTACAAAGAAAAGAAAAACATGCCACATGAAAACAACAGCAAGGCCAGCCAAGTATATGAACGACAAATTGAAGGATAAAAATTACCTCCATTAGACGCATGTCAGTTTTATAGCTCTTAATATCATTCTGACGCTCTTGCAATTCACCGACACACCGGTCCACCTCAGACCTCAACTCAACAACACGCCGTTCAAATGCTGCAGCCTTCTCGTTCGCCCCGCGAAGAGATTCCTTCAGAACTTTTGACTCTGCACGCAGAGCATCAACATCCAATAGCTCACCAAGAAATTGTTTCTTTTCTTCCAAAGCTTTGACAAGCTCATCTTTAACATCAACTATTCGTTGCTGAAACTTCACTGCAACATCTGACCGACGCTGCAAACGCTTTACAATCTCCAAACCGAGCATCTGATGTGATTCCAAGGACAAGGAGAATTGATGAGCTAAAGCAAGTGAATCCAAATCCTTATGACAAGCCTCAGAGACAGAAAAGGGATCTACATTGGTAGTGCTAGGCAGCACCAAAGGTCCAACAGGACCCGAACTCATAGGGATTGAGGTCATAGATACCGCTTCTGTAATAACATCTGAAATAGATACACCCATGTACGGGGAGGATACAGGAGCACCCGGGCCCCCGGGAGAGATAACCACGTTGGGCTCATGAAAGTCCCAAATAGGAGAGTTTGGCACAAACGCCACATCAGATCCTATCACCTGCTTACCTTTCTTCCTACGCAGAAAGGAAGCCTCCTCAGATTCCTCATCCTCACCCCCTTCGTTAACAGTAGTTGGAGAACAAATTCCCTTTCGTTTCACAGTAATGGGGGTGGCAACAACATATACTTCAGGCAGCGATGCAAGGGCATGTTGACCACCACTGCGTAGTCGAAGTTTCAAGGGAGGTGGAGAAGGTAGTACTTGAGACTCCGAATCAGACCGTGTAACACGTCCTCTTTTCTCTAGAAGGGTAGCCAAAGGAACCTCATCATCATCAGGGCTAGAAATTTCTACGGCAGAGACAGAAGGCGATGTTGGCTGAAACTCTATCATGGGTAGTGGCGGAGGAGGAGGAATCGAAGACTCAATGGCAACAAATTCCATTCCGCGACTTGCTTTCTTCAAAATCTTTAGCAAATTCATCTCTGCATACACATTGACAACAAATCAGTGTACAAAAAAAAAACGAGAAAAAGAAAGAAGAAAAGGAAAAGTCATGCGCCCATGACTAGGACCTTCGCCCTTCTCCATCACAGCCGGACGATATTCAGGTTCATCCCAGAGAGGGCTTACTCCAGCCATTACGAGTACTGGTTCCGGAAATACGATAGCAAGAGTAGGGTTTTCGACCAATAATCGAAATAAGGGAACATCACAGTCACGCAGAGGCGGCGCCTCATCTACTATCGGAGTCCACAGGTTACGAAGAGGCAAACGCGAAGGCAAAAAATTGTTATGCACAAAGAAAAACGAAGTTTCCAATCCCGGAGACTCTACAAAACCCTACTCACACAACTCGGAAAGTTTTGAGGACTACGCTTCTCAAAAGTGAACCAATCACCATCAACTCGGAATCGATAGAACCGGCGAAACAATGGAAGGTTCGGTTCACCCCCATGGCCTTACAAGCGATTACAAAGTGCATCACACGAAGCAACCCTAATGGATGTACCTGCGAGAAATGAACTTCAAAGAAACGGAGGACCAAAAACAAAAATGGCGAAAGAGGATACCGCACGTTACAAGACCTAAAAACCTGAGTAAAAATAGTAACCCTATCGCTACAGGCAGAAGCATCATCGCCGGGACGAGGCAATCGGGGATGCACAGATGCCGGGATTTGATACAACCGGCAAAAATTTTGCAATTCTTCTTGAGACAATGATTACGGTGTCGAACCCAATCCGCGTCTATCCATGAATAACGAAAATAAGGTGACAGAACAAGAGAAACTTACTCAACAATGGTGGAGAAACGAAGGGGCGTGAAACCAAGCGGGAAGAAGAAGAAGGAAGAGAAAGAAAGAAAGAAGTGACGGTGCATTTCAAATCACCCCAGATGTCACGTGGCTTCTCCCTAACCGCACACATCACCATGAAAATTCCAATTATACCCTCTAGGGGGGCCCACGAAAGCAACCAGCGGGAACCGCCAACAAACAACAAAAAACAAAAAGAGGAAGACCGAAACAACAAATAAAATTTCTCAGTATCACTAAATACAAATAAATGACAAAATAACGGAACTCACAGGGAAGCATGTTATGCACGGATCTTTCAAGTTCAGAAGGTGACCCCTGAAGAGCGGCACCAACTGAACTGGGGGGGACTTGATGACAGTGCATAGGATAAGCCACCGTCATTAAGAGGTATGGCAGCATTAAATGCTTATAATCATGAACTGACCCAGCATTTAATGAGGGCCATCAAGTCATTAATGGAGGAGTATGGTTCATAAGAGGGTCAGCCACACATCAGTCAATCTGACTGATGAACTGATAGAAGGTCCTTACCCAGTGGACAATAACCCAGGATGTATTCAGGAAAGCCAAAGGGGAAAGACCCAGGGGAAAAGGTTATAAAAGAGGAAGATAAGAAGCTGAACGACGCATTCAATACAAACCAACCACTTATCACTTCGGCATTAAAGAGAGTGTCCCGTTCCTAGAGAGAGGGAGGTCCTTACGCTAGGATAGAATTCTCTTCAGCTTGTAGTTATACTTTGGTCTGTAAAGATGAGGAAGATGATTACTTGTAAACCTCATGGAGGGTTATTGTTTGTAATATCCGTGGTTAGTAAATGAGATTGTCATTTGCACTTTGCTTGTGTTGTTCATAGCCAAACGTGTTATAATTTGGTTCATCACTTTCCTTCCTATAAAACACCTTGTCATCAAGGAAAAAGTAGGGAGTCGTTAAACCAATAAATCAGATGACTCGCAGGTAGGTAGGGGTGGTCTTGAGAATTCAGGTGCCCCGGACATACTGAGGCTAAATATATATAATTTAAAAACGATTTTAAAAATTTTTGTGCCCTTGCAAAAATGGGCCATGGACGGAGGTCGGGTTTGCCCCTCCTCAGGGCCTCCCATGCAGCATGCAGGTAGGTTTTTCAAGATGTTTATTACAACAATAAGTCAACAGTCCTGAGACTTGGTGGCTAGCTTTTTAGAGCTAGTGATGATCAATAATAGTACTCAGTTGTAACTTAAGGTGCCAATAAAACTTAATCTTTTCTAATAAAAAATCTAAATAAGATTAAATAGGAAATTTCTAAATCTATAAAGTTTAAGAATAAATGATACAGTTATAATTACTAAAATGTAATCTTATAAAACTTTTATAAAAACTTTTAACATAAAATGTTGAAAGAATAATCCAGAGGACTATAACTGTAAATACTTTAAATTAAAATTTGATGATGATGACGGCCACAACTTATTCAAAGGTTACACTATGTCAAGATAGTGTATTTTTACAAACATTTTATTATGTTAAACATTCTAGACCACTCAACAAGACAATCATTGTATCAAGACAGTGATAAACTTACTAAAACATCAACAAGTGATGAATAAACTCACAAAGCAATCATCAGTGAAAATCCTTAACAACAATTCAAGAGAATACTATAAATGATGATAATGAGTGAATAAAATAGTGTACAAAACTTCATATTTATAACCCAATATACAAAACCAATGAGTTGGCACATGCCAGCTTGATGGTTGATCTTATGGTCGCTCCAAACGACAATGGACGTCCAATTCACTTAGCTTTGGTTATTAGTTGTTAGTTGTAACATTTAAACATTGTGTGATGTCTTGTTTACTTTTATATTTTACTATGTAGAGATGTTGATTGTTTAAACAAACTTGAAAATAGCTTGTTTGTTCCTATCACATCTTGCAATAGTTTAACAAAAAATGGTTAAAACATCTTTCAAGAGTTTAACAAAAAATGATTATCACATATTGCAAGAGTTAAATAAAAAAATGGTTAAGTTTCTTTTGAATTTTCGAAGATAAAAAGAAGATGTTTTCTTTTTTGTTTTTTTTCTTAAACAATCTTAAGATAGAATGTGTTTTTTTATGAAAGATATAATGTTTCATTTGCCTATTATGGAATGATTATCAAGAGATATTTGAAAAACACTTTATAAAATTAATTTGATTATCTTCAAGAATCTTTGCAAGATTATTTTAAGTTTTATAAAAATAGTCTTTGCAAGACGTATAAAAAACTTGTAGCTTGTTCACTTAATTTGTAGGATTATTAATCTCTTTTGATTCAGAACTTTTATATTGATTCATTTTTGAATTTATTGATATCTTAATTTGGATGACTTAAAAATGATTAATCAAGTATTCAAAACATGTATGTGATATCTACTCAATTTTAATAAACTAATATAATTTTAAATAACAATTAGTTAGCGAATATCAAAATTTATAAATTAATTAAAGTTTAAACATTTTTATCTTAATAATCATGTCTCAACCCATACAACTAAATTCATTTATGAGCTCAAAGGTTATGTTAGATTGATATGATGACTTGTATGTAAGCTTTATTTGAAATGTTATGTGAACCGCTCTAAAGGGAATCGGTCGGTTGAGCCGGTTCACTGGTCGGACCGGATTTCAAGTTTTTTTAACTAAAATCCAAAAAATTAAACATTAAAATCAAACCTTTTATTTTTTTAGCATGATTATGTTTGTTTGAATTTGTTTATAATTCTATATTTTTTTGAATCTTTTATATATTTATTATGTTATCCGGTTCTTGAATCCGGTCCGACTGGTACGACCAATAACCAGTAAGGCGTCCGGTTTGATTATGAAAACATTGTTTATTTGTAGTGGCTCTTGGTATAGGAGTGTTATTATCAACTTGGATGTTGATTTTTGGTTTCCTTAAGTGCAACCATTTTTTTCATTTTTATATATTTTTCAGATGAAACCTTTTTATCAAAAAATAAATAAATTAATTAATTATTATATATATTATTAAGAATAAATACATGGTTATTTTTGAAGATTCATGGAAGTAAAATCTAAGAGTACTGAAAATTGGAATCTTGTGTTAGCTCTCTCGATTCTCTTTAATACTCGGTCGTCGTCCTTCGTCAGGTTCTTTGGTATCTAATTTTGCGATCTCTGTTCTTTTTTTTCTCTCTGTCCATGTTTTCCCCACTCTAGGGTTTATGAGTCCACAAATCTCTCCGATTCCGCCTTGAGGATTCAATAATTGCATGGTTCATGGAGCAGTTGTGGTGAATTTACCGGATTTTCACACCAGGTTTGAGCTGTTTCTCATAAATTTCTTCATTATCCATTTTTTTGCTTATATTTCTTCCGCGAAATCAGTTTGCAGCCAGTATTTTTTATTTTTTGTTGGACTGATAAGTTAGGTTTTCTTCGAAATTTATGATGATTGGACGGAATGTGGTTTTGAATTTTGATCGTACTAGTTGTTTTGAATTTGATGAATTTAGTGTCAAGAGCTTTTAGGGTTGTCCTTGGTGACTTTTGAAGGTCGTTCATTTCACCAGAAATAGGGCGTGTTTTGTTTCTGAAGTGAAGTACTTCTACACACTCAAAATAAATTTGGATGATTTTGCAAAACTGCTTCCAACATTATTCTGTTTTCGGTGTAGCTAACGAACTCACCTAGACCAGCTTAAAATTCCCAATACTGAAACTGAAAAGGGGTCTGATTGACACTTTAACCTCAAGTGTATCTCTTTTTTCTGTTTGTTTCTCCTGGATTTTCTTATCATCTTTATTTTCTGTTTTGATGCATTCGAGCAGTAGCTCATGTAAGCTCTTTTATTTGATATTATGTGAAATTATGATGAAAAGCCGCTGGAAACTAGTATTTCCTTTAAATCGTTTGGAGTTGTTTGCATACATGTGCCTTCTAATTTTGTGGCCTTATCACATTGCCAAATTGTTTCCGTTTTGATTATGTTGAATCCCGTTCAACATTCATGTGGTTTCATTACCAGGAATAAGTAAAAATCTGGTAAATTGTTGCTCTCTTGCTAAAATTACTAAGATATACAAGTAAATTAATAACAAATTGTCTTTAAGTCATGCTGTTTTTTGATTTAAAAAAAACTTGAAAAGTTAAACCATTATGAATTTATGATTAAGTTAACTCTTTAGTTGGTTGTTGAGTTATTTATTTTGTTTTGGCTAATGCATGTGTGTCCAATCTTCTCATATATATATATATATATCGATTTGCTTTTTTTTTAGGTTTACCTAAGGAAGTAGTGTGCCTTGAATGAATGTAAGCATGGATTTAAATGCATCCCCGGAACCTGAAGAAGATGAAGAGACTTATGAACCAAGTTTCAGTGAGGACACTCAAGACAGTGCACCAGAAGAAAAACATAGTCGTCATCATCATCATCATGTAGAACATGTAGAGACAGCAGTGGATATTATGCGCCGGGTACTTTACTGATGTTTAATCTGTCTTTTACGAATAAAGCTAACATCATATGCAATTTTCAAGTTTTTACATCCAATGTGTATTCCTGAATCAGGAGCGTGAAGAAAGAAAGCAAAGACTGAAACGAGAACGCCCAGATGACAAACCAAAACATCAGGCTTACCAGTCTGGGAATGATCACTTGTTTCATACAAAGAGTCAGAGAACTTATGATAAAAGCAGGCTTCCTCCAGGTTAATTTCAATCTCAAGAATAACATTTGGTTGATATTGAAGGGTTATATCTGATTTATACAGGATTTGAATTTGAAGATAATTATCAAAGTTTATTATATTGTTTTGATGACTTGTTTGATTTAGTTTCCTAGTTTGATATAAATAAAGTTTCTTGTTTTACAAGGTTTAGTCCAGTATAAATAGAGGTTACGGGCTAATGTAATCGGCATGATTTTCGTTCTTTATATTATTGGAGGAGTCGAGGGAAGTTGCACAAAAGTCCGGTTTGTTGTTTGTGTGTGATATATCGTTTTTTTTTTTTTTTTTTGGTATTATAGGATGGTTGGATTGCCCAGCATATGGACAAGAAATAGGTGGTATTGTTCCTTCCAAAGTTCCTCTTGGTGAGTCTTTTAATGACTGCATTGTTCCTGGTAAAAGATACTCATTTAGACAAGTCATTCACCAACAAAGAGTTTTGGGCCGGAAGGTCAGTACGTGCAAATCAAATATAAATGATACTGATTTTAGGAGGCCCTTTGCCCCATTTTATCATAAATCCAATAGCTTGATTTCTGGTTTGGTACCTTTTCAGCTGGGCTTAGTGATTGATCTTACAAATACAACTCGTTACTATTCTGCAAATGATTGGAAGAAAGAAGGCATCAAATATGTTAAGGTTTGTATCCAGATACTTTTAAATCAAGTTCTGGAGTATTGAAAATGGGATTCTAAGTCTTTGTTTTGTATATATTTTATCAAATAACAATTAATTATTTATTCAAGCATGCTAAGGTTAGTTTCCAGATGCTTTAAAAATCAACGGCTGTAGTTTTGACTTCTGAGAATGGAATTCTAAGCCTTTGTTTTGTACCTGTTATTCTGTTTTATTAGATAATGATTATTCGTTTATTCTTATTTTTGTTAATATTTGATTTAGATCAACTGCAAGGGGCGTGACTCAGTACCTGAAAATGAGGCTGTAAATCAGTTTGTGTATGAGGCAAGTTATTCTTACAAGCTATTTATCCCTGTTGTCTGTTCAAAATGAATCCTACCACTTTTCACATTACAAAAAAATGCTGAAAGGAACGCGTAATAAATTTAATCATCAGGTTTCTCAATTTCTAGCTCGACAGAAGAACTCAAAGAAGTATGCTCTTGTTCATTGTACACATGGGCATAACCGTACAGGGTATATGATTATCCATTATCTCATGCGAACATTGCCAATATCTGTAACTCAGGTCAGTTAACTTGGTAAGCTGGTTTTTTCTATTTTGTGTTGTATTATGTTATGAGTGGGATTTTACTAGGTTTGTTTGTTTGTTATTGTACCATGTCATGGGCTTCTATTAATTACTTGTGTTACAGGCAGTAAGAATATTTTCTGAAGCACGGCCGCCTGGAATATATAAAGCAGATTATATAGATGCCTTGTATGCCTTCTATCATGAAAGAAAGCCTGATATGTTCACTTGCCCTTCAACTCCTGAGTGGAAAAGATCTTCTGAGTTTGATTTAAATGGAGAGGCATTGCCGGATGAAGATGATGATGGAGTACCTCTGGATCCTCTGAGTGTATATTTTCCCTTGTTCTACTAAATGCTTAAATTCTATGATCAAAGCAATAATTATCATTGTTTATTTGTATCAGGAGAACAATCATGAGACAGAGGGAGCCATCATGACAAATGATGATGTTTTGGGTGATAGTATCCCTCAAGATCAGCAAGATTCTTTCAGACAGTTCTGCTATCAGGCATTAAAGTTAAGCGCAGGGGTAAGTAAATATTATTTTCATTGTTTGTACAATTAATTTTCCCATATAATGAATAATCGATGGCAAGCTGCATCATTTTCTTTGTATTGTTTAAACTTCCTTTGGTTATCACGATTCCTCTTCAATCAGTATAGACCATGTAATCTAGGCCTTTGTTTTACATCATGCTTGAATGTATAATATTTTACCCGTGAAATAATTATAGTGTTTTGCTAGAATGAAACAAAAAGGGTTTTAGCATTCCTAATTTTTAACCAATTCACTTCTGTTCGTGTTGCTTTACTCCAACTAAACTCAAAGAATCTTATATAGGTATCTCTAGAAGCACAATGGACAACATATTCCTCTTTAAATAATTTAGATAATTTTTTAGAATTTGAAGAATAGTGTCTGGACTTAATATTGAATTTATTTAATATAACTTCTCAAATCAGACCCTTGCTATGACCTCACTTCAACGTAGAAAAACATGTCTTTTTGAACACCATCCTTTTTAAGACGTTGGGTTTGGTATAAGAGACCTTTTTTCTCGTATTATTGTAGCCATCTCATTAGCGGTCACAACCTCTCATCAAAAATGAGTTTAAAAGGTATAATGTCTATGAGTCTATCTTTATGCAATTGTGCCTCATCAGCTAGAGAATCAGAAACATTTTGGCTTTTCCAAAATTCCCAGTTGTCAATTGGTTTGAAGGAAAAACAGCCTTTGCGACATTGCCTTAATCTTTACTGCCAACCGCTTTAGAATATATGGTGTCAGTAACTTTTAGAAAGTAAAAATTAGTAAGTGTGGAACTATTTTACAATCTTTTGATGCCAATAAGAGGATTTTTTATGAATATTTTTATCATTTTGATGTTGTGTCACTGAGATATTATAAAAGAAAAACTGCCTGGAGGCTCAGAGCCGTTTCTTTTTCTCTTCCTGTACAAGAGAAGAGAAAGGGGGAGGGGGAGTGTAAATATTTGTATATCGTGCGTTGGCAGTTACATTTCTGCGATCACATTCACCATTGCAACATCTTAGTTCCGTATCTTTCATTTCTTTACTCTGCGTGTTATTATCATCCACTCATCAAACAACCTGCAATTTCTCGCGTGAGTGTACACCTGCAAATACAAGCACCTTAGGCTGAATTTGTTTGGTTTAATTAGAGATTAACATGTTTGGTTTAAATAGGGCTTTTGTCGATCTCGAATATAAAAGAAAGCTCTCGTTGGCAATTGTTTTGTTTGCTATTGACAGAACACCAGTTCATCTGTGCATGCCTCCAGAGTGGTAGTGGATTGAATGATGGATATAGATAGCAAGATGGATGGGCTGGGTGATAAGTTGGTTTTAAACGGGTCATTTTTCAGCATTGTTTAAAACAAGCCCATTGGTTAATTCACAAACACTTTTCTCGTCCATATTTTATTCATATTTTTAGTAAATAGTTAATGCATTAATACAATTACAGAAACAATGTTATTTAAATAATATGAATAAAAATAATTTGCTATTTAGGAGGTTGTATACATAAAAGAATTGTGACCCTGGGTGACTCTCAGCACATTCCCCTTTCAGATAAAATACAACCATAAGGTTTCTAAGATCATCTCTATATTGTTTAAAATAGGCCGATCCTTTTTTTTCCTTTAATCTCGCTTCCACTTTCTCAGATCGTCTTTTTTTTTTGTTGTATTTTTATTTTTTTTTCTTTCTGTTTTCTTGTTTTTCAGACAAGAGGGAACCCTCAGTTCCCAGGGTCACATCCAGTTTCTCTAGACAGGTCTAATGTCTAACTCTTCTTTATGCTCATTATCTAATATATATATATATATATATATATATATATATATATATATATTTCGTATTGACTAATGTTTAAATACTGTGCAGGGAAAACTTGCAACTTCTTAGGCAGCGTTACTATTATGCAACATGGAAAGCTGATGGAACAAGATATATGATGTTAATTACTATGGATGGATGCTATCTAATTGATAGAAATTTTGTTTTCCGAAGGGTCCAGATGAGATTTCCCTGGAAACTAAATAATGATGTATGAGCTTACCCTTTAGGAAATTTCTTCTTTGGAGGTCCTGTGACATATTTATGATTTTTTGTGACAAAAAATGAATTCTTGTAAAGGGTACTGAGAAGGTTCATCACTACACACTGTTGGACGGGGAGATGATAATTGATACTGTGCCTGACACTCGGAAACAAGAAAGGCGTTATCTGATTTATGACTTGATGGCAATCAATCAAGTCTCTGTCATTGAGGTATGGTTCCAATGATTTGCTTCTTGTGTTTTTGTTATACTTCATATTTGATTATATTACCTTGTGGTCTTGGCCATGCTGTTTTATATTGATAACAAACAAGCATACTCAGTCTAGTCTCACTATTCAGTAGGGTCTAGGTGGTGAGACGGAGGCAAGCCTTACCGTTATCCCAATTGAATAAAGAGACCTCGGCTCACTACTTTATATTGATAGATGTGGCAAGTTGAGTGGACTGGAAAACAGGCTTGGGTTAGCAATGTAGTTTTTTAGAAGGATGAGTTGACCCACAAACAAATTTTGTTCCTCTTTTTACATTTTAAAATAACTTAATGTATTACATATTACTATAAAAACTATATTTTTGGAACCCCCCCCCCCCCCCCTCCTTTCTTTTAAGCAATTGAAGAGGTTGGAAGCATTTAACTATAATTCATCTTGCGAATAATGATACCTTTGTTGTACAATTGGCATATAAGGTCAAAGAATAAACACTGCAAATTAAGAATAAACTCTGCAGAATTGACCACAAAAGGTAAAGAATCAACTCAGCAAATTTACCATATAAGTTGAAGAATAAACTGCAAATGACCATATAAGGTTAAGAATAAACTCTACAAGTTGACCATATAAGGTTAAGAATAAACTCTGCAATTTGACCATAAATGGTTAAGCATAAACTCTGCAATTTGACCATATAAGGTTAGGAATAAACTCTGCAAATTAACCATGCATGCCTTCTGCACTTTAGAGTCGAGTTGAGTAAATTTATGTAATGTTCTTTTCTCATGGAGTTTGTTAGAATCAAAGGCATAATCAGTCTTAGTATATATTACCTTAATCCAATCCATTTCAGCATAACAATATGTTCATTTAGTTGGTAAAAATAATTATTTTTAATCTATTTTTTTTATAAAATATAAAACAGAGACCTTTCTATGAACGATGGAAAATGCTGGAGAAGGAAGTGGTTGATCCTCGAAACCGTGATCGCCATAATATATACAAAAATGGAAATTCCTGTTATAGATATGAGTTGGAGCCATTCAGGGTATATTTACTCACACTAATTACTTAAGTTTATGATTATACCTCACCTAAATATTTACTTTCTTGGTCAAATTTGTTACTTATCTGGGTGAAGCTTTTATAGGTAAGAAGGAAGGACTTTTGGTTGCTTTCTACTGTCAACAAACTTTTGAAGGAGTTCATTCCAAGGCTTTCACATGATGCAGATGGTCTTGTTTTTCAGGTTCTAAATCCTTACAGACACACCCTTATTTCAATATTTAAATTAGTAATTTCAGCTTAATTTTGTAAATGTTTTATTGTGGTAAATATTTATTTCTATGTGGACAGGGTTGGGATGACCCTTATGTTCCCCGTACACATGAAGGACTTCTGAAGTGGAAATATGCATCAATGAACTCTGTGGATTTTCTTTTTGAGGTTTGATTATCAACTTTTTATACTCTGTTTACAGATGTCATGTTCTTATAGGGATGGTAATTGTTGTATGTGTGCATCCACAGATGGCTGAAGATCGCCAGCTGCTATTTCTTTTTGAAAGAGGGAAGAAGAAGCTGATGGAGGGGAACAAAATTGCATTTAGTGGTCAGTAATTAACTAATTATTAAGTGTTGCAACTTTGGCCCATCTACTTGTAAATCGGTCAATTTGGGTTATGTTACACCTCGTTACACCTTGTAGGTTGAATGGGTGGAAATATAACAATTTAGCTAAAAAAATTGGTGGAAAATCTTAAACTATTCAAAAGTAGCCAAAAGTTTATTCTTACTGCATACAACAACAACAACAAGCATACCCGGTTAAAATCCCACTCCGAGTGTGGTCTGGGGAGGGAAAGATAAAGACACATCTTACCCATATCTAAAGATAGAATAGAGAGGCTGATTCGTAGGAGTCTCCCGGCTCAAAGCTTCGATTTTTTTTAACACATTTTTTTTCAAAATGATGTAAATTTGGGCTCTGTGTATTAAAAATAACCCACTACTAGCTATGATGTGTCTGTTCAAACAAAAATACTATTTTCAAGTGTTTGAAAATTTTGGGTTTCTTGATCTAGTTTATTGTGAATCAGCAGATGATATAGATCCTGCATCATACTCGGGGAAGATTGTCGAGTGTGCATGGAATTCAGAGGAAGAAGCATGGGTCTGCATGCGGGTCAGGACAGATAAAGCTACACCGAATGAATTTAACACGTATAGAAAGGTGCTTCTCTCTCTCTCTCTCACACACACACACACACACCCACACTCTCTCTCTCTCTCTCTCTCATGACTCATCCATTTTTTTCTACCTTTACATATCCTTGCAACAAGTTGTCTTATGGGTGCTGTGATTATGGTCATTGTTTAATTCATGATTACAAGTTGTGTTGCAAAAATAGGTTCTAAGTAGATTAATCGGTAGTCGGTCGGCAACCGATGTGATTTCACAAAATATGTGGTATTAATCGGTAGTCGGTCCGCAACCGATGTGATTTCACAAAATATGTGGTATTAATTAGTAATCGGCCAAGTCGGCATGGTCAGTTAAAAATCAGCCTAGTCGCTCAAAGGGCTTTAATCGGGATAATGGTTGGTTTCTTTGGGAACCACTTTTTTGGTTTCCTCAATAAAAATTGGTTAAAAATTTTGAAGTATTTAAAATTTTTTCTTATTTGAAAAATTGCGCATAAAATTTTGTACGTGTATTATATATATTTTATGAAAAATTACATATAAAATTCTCCTCCGATTAATCCTTATCAATCCTTAGTCAGTACCCCACCTCCCGACTAGCTTTTAGCGATTTCTACAACGGTTATTACAAGAATCAAATGACAATGAAAATTCTGAATCAAGATCTAAACAGAGAGCAGCTCCACATGACATATATTTATACCAACAATTGAAGCCTCTAACTACTATCCAAAAGATACAACAACCTTACCCAGTAAATTCCACTCGTAGCAAAGCTATTAGAGTGGGATTTACCTCTATCCTTGAGGTAAAAAAAAGTGCTACTTCCAGAGAGCTTCAGCTTCAAAACAAACAGTATCAAACATATATAATGAATAGAAAGCTACCATTAATACAGTACTAATGATTAACCAAAGATGATTTTGCTAATTACAAAAGTGAAAAGACGTTTCTACCCTTGTGTGTAAGTTTGATTCAGGTCACATATCTAACAATGGGTGTGTTAATTGTATGCAACAACACACACACACAGGTGATGCGGAGCATAAAGGACAATATCACAGAGGAAGTGTTATTGGATGAGATAAATGAGATAATTCAGTTGCCCATGTATGCAGATAGAATTAAACAGGACAGCAAAGGCCACCACCACTCAAGTTCAAGACCTAAATGAGAATTTAATGGATGGAGTTTAGCATAGGAAAAAAGGTTAACCGAGAACGTTATGTAATTAGGGAGCGAGCAAGATTGAGTGATTTAATATTGTTGTAAATTGTGCTGTCTGGTGAGTTTGCATGATCCAGTTGCTGCACTTAATCCAGCTATGGATATCATCATATCTAGAAGCCCTTTTGCTTGGTTTTTCAGGTATGATTATTATTATTAATATTATTATTAGCCACAAGGATTAGTAAATGTATATTTTAGTTTCCAGTCTTCATGACTTTATGGCCTTCTCTTATGGTGTTTTGAACCTTTTTCACTTGCCATCCAACTCAACGACATGTACCAGATGGGCCATAAATTTGATGGTTTGAACCTATGAACCAAACTATGTAACGCTCATGAATATGCCATCTTTTGAAGTAGCGTTGCAAGTTTAGGATGGCAATGTAGAAACATGGGTGGGTTTAAACTGAAAATCTTATTATTAATAATATTATTAACTAAAATTGTGTAAAATTATATTTAAAACTTGTCGTGGCGTGAAATATTCATTTTATATAGCTTAACAAATGCTTTTATTAAAATTTGTTTTGGGTTTGATGAAATACAAGATTCATTAATAATAAAAGTAAAACAAACTCTGGAAAATAACGGGCGTGATGAGGGGCTTGTCCCTTGTTTACCTACTGAATCCGAGTATGAATTCTTTCGGTTTGGTGTCTCTTCAAGTGAAGTGATTTGGCACCAAAAAGGCATTTGTCCTAATAATAGTATAATACTAAGGTGTGTTATGGTGTTTTTTTTTTTTTTTTTTTTCTAAAATAGGTTGAAGGTATGCAATTGCAAAGTCATGAATTTCTTCATGACTATAAAGATGCAAATGCCAAATATCATTGTAATTAGAGATGACAAAATATCCTCTTACATTATGTTATTGTTAGATTGTATTTCAGATGTAGAACCACTTAACCAAACCCTACGGCCTTTTGAACTAAATACATAACTACCATACACGCATAAACTTATATGAAAAAAAAAAAATCAAAGTATTAAACCTGCTTATTATGAGGCGCTTAAGGACAAAAGACTTGGTTAGGTCATAAAATAAATTCAAACCTATATTTGAAACGTTTGGTGAATCTACACTTTATCATATATATTTTAAACTAGATTACTGACCTGTGTATTACACAGAGATGTATAAAATAAACATTACAAAACAATCATTGATAGAAAGTTAGTTATAAAAATAATATAAAAGTTTCAATATTTTTAAAATAAGAAAATAAAAATATATTTTATAAAAATCTAAACACTTTTATAAACATTAGAAATAAGAATAAGTATCAAAATTTTCAAATTTCAAAATTATTAATTGAAAATGGAAAAGTTTGAAATGATTACATTTTCATTAATTTTTTAAAAATGAATATTAATTGTTTTTCTTCAAATTTGAAAATTTGACTTTATTGTAATAAATGAAGTTAATTTTAAATTTGTTAAATACGCCACATGGAAAGCATATAATCACGCCACGTGGCAAATGAGATGTGGATATGCTAATATAACGCCACGTGGCATATTGTTATTCATTTATTATATAGTATAGATTAAAAAAACATTATTTAAATGTTTAAACAGTTTTTTTTGAACGGCTTGGTACAAAGATACACAAGACGAGATTTCAACCGTCCCTTTGGATTTGACGCTCTGCAGTGTACACCCGAGCCCAGCCCAGGAGGAACCTCACAACTGGTTAAACCCCTTGACATTGCCTCAGCAAATGTGTTTCGGCCCGGATTCGAATCCAAGACCTCTCATAGAGAAGTCAACGGGATATCATTAGGCTAGAAACCCTTTGGTAATGTTTAAACAATTAATTGCACAAAGGAGGGGACTCTTAACTTTTGATAAAACTTGTAAACTACTCTAAATCAATCATATCATTTCTAAATTATTTAATGAAAATTTTATTTTTCTAAAGATATGTATGTAATATTATACTTTTACCAAAAATATTCTATGTATCGCATTATATATACGTAACGGCATTTTCTTTATTTTTTGTTGACATGGTTACATACTTACATTTACGTAACACTATGTATTATGTGTATCATGTAACAAAATAAATACATTGATTTTTAGTAAAAATGTGATATTATATTTATATCCTTAAAAACAAAAACAAAAACAGAAACAAAAACAGAAATAAAAATAAAACTTTTTTAAATTATATGATTGATTGAGATTAGTATTCAAGAGCTTTCTTATAAATGTTAGTTTTTTTAGTTATTGATTACTATATGTTTACTTTTAAAATAAGATTTTTACTAGGCTCGCTTGTTGTTGTTGTTGTTGGTTTTCACTTTCTAAAACATGTAACTGCTTTTATACAAATCCTCACGATTTAGAAAACACATCACCATTTATATAAAAAAAACAACAAAGTAAATTGTAATATTTTTTTTATTCATTCATATTTCAGAAGGATGATAAGTTAGATACCCAGAAACATGTGAAATAAGAACGCTAGAGTTGTGCCGAATAGCTTTTTGTTAGGGTGTGTATAAAACATCCATCTTTTTTTTTTTAATTTAACACCCAACCGATATTTCTATACGAGACGTATAACTCCCTTTGACACGAACTAATTCATCAATGATTAGTCTTGTATATGACATATACGCCCCATATAAGCGTTTATGAGACGTATACGAAACCAATTATTAATGTTAAAAAGTCTAGCAATAAATAATTAGTTTTCTTATACGTCTCGTATAAGGGTGTGAAATTTGAGGATTATCTGTAAAATATGACCTTTATGTTATCTTCTCCAACAAAATATTATTACGTATTTATTTAATTTATTTATTGTGAATTTAATGCTAGCTATAGAGAATGAGCAAGTTAGCTATTAAAAAAATAATAATAATGAGACCTTTGATCATGATTGTTTAAAAGAGATGCATGTTATTTCTTAAATTTATTAATAAAGGATGATTTTGTTTTTTTTTTTTTTTTTTTGGTATATGAAGAATTCTACATCTAATGGTTACCTTTTCTCGTTTTAAATTCTAATGATTTTAAATAACTAAATTATATTTTTAAATTTAAAAAGTATAAATATTTTGATTCTAATAAATCATAATAGTATGTTAATATATATTGTTTTAAAATATTATTTAATAATTATTAAACTTAATTTATCATTTATAGCTTTTAAACAATTATGTTCTAATTTTAACAACATCTACTGAAATTAAACAAATAAAGTCCATTATAAATAAATTACTGATACATGAGTTTATTATATCATAGTAAAGTAATATAAATATTTTTAAAAGTAATTTTGCCATAAAATCACATCAAATTTGCGCAAAGAGAGTGGAAGGCATATTGAAAAAAATTTGTAGATGCAAGTTGTGATTAAACCCTCAAATGTCTTCTGTAACTCCAATTGAGGTCTTGTAGACGGTGACTGCTATCGTCGTTTCTCACGGTCACGGATCATCGATTCTACTTGCGAAGATCTTTTGTTACCAAGTCCCCTAGGGTTTTTTTATTGATCCACCATTTTGTGTACTTTGATCTTGTGGTGAACTCAGTAAGATCAAGGTCTTCATGAAAATTAGGGTTTTATTTCTGTTACTTGTCTTTTCTGCATCGTTGATTCTTATATATGGAGAGGAAGCAAAATCGAACAAGTTTCGTGAACGTGAAGCAACTGATGATAACTTAGGATATCCCAATTTGTAAGTCTTCTTACTTTTTGTTGCGAATTTCGTCTATTTTTGTATGTATAACCTTTTGATATGTAATTTTACTGCTTCTGTATTATTTGAAGCATCATACGATGCTGCTTCTCTGTTAGAGAACTTAATAAAGGTCTAGAAGTAAGTTTTACCCTAATTCGTGCTGATTTGGGGGTTATTTGGTGGGTTCTTAAGACGTAGTGATTAGTGAATTGAACCAGGATCATGGTTTTTGGACTGTTTTCTGGCTTCTTATTGGCCTCCAATTAAATAATTTTATCAATCTGGTGTTGATTGTGAGTCAGTTGTGACCTCTACTAGGACTTACTAGTATTTCCATTTTCTCAACGCAGTTGTACGGATATGGAGGGCAACTGCAATGTTCTTGAATTTGATGGATAATGTTATATTGGCATCTTCTAGTCCATTATTGAAATGCCATGTCTTGACAAGTCACTTAGGCAAAACCGCAAAACACCTTACCTTAGGGAAATTTCATGCTTCAATTGGATTGGATAATTATTATTTTTTACATAATGGCTAGGTCTAACATTACTTAACAAAATACAAGTAATGCAATTAGAATAATTCTGTTCCAGTTAAAGCATACTAACAATTACGTATCTAAGAAATGCTGATTTTAGTTCTAAGAGTTTAAATGAACCAATATTTGAAGTTTTATATTGGGAAATTGATGAAGCTTATGTTTAGATTTCTGACACTAGTGTTTGGTAAAGTGGGTAGCTGCAATTATGTTGTTGTTCCCAAGTAGGCAGGCAGTGTAATATTTTATTTTATTTTATCTATAAAATTAAACTACTAGAATGGGAAGAATGCTAGCATGATAGGGACTTAGAGTTGGTGAATTTAAAAATGTTATACTCTTAGTGCTTTTGGTAATTATGCTGAATTTGTACATCTTTTATATGTGGTGCTATAACTAACTTTACATGTTTGGTGTCTATAGTGACGAGGATGAATTGTTGAATAAACAATGCCCTCAGAATTTGGAGTTAAGATGGCAGACGGAAGTTAGTTCTAGCATATATGCAACACCATTGATTGCTGATATTAACAGGTAAAAGAGCATTAACTGTCTTCTGAATGTTGGGTTATAACATTTTCTGTTGCTCTACATTCCATGCCATGTGTTTCAAGCTAACTTACTCATTCATGGATAGATAATTATTCTTGTATCGTTCCAAGCAGGTTATGCCTTATCCGTCATTTTATTGATTTTTTTGTGCTGAATTTTGTCTTAGTGATGGCAAACTTGATGTTGTTGTTCCATCTTTTGTTCACTACCTGGAAGTCCTGGAAGGTTCTGATGGAGATAAAATGCCAGGTGTGTCATTAAGTTAGAATTAATTGATTCTTGTTTATTTGTCTACACTACTTTTGTAGTTGTCTATATGTAAGTGGTACCTATCTTGAGATATTGTGAGATTTGTAAAAATGTTCCAATGACTAGTGAAGGGAAGTATATTGAATATTAAATAGTATAGTTGTAATATTTTTACTTTTATGATTCCTATACATGTATCTGGAATGATATTATGAGCAATGCCTGCAGATGAATGATGTGGATGGAACGCATTTATGGTGGTTTTAGCCTTCTTGTAGCATTGGCTTACAAACAACTAGACACGTAATATGATTACTTGATTGAGCTTATAGTCTTGTTTTTTGTGGTTTATCAGGATGGCCTGCTTTCCATCAGTCTACTGTTCATTCCAGTCCACTCTTGTATGATATTGACAAGGATGGTGTGAGAGAAATAGCTCTGGCTACATACAATGGCGAGGTGCTATTCTTCCGGTACAACTGTTTTATTACTTTTTGCAGCATTTTATCCGTTTCTTCTCTTCTTATTGCACATCTAGACTCAGTATCTTTTTCTTTATGCAGGTCTTCAGGTTATATGATGTCAGATAAATTAGAGGTCCCTAGGCTAAAAGCTAAAAAGGATTGGTATGTGGGGTTGCAACCAGATCCAGTTGACCGCTCTCATCCAGATGTTCATGATGATCTACTTGCTAAGGAGGCTGTTAAGCACTCGATACCCTGTATGTAAATATGCTCTATACAGAAATTATGGAAAATATATATTTAGCTGCCATTTAATAAATATTTTTTGGCCACTTTACTACAAGGGTACTTATTTCTCTTCTCTTGTACTTATCTTAAAGTGGGGGCTGACCAGTTTGCAGTTACTTTTTGTCAACTGGCAAGTTGCTCATTGAGTTTTGTAGAAAAATTTAGCAGTGGGGAACAGGTGGTTGGGACACATGTTACAGTGGCAAAATAAATATATATATTTTCTTATTATAGTGGACAAAGTACATTTGACTCGATATTATAGGATATTAGGATAAAATATTTATCTTTTTAGGTGAAGCATGTAGTCCTTGTATAGTTACTTATTCATATGCTAATCAAGTTTTGTGATATCAATTTATTTAATTTTATATTTAATGTTATTTTTTACATACTGCTATATGAGTAACTATTAAGAGTACGTCACTTATAAGGTCTCTTTGGTGGTCTTACTTAAGGCTTATGCAAATGTAACATTTGTATGTCCGGTGTTCTTCTAAGAATAACCTTAACTATGTAGCTGTCATAAATATGAATGATTCTGATTAATTTACCTTTTTTTGGCTGGACTTTTTAGATAAGTTTTATAACTCAAAATTTTAAACTGTACCAAGGATATCTAACCAGCCTACACCTGAATAAACATTTCCCAGCCCCCGCAGGAGCTAACCATACATCTGGTTTGGAGGAGAATAAGGGGAAAGAGACTGAAATGCATCTGAAACCTGAATCGCCAAATAAAACTATAAATACTTCTTTGGATGAACATGTCAAGCAATCACATAGTGAGAGTAATGCTAGTACAGATTCATTGGAAAAGGGCAGCAATAATGCAGTAAATAAAGTTAGTCCTCATATTGAGTTGCCAAAGGACACCACGAATACAGAAAATAAAACTAGTCCACATATTGAGTTGCCAAAGGACAATCAAAATAACCCAGAAAATACTATACCAGATAATGTACAAGGGACTAATAATGAGACAAAGACCGGAAGACGGCTTCTTGAAGAAAAATCACAAGGGAACAATGACCAGAAGGATGTTCCTGTAGCAACTGTGGAAAATGAAGAAGGCCTCGAAGCGGATGCTGACTCATCTTTTGAGTTACTCCGTGACAATGATGAGCTGGCGGATGAGTATAACTATGACTATGATGATTATGTTGATGAAACAATGTGGGGAGATGAGGAGTGGAATGAAGCACAACATGAGGCATTTCAAAGTTACGTGCATGTTGATTCACACATTTTGTGTACTCCTGTAAGTCTCACATGTCATGAGTTAGACCATCTTATGTTATGTGATATTGGAAAGAATTATGAAATATATACATTTATTTCTTTTTATTTTTAGGTGATAGCTGATATTGATCAGGATGGGATTTCAGAGATGATTGTTGCAGTCTCATATTTCTTTGACCAGGAGTAAGTGGT
The DNA here is from genome assembly GCA_009363875.1 of Mikania micrantha. NCBI lineage: Eukaryota > Viridiplantae > Streptophyta > Magnoliopsida > Asterales > Asteraceae > Mikania > Mikania micrantha. The sequence goes on along the minus strand of CM018696.1, from coordinate 64,173,129 downwards.
GTTTTATTATATCTGGTTTTTAGTCATAGTTGCTCTTTTAAACATGGGTATCTTTTAAAGGTACTATGATAACCCAGAGCGTGCGAAGGACCTTGGTGGTATTGAAATAGGAAAATATATTGGTGGTGGAATTGTTGTTTTTAACCTTGAAACCAAACAAGTTAAGTGGACTGCTGAGCTGGATCTAAGTACAGATACTGCAAAGAACCGTGCGTATATATATTCTTCTCCAACTGTGGTTGATTTGGACGGTGATGGATATCTAGACATTCTTGTTGGCACTTCTTATGGCCTATTTTATGTCCTTGACCATAAAGGTGACACAATTATTCTTTATAAAATTGAGAGTTAATTACACATATGGTCCTTGGGGTTTGCAAAAAGTAACAATTTTGGGTATTAAGAGTTTAAAGTACTAGGTTTGGGATTTATGTTTTCAACTTTGTAACGAGTTTGGTTATGTTAACTTTTCCTTTAAATTAGGGTGTTAAATGACCTTTGAATTTTCACTATTCAAAAAATCAAAGATATTTTAGTCATTCCACCCTAATGTAACTGAAAAGTTAACTGCATTTAGCTTTGATACCCAAACTCATTAAACCATTGAAAGCATAAAACCTAAAGCTGATATCTATACACTTGGTACCCAAACCTGTTACATTTGGCAAACTGAACAACTATGTAATTAACTCTAAAATTAATTTGAAAAGTCTTTTAAAGTTTTAACTGTAATTCAGGCAAGGTAAGGGAGAAGTTTCCTTTGGAGATGGCTGAAATACAGGGAGCTGTAGTAGCTGCTGATATTAATGATGATGGGAAGATTGAACTGGTTACTACTGATACTCATGGAAATGTTGCTGCATGGACTCCTCAAGGTGCAGAAATTTGGGAAATCCATCTTAAGAGCTTAATTTCTCAGGTAACAAAAAGGGGTGGGTCATGGGTTTTAATGGGCCAGGCTGGGTTGACCCACTAACATTTTCTGTCTATTATTAGGGTGCAACTGTTGGTGATATTGATGGAGATGGGCACACGGATGTGGTGGTTCCAACAATTTCAGGAAATATTTATGTGCTTAGTGGAAAAGATGGCTCGTATGTGCGCCCATTTCCTTACAGAACTCATGGTAGAGTGATGAATCAAGTCCTGCTGGTTGATTTAAGCAAGCGTAGGGAAAAGAAGAAAGGACTTACCATTGTCACAACATCATTTGATGGCTACTTGTATCTCATTGATGGTCCCACTTCATGTGCTGATGTTGTGGATATTGGTGAAACATCGTAAGTCCCTCTTTCTACACACTAGGGCTCATTCTACTCTTTATTAAATTGCAATTTACCACATCTAACAATGCCATTGTTAACCATGAAAGAATGGGTTCCTGTTGTTGGGTATCACACACACACGAGAAAGCAAATAAATGACATAAGAGTGTTAATAGGGTTCGGTCGGTTGACCTACGTTCACAGGTTACAACTACGTACTTTTAATTTTACTTGCACACATGACTAGGGTATATATAGAGATACCATTAACGAAATATATATATTATTGTACTATATGTTATTAGAAAATATCTTGTTATCATTTAGTTGATTAACATTCCTTAAATATAGGATTAATAGTCATGATTATTTGTATTGTGTGTGTGTGTGTATATCGGAATATTTATATTATTGTACCATATGTTATAAGGTACGAATTAGGTTAGACCATTAAACAGGTTGTGCTTCGGGTTGGCTACCCTGATCTGCCCCATAGACTTAAGTAACCTAACACCTGTTATGTTTTATCTCTCACAAGTCAAATGAGTAAAATATGCAAAAAACAAAATTAGCTGAAAACCCAAAAAAAAAATCAAATGGGTTGAATTTTGGAAAATTGTATTTGCATAAACTTACATTATCATTTAATTCTAAAGAGAGTAACTTTTGTGATCATATTAATAGCGATTATTTGTATATTGTATATAGCTCGACTCACAAGTGAAAATTTACTGGGTATGTTTGTTTATTTGTTTGTTTGTGTATACTGTGGAAACTTGAAAATTTGGACAAAGAGTTATTAGGTCAACCAAATCTGATCTTAACTGTTTCAAGATTTCCTATTTTGATCCCAAATTGGCTTGTCTTGTTATTTAATCCACTTGACTCAACAATTTTGTCACCCCTAAACATATTGGGCACTTAGCTTGTGCAGTTTCTTAGATTTTTGTCACCCCTAACCATATTTGATGAGAGTTAAATTATATTACCAAATTGTTGACTATGGATACTTGGGATTGTTGTATTAGTTTATTTTGTTTTTTTAAATAGAGTGTTGGATTAATCTTGATTATTTTACAAGTGTAGGGGCTGTTTTAGTTAATTGAGTTTATGTTTTATTTAATTGAATTGATAAGGATAGATTTAAATAGGTACAGTTTAATTAAGTATTAGTTTATTTGTTTTTTTCTAAAAGTTAGGTTATTGAGTCATACTGAGTATGATTGGTTTTTATTTAGTTTAAATAGGGGTTCAGATCAATGGTTTTTGTACGTATTTTTCATTAAATAAAATTCTATTTTCTGGTTCATAGTTTTTTTTTATATTCGCAAGTTTCTGGCTTTAATTTTCTGGTTCAAATCAAGAGATCAGGTATTTAATTGGGATTAGAGCTATTGAAGGCTCGATCCAGGTGATAAAATCGCAGCCGGTGAAGCTCACAAATAGGAAAAAAGCAAATTGCTGCTGTGTAGAAACCGAGTAAGATCAAATGCGAACCTGAGTGGATCGCAATACCTGTGTGATTTGAACCTGCGTGGTTCGGAAGGAGAACTGTGTGTGTTGGAGGAAACCTGCGTGGAACAAAGAGAAATAACCTGTGTGGTTTATAAGGAGATCTGTGTGGAAGGAGACCTGTGTGGTGATCGGTTGAAAAAGTGGGCAGAAAACCTGTGTGGAGTGGACTGGATCGATCAAGGTGACCTGTGTGGGTAGTCTTGTGTGGAACAGCTTGGATGAAAGAACTTGTGTGGTAGTTAAAGAACTGTGTGGTGTGAATAGGAGGAGAAGATAACCTGTGTGGATCAGATTAAGGCCTGTGTGGGTTGTGTGTGAATCGATTAATTCAAACCTGTGTGGAGAGTAGAAGAGATGCAGAAGGTGCAGTTAGTGCTGGAACAATCGTGCATGCTAGTAATCAAGGTAATATACCTTTGCAATGTCCCAAGCTATCAACTACAAACTATACAAGTTGGTCAATAATGGTTGAATTGATTCTACAAGCATATGGTTTGTGGGAAGCAGTTGATCCGGTAACATGAGGAGCAGTTGAGGCTAGAAAAAATTTAATGGCAAGGGCATTTGTGTTTCAAACTTTACTCGAAGACATTTTGCTTCAAGTGTCAAAGCACAGGCATGCAAAGGATGTTTGGGAGGCGATTCATGTGCGATTTATGGGGGCTAATAATATAGTTCAGAAGGCAAGACTTCAAGCTCTAAAAATCCGAATTAGAGATGTTGAAGATGAAAGAGAGAGAATCCGTGGATGAGTTCTCGAGCAAACTTAGTGGGTTAGTTACAAAGTTCAGGAGTCTTGGATCAAGTTTGGAAGATGAAGTTGTGGTAAGAAAGCTACTTAATTCAGTCCCAAAGAAGTTTTTGCAAATTGTAGCTTCAATAGAACAATATTTGGATCTTGAGACAATGTCTTTTGAAGAGGCTATTGGTAGATTGAAGGCATATGAAGAAAGGATCAAAGACCTTGGTGAGAAAGAGAGTGATCATGAGAAATTGTTGATGACTAAAGGTGAAGAGCAAGAAAGACAAGCAAAAGGAGCATAGTTTTGAAAGGTATGAGTAAGGTCATGGGTATTTCAATGGTGACCGTGGAGAGAATGGACGTGGAAGAGGTATTGGGTGTGGAAATTTTAGAGACAAAAGTGAACTAAAGTGTTATGAGTATGGCAAGTATGGGCATTTTGCATATGAGTGTCCCAATAGGAATGGAAAAGAGGAGACAAACACACAAACCTAACTAAAACTCAAGAGGAGGATGGACCGACATTGCTTTGAAGGATGAGTTTTTATCAAGAAAAAGGAGATTGTTGGATTAATCTTGATTATTTTACAAGTTTAGGGGATGTTTTAGTTAATTGAAGTTTTGTTTTATTTAACTCAATTGACAAGGGTAGAATTAGATAGTTAGAGTTTAATTAAATATTAATTTATTTGTTTTTCCTAAAAGTTAGATTATTGAGTCATAGTATAATTGGTTTTTGTTTAGTTAAATAGGGGTTTAGATCAATGGTTTTTGTACATATTTTTCATTAAATAATATTCTATTTTCAGGTTCGTAGTTTCTTTCATATTCACAAGTTTCTGGCTTAAATTTTCTGGTTCAAATCAAGAGGTAAGGTCTTCATAGAGTGGTGAAAATCATCATTTTCCAAATTAGACGAGGCTATAAAATGCAAGTGAAACTTGTTCTTTTTTCCTGCAAGATAGACGGAGGTGGTAGGACAGAAATATATGTACATTATTAGGGTAAATTTTATTTTTTTACATTATTATTTTTATGTTAGCATTTCCTCTAAACATTGATACACAGTTTGATTTTATGATATACTAATCTTAAAAAGAGGAATTGATATGATTTTTGCTTTTATTGGTTTGGTAAAAGATTTTTACATTATATGTTCTGCCTTGCTTCCCGTAAATTTTATCTAAAACCAGTGTACTATTTAATGAACAGATATAGCATGGTGTTGGCAGACAACGTTGATGGTGGAGATGATCTCGATCTTATTGTGACAACCATGAATGGCAATGTCTTTTGTTTTTCAACCCCGGCCCCACATCATCCTCTCAAGGCATGATATGCTTTTTGTTCTCACATTACTCTTATTTGTTGACTTTTAACACGTTTATTTTATGTTTTGCTTATAGGCATGGAGATCACATAATCAAGGGCGAAATAATGTTGCAGCTCGTGTTGATCGTGAAGGGGTCTATGTTACACCTTCATCTAGAACATTCCGTGATGAAGAAGGAAAACATTTTTGGGTTGAAATAGAGATTGTAGATAGACACAGGGTACCATCCGGATATCAAGCCCCTTATAATGTCACGGTAAGATCAGTGTTCCCTGTTGGAATAATTGGATCAAAAACAACAACCAGAACTTGGTAATTTTGTGGTAAACTCTACCATGACTCCATTCCTTTTTTATTTATAATTAAAACACATATTACAAAAGAACGCTTCAAAATAGACTTAACTTAGGAAACTAAATCACACGAAATCAAACTAAATGACTAAATAAAATCCTAATTGATCTAAACATAATCAATCCCAAATAAAAACCTCCATGGCATATAATGCCAAATACAACTTAATGACCCAAAGATCAAAAACTAGAGACATCAACTAACTCACATTTCATATTTATAATACATAAAGCCTTTCAAAATTATCACTGTAACGACATGGTTTATTAGTCATATATAGAGCAACAGTTGGTTTTAAATTTTAGACTTAAGAGAAAGACAATTTTTTTGGGGTCAATAATGAAATTATCCTTTTTGATTCTAATCATCCTAACCCAGTCATTTTGGTTTTTTGCTAATATACATTGTACACCCTAATATCGAACGAGAGTTACCTTATGAACCTAAAATCAATGCTTTTAGTATTTTGTTAACATTATGTTGGATTTTAAGAGTTACCCAAATATTACCGTTTAGATAAATTTATTAAATATGTTTGATTTTTTTGATAAAAGTTATTTTGGAGGCTTTATGCATTAAAATATAATTTTTGACATTCCGTAATTTTGACCATTTACTTTTCAGTAAGCTATTCTATCATCCAATTTCATTGGTTATAAAAGGTAACCTGAATGGGCGTGTTCATATGTAAACGGGTCAAAATAGCGACCTTCACTAGAGGTGTGAGGTGGTAAACGGGTCGTGCTTGTGGCTTGGTGGGTCCAACCCAACACAAACCTGTAAACAGACACAAATATTTACAGGTTGATACGAACACCACCTGTGTAACTTGATTTTTTTTAATTATTTTGGCATATTAATACTTTAAATCTGCACATTTACAATAAAAAAATATAAACGTATATGAAGCAATATAAAATCTTCGGTCATTTCTCCTTTAATTTGTACATTTTGTCATGAAATGCCCAATCATGTTAATTTATGACAAATACATCAAAAAAAATTAAAATAAATGGGGTAGAAGGGTCAACACGCTACCTACCATGATCAACATGGCTGAATGTGTTCGCGTGTTCAACATGAAATCTTGGTTTTAAAAATAGCGTCTGAGGCATGAGGCGTGAGGCGCAAGCAGGTTAACGCTTCAGGGCCTTGAGGCAGCGTTTTATGAACTTATTGGTCAAATTTGATCAGCAGTTGGGTATGTAAGAGAGGATATGTATAAACAACCAATGGGATTAGAGATTCATTATGGTTTGCATGATAAAAAAAAGCCCAATATGTTAAAAAGGCAAGACAAATGCATCTTTTAGTTGTAAATAAAACATATTTTTTATATATAGAGCAACGCCTCATGTACGTGTGGCTCTCGCCTCATGGCTCATGTCTTATGCCTTGGCATTTGAGGTCTAAACGCCTCAGAGCGCCTCGAGTTTTTTAAAACCAAGCATGAAATGACCTGAACATGTTTATACCTAATCGAAACCAGAAAATTTCATGTTAGGCTCTTGTCGTGTCAGAAATTTATCCGCCTACTATTAGTATTACTTGATGCGTTCACTGAATCACTTTGATCTGATTGGTTTTTTCAGACATCGTTATTAGTCCCTGGAAATTACCAAGGGGAAAGAACAATCAAAAGCAATCAGGTTTATGATAAACCTGGTAAATACAGGATAAAATTACCAACAGTAGGTGTTAGAACGACAGGCACGGTGGTGGTGGAAATGACAGACAAGAACGGCTTGCACTTTTCTGATGAATTCTCTTTAACCTTTCATCTCCATTACTACAAACTGCTAAAATGGCTTCTCGTGCTTCCAATGATCGGCATGTTTGCTGTTCTTATGATCTTTCGTCCACAGGAGTCCGTTCCATTACCGTCCTTCTCACGCAACACAGACTTGTAAAGTCGAAAAAAGGTCGACATTTGTTGTTTGTTATGTGTTGACTTATCATTGACTGGATGATGTTGGATCAAGTTTTGAGTTGGTTGGGAAGAGTTGTTAAAAGCAGGTTGATGTTTAGTCTAGATATATGTGGTTTCAATTGGGGACTTTGTTTAAAGGAAATTGGTATTTATTTAGACCTTTTTTGCTTTCAAATTCCAATTCATGGTAAAAAAATAATAATAATACTTGATAGAGGAGATGTTTTGTATGATTTTTATAATTTATAATAACTTGATGTTAAACGTCATAGAAACTAGCCATTTATCTTCCACCATGGATTTCAACCATCTAAACTGAATTATAGTTTACCTATATATTTTTATAATTTTTTGTTTTACATTATTTAGTTATTCAGTTAACGCAATAAATATGAGTTAACGTTTGATCTCCTCTTTATATATGATTTTCTTTATTTTTTTATTTTGAATTTGTTCTCATTATATTGAACGATTATATTGATATTCAAATCCTAAAAACTACAGAAATTATGTCGAGTAAATTTAACTTAATTGATGAACACAACAAACGACTATCCTTTACGTCAACAAGGTATGATTATATCCATGTCAAATATAAACATCGATTATTAAGAACTAACTCCAGGCACACATGATTTACACGATTTCGCCTCAAAGGTCTCTTCCCCATTTTCTTAATTTAATTGTACCATTTAGTAACCTCAAATTGCTTTAATTTAACAAAATATTATGTCACAAGCCATAATATAAAGATTTAAGATGCAAAGATGATCCTGAATATTAAAACATGTATATAAAACACGACACACCAGTTGTAGCATCTACACAAAATCCTAAGCGTATCCCATCATAAAAGCAACCACATCTAAACGGAAACACGAGCAAATGGTAAATGATCCAAAATATTAAAATGTATACACAATCCAGAGTATCGAAAGTTCGAAACAGATACAAAACAAATGGCAAAGTTGTAACAAAAATATAAACACATTGTTGACCAAAAAACAAAATAAACAAAGAAACACTACTCATTAAACCTTTAAAGTCATACAGAGTATGGTATAAATATATAATGGTACAAAGATACGAAGAACTTATCTTTTTTAGAATTACATGAATGAGGAAACTTGGGTTTAAAAAACTTTAGATCGCAACCCAGTGCATGTTTGAGATTCCATTCAAAATTAACCTTTTAACTTATTGACTTAATGAAAAAGTTATTAAGTTAAAAAGTTGTTTGTTATTTAAAAAACACTTTTAGTTTTAACTTTTTGAGCAGTGTTAACAAGTCATTTTTAAGAATATACTTTTTATGACTTTTTAACTTTTTATGACTAAAAGGTCATTTTTTGACATTTTCATACACAAAAGCTAATTCAAACATATTTTTAAAAACTTTATTTCAAAAAGTCATAAGTTCATAAGCACTTTTAATAAAAAGTCTTTTTAAACTTGATAAGCAATCCCAAACATGCTCTCAAAATTTCATATGTTAGGAATTAGATCAAAGAAATACAATGAAAACTTTATGAATAAAAGGAGATTTATGGTAAACACAGATTCTTACTGTTATCAATCTCAAAATCACAGATAATAGTATATCTTAACACGTCTATTTTTACTAATACATAAACGTGATAAACAAAAAGTAATTGTTGCTACAAGTTAAAGAAAAGCAAGCTAACCCAACTTGAAATCGATAAACGTGCCGATAATTAACAAAGATCCTTTGACTTTAAGACTTGAATTAAGAAGATTGTGATATGCTCAACAATGAAAATAAAATGTTACTTTAACTCTCAATTTTTGTCTGTTAACTTGTTAAAAAAATAACTTGTTGTTTGCTTATTTTATATACTTGCTAAAATAAATTCGAGTTGCTTTATGTTTTGACGTAAACTTTGTTTAAAAACGAGTCGGGTCAAATATAATAAGTTTTGGTGATTACTTTTTATGTGCATTTCAAGTTAGTTCATCTTTTAGATGTAAATTTTGTTTTGAAACAAGCAGGATAAAATATAATATGTAGTTTTATTTCAATCAAGTACGAATAATTGTTATCTATAGTTATTCATTTAGTGAATAAAAAAGTGCAACTAGTGGAGTTGGATTTACATGGTTTTGAGTTGGTCGGTGACACATATTTGGTTTATGTGGTGTAAAAAAATGAATAAATGATTATTTAGGCTATATATTTTATTTTTTGCATTAAATTATTTTTTTTATGCTGGATTGTTTTATATGAATTTTTTCGTTTTTTTTTGTTTTGGATTTTTGTATTGTGTATTGGATTTTTATTTTTTATACCGGTTTTTTACTTTTTTTTACTGGATTTTTGATTGTTTGTGATAGATTTTTTGTTTTTTTTTGTATTGAATTTTGTTTTTTGTAATTAATTTTGGTTTTTGTATTACAATTCTGTTTTTATCAGGGTTGTAAAAATCGGCCTAGGCGCTAGACGCTCGGCAACTGTCTTAATTTTGGCCTAGGCGGTGCCTAGGCGCTAGGCGGTACTAGGCGGCCTACTTAGATTTTTATTTTTTTTTCGTTTTTTTTTTCATTTTTTTGACTTTTTTTTGATTTTTTTATGGTAAAAAGGGACCAATTTCATGATTATTTAGATATTTCTCAACCAAAAATCATTAATATGTCTCTGAAACATCGGACCCAGCCAATTAAACATCAAAATTCATCTCTAAACTTTGAACTCAGTGTTTAAGTTTAAACTTTGAAGTATTTTATTTAGTACATTTAAGATTATTTTTTAAATTATTTGAAGTATTATATTAAATTATTGATATTAATATGTGTATATAATATATATTTGTAAAATTACATATAAAAATTCCAATCCGCCTAGCGCCTATTAATCCCGATTAATCCCAAGCCGGTCCCTCGCCGCCTGACTAGCGCCTAGCGACTTCTACAACCATAGTTTTTATATTATTAATATGTCACATATCAAACTTGTATTGCTTCTTACTCTTTTTAAACAAAATTTTGTTCGTAGTGGTCCAACCCCTGAAAACATAATAATTCGTTATAATTACGAATGCATTGACAAAATTCGTAACTGTATAAGCGTGCGTGTTTGATTGTCTTCCATTATTTCACTACCATCATCAACAATCATGTAATTCTCTTTACAAATAATTTTATAATCGCCAAATAAACGTCACACTCAAATGATCAATGTTATCTTCTGCTCTTTAATTATGGCATATGTTTTAATTTTTGTCGATATTCACGTTAAATACAAAAATCCTTTTCTTAAATATGTTATGCATGCGTTATTTTTTTTCGAATATGCATGACATATTTAAAAGTTATGAATAAAATTGATGTCACACATGTAAACTTGTGCATGCATTTTTATTTTATCAAGTGTATGCGTATCCGGTAAATAAAAGAAGTTACACCGTATGATTCAAAGAAGTTATGGTGAAAATCAGTAGGTGAGAGATTCAAATCCGATAAAACCGTAAATAAATTCAAGAGTTTAGTATTTAATTATTGAAGGAGGTGGTGTAAAGGTTTAAGTGATGATGGATAATCTAAAGGTCTTAAGATGAAACCACATTAAAGTTGATTTTTCTTGAAAGTCAACGACACGGTTGTTTGCGATTGTATTTCTACACCGATAGGGTAGTGGGAGGAGGGATTCAGTTGTTTACAATTAAGCGGGTTTCTAAGGTCATAAAAAATTCCTAATTATCCTAAAATTAAATCTTTAATCACAATGATAAAAAAACACACACACAATTATGAGCATGGAAGAAACAACGAGCTAAATGTAAACTTAAAACCTAGAAGAAACTTGTACGAGCTAAACTTAGAAAGTTAAAATATCAAGTTAAAAAATAAAAGTTAAATTTAAAGATAACATAAGAGCAAGAAATACACAATGGTGACGAACATAAAAAAATAATGATGATGATCAAGAGGATACAATAAGCTGGAAAAACGTTAATTTTATAACATAAAAGCTAAATCCAAATGTTAAACCTTAAACGCTAAGTCTTAGGGTTTGACGAGTCAGTTACAATATCACTGGAATCAGGGGATCTTAGAGCATGTGCAGAAGGTGCGACCGCACAGGGTCTGTTTTTTTAGGGGGCCCTAAATTTTTTTTTTTTAAATTTGTGTATATTATATATATTTTAATTTATTTTACAATAAACACATATAATTTACAATCGAGTTCTTAAACATAACTAATTACCAAAAACCAAAGTGAGTTTTCTATATATTGTTGATCAAGCAAGCGTTTCACTTCAAGCAAGATTTGAACAACACAAAAAGTATGAAAAATTATTTGGATTTTTATTTCCTAAAAGAGGAAGGAATTGGACGACAATAACATTAGTTCATGTTGTATTCTTTTTGAGGATGCTTTGAAGTATGATGGAAGATCATATATTGATGGTTATGAGCTTAATATCGAGTTAAAGTTGTTGGATACTTTATTACCTAGTGAGGGTTGATGTTTTAAAATGTTTGAAGCGAGTCGATTGTTTTCAAATGCATCAATTGCATATAAAATCTTGTTGACTATTCCGGTAACTGTAGCATCCGCGGAAAAAAACTTTTCAAAATTGAAGTTGTTGAAGTCATACTTACGATTGATAATGTCTCAAGAAAGACTTAATGGATTGACAATGATAATTATTGAGAATGAAATACTAGATAATATGGATTATGAAGATTTAATCACTTTGCATTAAAAAATGCTAGAAGAACGTCACGTTTTCTTTAGTTATTTAAAACATTGAAATGCATCATTTTTGCTAAAGCAATATTGTTTATATTGATTTTACTGTTGTTTTAATTATCATCAATTTGTGCACATAGGGGCCTATTTCTAGCATTTACACATAACACCTAATCTCTCAGAGACAACCTTGACTGAAATAAGTTATTTCTGAATGTGTTTAATCCGGGTTATAAATGACTTAAAATCATTTTCATCATTTATCATAAGTACTCTTTTTACGATAATTCAAACACATTTCTTTTCAAATGTCAAAAACCTAATATTCTGTAAACTTAAAACTAAGCTCATTTCAGTAGGAGACCGGCTGACATCAGCATGAAAAGGTCGGGTGCTGACATCAGTATTTGCTAACCATTAATGCTTCTTAAGACTAAATGTTAAAATAAGTACAAAAGGAAATAAACGACCTTCGCTGTGCAATCTCTACATCAAGCAGTGACAACTGAAGAATGCCCAGACACCGATTAAAGAAGTGATTTTAAGACCACTCCCATCCACAACCAACCAACCAAAACTATTCCATAAAATATTAATTTCTCTCTCTTTCATATATACAACCAACCAAACTTAATTTTTTCACTCCCATTCACAACCAACCCAACCTAATTTTCACTAAATAAAATATTGTTTTATGATGAATTTTATTTCATTAAAAATAATTATTTTATTTAAAAACTATTTAAATTATTAAATTTAAAATAAAAATAAAAATGAAAATAAAAAATAAAATATATATATATATATATATATATATTAAAGTCTTCATATTTATTTAATAAAATTGAAAAAAAAAACTTGATAATCATAACATGAAAAGTACATATTTATTCGTCAACAGAAAATTTTTGCCATACATGCTCAATCAGATCGTATTTTAAGGCGTTATGAGCTTCTCTATTGCGAATTTGTGCCCTATTGGTCATATAGGTGGATAGGTCTGCAATTCGTTCCGTAGAGTATTGAAAAGATTGTTCATCATCTTCAATTGAGGTTCTTTGTTGTCGGTTTGAAGGCATGTCATTTATAAATTCGGATGGATCATAATAGTTAAGATATGTGTCACGTTCATCTTCAACAATCATATTGTGCATGATTATACATGCAATCATAATTTTTCCCATCATATCTTTGTCCCACACAAGACATGGGTGTCGAAGAAATGCAAAACGAGCTTGCAGAACTCCAAATGCTCGTTCAACATCTTTCCTATTGGCCTCCTGATGTTGAGCAAACAATTTATGCTTTCTAAGTTGTGGAGAAGTTATTGACTTGACAAAAGTTGCCCATGGAGGATATATACCATCAGTCAGATAATATGCCATGTTATATTCCCGACCATTCACCACGTAACTCACTTTTGGTGCTCGACCTGACAATACATCATCAAAAATAGGAGATCGATGGAGCACATTAATGTCATTGCACGAACCAGGTGTTCCAAAGAATGCATGCCATATCCATAAGTCATATGATGCAACAGCTTCTAGAATGATTGTTGCTTTACCGCTTCTGCCTGCATATTGTCCTGCCCAAGCGGTTGGGCAATTTTTCCATTGCCAATGCATGCAATCTATGCTGCCTATCATTCCAGGGAATCCACGTTCTTCCCCAACATGGAGGAGTCTTCTTAAATCATCTTCACTGGGCCTTCTCAGGTATTCTTGACCGAAGCATGAAATCACACCTTCTACAAACCTTGTAAGAGAATCCCTTGTTACAGTTTCACTCATTCTCAAATATTCATCATGTGCATCAGCTGAAGTCCCATATGCTAACACCCGCATAGCGCCGGTACACTTCTGTAACGATGAAAGACCTTGTCTACCCGTGCCATCACGTCTTTGTTGAAAGTAATTGTCATTACTTGTAACAGCAGCCACTATACGGAGGAATAGTGGTTTTTGCATTCGAAATCTACGTCTAAAAGTTGATTGATCATATGTTGGGTTGTCAACGAAGTAGTCTTGCATCAAACGTGCCTCACCCTGCTCTCGTTCTCGATCACAATGCCTTCTTCTTGCTCCATGTGGATGATCTCTTATTAACATGACAGGCATATTTATGAGTATCTCACTCATGATGTCATCAAGTTGTCGATTTTGTTCAAAAACTCGGGCTTCCCATTCGTCGTACTCATTCAAATTTGATGAATCAGAACCGTCTGATGAATTTTCATCCTGAGACATTTTCTAAGGATAATAGAAAGTAGATGGTGGTGTTGAATTGTCAATATTGTACGCTATTTAATAGTATTCTTTAAAGATAATATCAGATTGTGTTATCCGGAGGAAATCCAAGCATCGAGTAAAAAATTGCCATGTGGAAGATGACGATTTTTTAGATTTTTAAATAGTATTCTTTAAAGATAATGTCAGATTGTGTTATCCGGAGGAAATCCAAACATCGAGTAAAAAATTGCCACGTGGAAGATGACGATTTTTTAGATTTTTAAATAATATTCTTTAAAGATAATGTCAGATTGTGTTATCCAGAGGAAATCCAAACATCGAGTAAAAAATTGCCACGTGGAAGATCACGATTTTTTATATTTTTAAATAATATTCTTTAAAGATAATGTCAGATTGTGTTATCCGGAGGAAATCCAAACATCGAGTAAAAAATTGCCACGTGGAAGATCACGATTTTTTATATTTTTAAATAATATTCTTTGAAGATAATGACGAAATATATTACACAACTAGAAAATAGAATATCTTACAAATGCATTTAGTACAAACATGATAATGAAATATATTACAAACACGCGGTAAAACACACACTAAACTCAATTTAGTTTCCATAAAACTTTGTCATTAGATAGCGTTTCATGTCAACTTCTTCAGGTGACAAAAACTCCTTTGCTAACAGTGTGTTCAGATGAAGGAGTTGCATATTCTCCCGCTCGGTTTCTTGTTTTTTTTGGTCTCTTTCTTGCCTGTATTGTACCCTCTGTTGCTCCAGCTCGACTCTTTTTCTCATGAGTTCAATTTCACTATCTCTCGTAACCCTCATTGCACGAAGTTCTTCTGCAAGTTCATTATAAGCTTTACCTTTACCCTTTTTCTTAGCCGAATCTCGCCCTGTTGGACGTTTAATTGTTGAACCACCACTGGTTGGTAAATCTGGGTTGGAATTGACACAATAGTCTCCTTCTTCAGTAGTTCTTGATCTTTTTGTGCTACCACCACTTTCTTCATTACCCACTTCACACTCAGGACGGGAACGTGTGGTGTCGTAGTTTAATAGTAAATCCCACTTCTGATGTTTACACATAACTTCATAAAAAACAATAGAGTCGTTAAACTTGCACCCAGATTCTTGCTCATAAATTTTATGAGCATCATTCTCAACATCCTTCAAGCTCATTCCACTTTTTTTTTGCCGATATGCTTCTCGATATGCAGCAACCCACTTTTGGGCATTTTCGTTAAGTCGTTTAAAACGACCTCTCATTTGATTTTCATTTCGCATCCCTATCTTTTGTGGATTTTCTTTTTGGGCTGCTTCATACAAATTCTTGACTTGTGACCATAACGCTTCTTTTTTTTGGTTTTTGCCACGAATTTTATTTTCACTAGCAAAACACCACGCCGACATCAAAGCAATATCCTCAGCAGCATCCCATTTGTTGGCTCGTGATTCTTTTCCAACATTTTGTGACGATTGAGGACTTTGTGTGACAAAATCTTCAACTGGGTTTGAAAATAACAAGGAAGGAGAATAATCATTTGGATCTCCAAGATTAAAATAATTATTTGGATATGAAGGATCCATGATGAAAGATAAGAAATCAGAAGAAGTTAGAAATAGAGTATTAAGAGTGTTTGTGAAAAATATATCAATATTACACTCTATAAATAGAAAAAAAAATTTCTGGAATTTTGATATTTTTTTGATATTTTTTTGAAATAGATAATGTTAGATTTTTAAGAGATAAATTTGATCCAAAAAAAATATTTTTAACCAATGAAAAAATTACATGTGGAATATACATATTTTTTAATAATATTATAAGTGGGCAACCAAGGTTGGTGTGCCAACTTGGTTGGGCAATTTTCTTCCATTTTGATTTTTTTTTTTTGGTTATGCCGAACAACCAGACAATCTGTTCGTGGATGGGGCTGGTCTAACCAATGATGTCTTTACTAGTGATAGGATAGAGGTATTAGGAAAGTGATAAGAGACACAGGTCCTGGGCTCGATCCTTAATCCCACCCGGTTTTTACCGGCCTTTCACCGTCATGCCTTTGGGCGAGTGCTTGGGTCGGGCTTTCCTTGAGAATTGGTGGCTTGTGGGCTAGGGGCTCCATTCGTCTGGACTAGTGGTCAGCTTGGGCATTCTTTAGCTATTTGAGGCCGCGTACGAAGTAATCAACAGTTGATTAGTTGGCCGTTAAAAAAAAGAATGTGGTTTTAACTTTTGTAAATTATTAATTATTTTTATCTTTAACTTTTAGAAGGTTTTGAGTTTACATCATATAGTAACCTTTTAAATATGTTTGTTTGTTAAGTTATATAAATACGATTGTGAACAAATAAGAACTTATAAATAGTGTAACAGCCCATTATCTCACATGTAATTACTATTCTAAAAGTTCACTGTATAAAATTGTGACATGTATCATCTTTCATATTTAAACACAGAATGATATTTTAGTCATTTATACCAGTAGGCTACCATAGCGAGGACTTAACAAAAAGCCAACAAAAAATGATCATGATTAAAATAATTTTACACCATATTTTATTTATTTATTTAAATTTGATCTCAATCACATATAATAGCCGGCCTTAGTTTCTTCCCAACCTTTTCACACTAAATATAATTTATACATGTATGGATGAAAAAAAATAAATATTAAACTTTCTTAGTTATATAAGTTAACTTTTATATGAAAATAACAAAAAAAATACAAATTATAATTAATGCATGAGTGGGGGAAGTATGTATATGGACGATATAAATTGAAAACGACTAGTAGTCATAGGATAACACAATCAAAGAACACTATAAATATTTAAAACAAAAATAAAATCCACCCATGCCAAACATAAAACAAAATCTAGAGAAAAAAAGGGAGGTTTGGAAAGCGAAATGAGAGACTGTCGTCAATGTCTTTGCTTTTGCTTTTTCTTCATCCACAGCAGGAATCTTTGAAATTCTTGTTTTTTTTTTTTTAAATCGTAGTAATTAATAGTTCACCAAAAATAATATATTATTTATAAAATAAAAAACTAAATATTACAGACTCCTACTCACAAAATTAATTTTATCAATCATGTAACAAAAAACTGATAATCTAAGTGGGTAGTGTTACAAAAACTTCTGTTGATGAGTTTCATGTGACATCCTTGACACGATTCCATTGCTTTCATTATACTTTAAAACATTAGTGAGTGGTCTAAGTGTTTTAACTATCTTGGTTAAAAATAGAATCTTCTATCAATTCAGCCCCTCTGGTTTAGACAATTATCAGTTTTGGCCCCTCAAACTTAACTATAACTATTTTATCGGTTTTGGCCCAAAATCTAACTATAGTTAGGGGTCAAAAACGTTAGTTGTCTAAATCATTGGGACTGAATTGATATAAAATTATATTTTGGACGGAAATAGTTAAATCATTTAAAACACATGGGTTAAAACCATAATTTACTCATATATATATATATAAAAGAAAACTCTCTCAAATCAAATAAAGTGTCATATAATATTTATAAAAGAAAACTCTCTCAAATCAAATAAGTTATTTTTTCACACTTTTGTCATATTATATTTGTCATTTTAAATTATGAATTTTATCATAATATTTTTTTTAGTCAAAAGAGTTGATTTGACAAAAATTAGGTGGTTTAAATTTAAGTCAATTCCCAATTTGTCCATTTTGACACAAAAAGGACCAAAATGTCCAAATGGTTTCTATTGGCTTAAATCATGGGCGTCCCGCTCGTAATCGGATCCAACATGGGCGGCCCGCCCATAACCGCCCATGTTGAAATATATTATTACGGGCGGAACGCCCATAGTTGGATCCGATTACGGGTGGGACGTCCATGGTTTAAGCCAATAGAAACTATTTGGATATTTTGGTCCTTTTTTGGGTCAAAATAGACAAATTGAGAATTTACTCGATTTAAGATTTTTATAAACCAAACTCTGTAGCCTCATTGTTTAGTTTTTCGCCACATCGCGCGGACATCTCACTAGTATATATATATATATATATATATATAGGGGATGTTTAATTAAGAATCAATGTAAGTTAAGAGCTAAAAGAAATCATTTCTAACCACAAGTTTGAAGGTATAAAGATAACTTCCCTTATTTTTAAGAAAAATTACTTTTATACCCTTTAAAACTTGTGGCTACTAATGTGGTTTATTTAGTTCTTTGTGTGTGTATATGTATGTATGTATGTATGTAGCTAGAGGGTTGGTCTGCGCGTTGAGGCGGTAAACCCATATTTAACAGCAATAAAAACGTGATCTTAAAAATTGAAACTCATATAGCATAAAGTTGTCATACGTCGTAAAACTTTAAATAAAAACGGAAAACATTTTAAAAATAATTGCAGATAAATAAAAAAATGCCTAAACTTGCATCACATAATTATATATAAGTCTAATTTATCCGTAAAAATCAAAAAGATAAAATTTATATAATATTGTTTTAATATTATTATTATTATACTAGGATTGGGTTCCACTAAATAGTTTTCTTATCCTAAAAAGACTAAGAAGGATTATTAACCATTAGATCATGAGATCAAATTTAAGATGAAAAATTTAAAATTTTAGAGGGAAAAGTTGTTAGAGGGTAATATAGTCATAACCACTTTTCCTCCCACATTTTTTAAACGTTTATAACTTTTACATATGACATTATTTTTTAAAAATACATATATCATAAAAATGAGCATTTTTTATCTTTAAAATGAGTATAATTTTGTTATGAAAAAATAAAAATTTTTCAGCTCATTGTGTCTAATTATCGCCATTGTGTCTTTTTTAAACGTTTGTGCATAATTATCTTTTTGTGTTTTTCTTACAGATAATTGTGTCTTTTTTACAGGTGATTGGGTCTTTTTTAAAGATCATTGTGTTATTCATACTCGTCATTATGTCATTCTTGCTTAACGTTATGTATTCTGCAACATTATTGTGTCTTAAATTGTTCATAAAAACATAATATTGAGCAGAAACACAAAAAACACAATGACGTTTACAGAAGACACAATGACCTATACAAAAGACACAATGACATGTACAAAAGACACAATGACCTATACAAAATTGTTATACTCATCATTGTGTCTTTTTACAGGTAATTGTGTCTTTATTTAAAGATCATTGTGTTATTCATACTCGTCATTATGTCATCCTTGCTTAACATTATGTATTATGCAACGTCATTGTGTCTTAAATTGTTTAGGAAAACACAACATTGAAAAGAAACACAAAAGACACAATGACCTAAACAAAAGACACAATGACCTGTACAAAATTGTTCATACTTGTCTTTGTGTCTTTGTTATAGGTAATTGTGTCTTTTTAAAATTATTGTGTTATTCATACTCTTCACTCTGTCATCCTTGTTTGACATCATGTATTATGCGACATCATTGTGTCTTAAAATGTTCATGAAAATACAACATTGAGCAACAGCACAAAAAACACAATGATATGTACAAAAGACACAATGACCTGCACAAAAGACACAATGACCTGTACAAAAGACACAATGAACTAAAAAAACAAAATTTTTTCTATAGCAATATACTACTAATTTTGAAGATAAAAAAATGCTCATTTTTTTGTATTTTTTTTTCAAAAAATAATTCCGTATGTAAAAGTTACGAACGTTTAAAAAAAGTGGGGGAACTTGATAAAAAGTCAACAAAAGTAGTCATTCCTAAAATACCATCTAACAACTTGATTTAATTATAGCCATTGATTAATGATCTAATGACTCAAGATCCTTCTTAGGCTTTTTAAGTTAAGAGGCTTATTTAGTTTAACTTAACCCTATTATTATATGTATTAAAATGTAAAGACGGTGGTACTCACATTTGGCACTGTTCCTTTTGTTACTTACTTTATAGCATTACGTACAAGTGGGATGCAAAACCCGTGTAGTTATAATAACCGCAATGAATAATATTTCTTTTCCAACCAATACAAAAGATGCTTTGCAAGGTATCTACAATCATAAATTAATTTTAATTTTCACTTTTAACTTAAACTTCGAACTCTTACTTATAAATTATCCTTTTTCTTTATTCATATATTTTTAATATTTACATATTTTTAACGCATTCTTACGTTATTAGATAATAGTTATCATTATATTAATTTCATCGTAATTACTTCACAGACCTATACATAAATTTCGAACCCAAACAGTTACAGAGAGTTTGTGGGTTATTCAAATATATAACACGTTCGTACAATACATTATCGACTATTTATATTGTTTATAGCATTTTGATCGTAATTACGTTACAAACTATTTGTTTTAATAATAAGAATTAGAAAACATAATTTTTTTCTATGATTTGGTTGGTTCTATGATTAACAATATGCATCTATGTTAGCTTGATCTTCCTTAGAATTAACGCTTGATTTATTATTTTATGACAGATCGACAATGGGTGTAGCCGGTTTTTTTGTATGCATTTTAAAATCTGTTATGTTGTTACCGTTGTTGTGATTGAACATACATATCGTCACTGATACGCTTACAACATAAACACGTATATGCGTTTTGATACACACTATCATGATTAAATACCCGCGGCAAATAACTAAATACAACATACACACTAGTTATACTAATATTGTAACATTTTTATTATTATTATAATATTATATTATTATTTTACTATTATTATAATAATATTATTTTATAGTATTATTATTATATTAATATTATATTTTAATATTATTATTAAAATAATAATATTTTATATTATTATTATTTTTAAATTATTATTAATGTTCATTAGGTTTCTAAGATGGTTTAATACTAAATAAACGAATATCTCATCTAGATGAAAGAATATTTTATTGAAAACTAATTTGGTATCATCTGCTAGAACTTGAAAAATTCTCAAAGACCTTGCGTATTTAGGACTATTAATATTATATTTTAATATTATTATTATAATAATATTATATTATATTATATTATTATTATTTTTATATTATTATTAATGTTAATTAGGTTTCTAAATGGTATATATGTTAATAATTCTTTGTTTTGTTTTTACTTTTTATCAATAATTGAAACCAGGGGTAGGAATGTCATTATAAACATTTTATTTTACTAAAGAGTGGGTTCAAGATCCTCGATTTTCTCTGCTGCATTCTTCACTATCCGTTGTACTGCTGATTGCTGAATGCCTCATTCTCTCCCATTTAACGTTATTCTTCTCCATCAACTCTAACATGACCAGACTGCACTTCTCCGACTACCACCACCGGTGATGAATCCCACCACCGACCAACTTCCTCCTCCGCCACCACAGCTGCTACCACTACAACCACCACGTTCCTCTTTCAGCTGCGACCGACACCCCGACGAAAACTTCTCCGGCTTCTGTCCGTTATGCCTCTGTGAACGTCTCACCACTCTAGATCAATCCACCGGAGCTTCTTCCTCCTCCCACCGTAACTCCACCTCCTCCACCACCGCTTTCAAATCATTGTTCAAGACCTCGTTGTTGCCTGAGCTTCGCCGCACAAAGTCGTTTTCCGCTTCGAGAAACGACGGATTAGGATCCTTTGCCGGCGTTTTCGAGCCTCAAAGGAAATCGTGCGACGTTGGAGGTCGTAACACGCTTTGGACACTTTTTTCCATTGACGACGAAAATAAAGCCCTAGGAAACACAGACACCTTTCGAGTAACCAACAAATTAGACGAACACGAAGAAGATCGGTTTCACGACGAAGAAATTGCATTTTCTAAAGAACTAGACGATTCAAATGTGAACAATTCTGAAAACGGCATTGTCGAACATAGTGCTGAAATTGAAGAACAACTGAAGACGATGCAGGATCACATAGATCTCGATTCACATTCAAGAAAACCATCCAGATCGAATTTCTGGTCGGCAGCGTCGGTGTTAGGGAAAAAATGGCAAAAATGGAGGCAAAAGCAGAAGAAGAACGGCACCGGTGTCTTTTCATCGTCTACATTGCCGGTGGAGAAGCCGATTTCACGTCAGTACCGTGAAACACGGTCAGAAATCGCTGATTACGGATTCGGCCGGCGATCCTGTGATATCGATGCCAGATTCTCGCTGGATGCGGGTCGGATCTCGATCGATGACACACGACTCTCGTTTGACGAACCTAGGCCTTCCTGGGACGGGTATGTAATCGGCCGGACGTTCCCACGGCTCCCTCCGATGGTGGAGGATGTACCGGTGGTGCCGATGCGGCGCTCCGATATGCAGATCGCCGTTGAACAACCGGCGAATTCCGGTGAACTTGTCCCTGGTGGATCGATCCAGACGAGAGAGTATTACACCGATTCTTCTTCCCGGAGAAGAAAAAGTTTTGACCGATCGAACTCGATCCGGAAAATGGCTGCCGCCGTGGTGGCGGAGATGGACGAAACAAAGACTACGGGTTCGACAGTTTCAAACGCCAAAGTATCTCCGGCAACCATTGATTACAACTACGGGATAAGATTTCCGAGCATCGGTGGTGAGCGAGAGCTATCCAGAGATTCAAATTCAACTTCATTACGAGACGATTGCTCGGAAACATTCGAACTAGGATTGAGGGATAACGCTGGTGACAAAGACGATAAGAAACGACGGCGGTGGAGATGGAAGTTATGGGGGTTTATCCACCGCCGGAGCGGCAACAAAGACGACGACGAAGATGTGTTTAGCAAAGTTAACGGTGTGGGAAGATCATATTCAGAATCCTGGCAAGAAACTGGGATGAACAGCAGATTGTTCAGAAGCAACAGCACTGCAAGTTGGAGGAATTCATCATTCAACACAAAGAGATCAAATTCTGAGATTAATGGTAAGAGCAGGGATGATTTTGTTGTTGAACGAAATCGAAGTGCAAAATATTCACCAAATCATGCAGATAGTGGTCTCTTACGATTTTACTTGACGCCATTGAGGGGCAGTCGAAGAAGCAAGCCGATCAGTAACTCGAATTTGAAATCAAGAAACATTCCTACGTGATTGTAACGAATCATACTTGGTTTATGTTTATGTGTTCTTAAAATTGGATGTTTTTGTTCTTATTGATGTTGATGAGATCTTCCTGATAAAGTTCTTTGTAAAATTAAAGAAAAAAACGAACACAGAGAACATAAGGATTTGAAGAATTCTAAATTGGTAAAAAAGATAATAGATGACAAAACACAACATAGCCACATAGGTATTTTTATGATTATTTATTTATTTATTTATATTTATTTTGAGAAGACAGATTTAATATGTATTGCAGGCAGTATTGGGGATTTGGGGTCATTTGTTGGTTTCAATCTTTTTTCTTTATGGTAATTAGACTTATTTCCACGCGCGTTACGATATGTTATCAAAGTACACTCACGATAACATGTATTATATATCATTTGCAAAAGCATAAGTTGCATAGCAAAAAAAAATCTCTCATCACGAACTTTATACAAAATTTTCATAAAAACATAAAATCATACCAAATCCTCACAAATATATTATAAAAATAATATAAAAGGTACTCACAAAATCCCTCTTACAGGCAACCGTTCGTTTGAATTAAAAAAAAAACTCAAATTTCTAATCAAATCTCTCAAATTTAATAAAAACTCAAAATTTTAAGCAAATTTATCAAATTTAATACCTTATCTTTGTTTATTACTTTTCAAAGTAAAAAAATAAAAACTTATGATTGTCTAAGTCTAAATTTTCAAAACGTCATTACATGTATCTGACACATAAATAATACAATATATAAAAATATAATAACATATATATAGTGAGATGTTCAATTAAGAACTAATATAAGTTAAGAACTAAAACAACCATTTCTAACCACAATTTTGAAGGGTATAAATGTAACTTTCCATATTTTCAAGGAAAACTACTTTTATATCCTTCAAAACTTGTGGCTATAAATGTGGCTCTTTTCGTTCTTTACAATTTGTTTGTTCTTAATAAAATGAATCCCTATATATATATGGACTTATTCCATTAAGAACCATTAAATATAAAAGAACCAAAATAACTAATTTGGAAGCACATGTTTTAAGAGGTAAAAAAGTAATTTTCTTTTAAAATAGGGGAAACTATTTTTTTTATCTTTTTAAAATTGTGGCTATAATTGGTTCTTTTAGTTCTTAAATAAAAATAGTTCTCAATTGAACATCCCTTATATATATATATATATATATAGGGCAAGGTTCAAATGGTAACCCATGTTAAGTGTGGTAACCTAATAACTCAATCTAAAGGTATTGGTGTGAATTAATTAGACTAATCTAATGGTCTTAATTAAATTGAATTTAATATTGTGTACTAATTACACTTTTTTAATCAGAAGGTTAATTTGGTAATTTGAATTGCTGTCCTTGAATGACATCTCTGTCAAGTGTCATCCCCCTCGTTTGAATATCAATTTTAAACCATCTTCATCAAAGTTGTCTCTGGTTTCATCACATTTGGGGCTTCAAGAACAAATTACATCGATAAATTTTCGAAGATTGAAGATCGTTCCTTAATCAAATTCAGTTAAGTGCTTCCTCCTCCCGATGAAAATCTCTTTTTTTTTTCGTTGTACCGATGGTACCGAAGCCTTTTTTGTTTTCCCCCGATTGTAGTTTATGCATGCAAAATTGGATTATATCCTTCAAGTTATTTTAGTTTATCCTCATCAACTTGAGTTTTTGTGTACGATAGGTTAGTGTTGTTATCAATGAAGTGGGTTTTCTGATTGTAACCGCCACAGACGACACCACGCCCCTCTACGTTTGCATTGTTTAATTTTGAACAACCTCCACTTTATAGTTCACGAACATATTTTAGAAGTAAAATCGATCATCCAGATGAAGCGAGGGATATATAAAAGTAAGGCGAAAAACCATTAAACTAAAATACTCCAATTTGTATTGTTTGAATGTAAAAGTTTTTTACATTTCATTTTAGGGAGGTCAAGTGAGCGTTTGGCGATAAAGTCACTTGGTAGGTTTAAAAATACATCAAGCAATCCAGTGATGGTTGATAGTGATACAGAGACCAAATATGTTTGTAAAGATTCAGGTATTTTATAAATATGGTTAAATTTGATAGTAATGGTTCATAGTAATGGTTCAAAATTACAGGGTTGTCGGAATCAGATGTTAATGAAGACGATGTTTCTTTACAACAAAAGAATAAAGGTAAACGATTGGTGTTTTCTGATTCGGATGAAGATACTACAGTTGCATCCAGACAAAAACAATGTAAATACCTTATACTTTGTTTATGTTTTTTTGTTTGATGTGATTACCATTAACATATATTCATACGTCTGTAAGAGCAGCATTGTCTAAAATGATAAAAGTAAAGCAAAGAAAGAAAGCGAGAAAGAAGCAATCTGCAGGCAAAGATAAGCATATGATTAAAAAAAAGAAGAAGCATAAAAAAGATTATGAAAGTTCATTGCAAATTAGTGTTCCTGAGGGGCGAAGGAAAAAACGCAAACGATTTGTTGTTTATGATTCTGATGTGGATACAACCATTAAAGCAAAAAAGAAACAAGGTAAATACATTTTACATGGTTGTCAATTTTTATGCAGTATAGATTTACATTTATAATAGTTGTGTAACAAAACTAACTTAAGTTATTTAATTATGTTATTGAAGCAAAAGATTCTAAATTTGGGAAACCAAAAACCTCAGTCGTGGATACTTGGTTTTCAATAAAAAACAGATGCTCACCAACTCAACTAACAAGGGTGGTTAAATCATTAACGTCCAGACAAAAAGAAATCGTTGAACGTTTGGGTTTTGGGAAGTTATTATCATTACAACTTGATGGCATACCTCAAAAGCTTGGACATTTTGTGGTGCAAAACTTTAATGAAGTGAGAATGGAAATTTGCTTAGAAAATGGAGTTATAAAGATAGATGTTGAAGCAATTCATAGGTTGCTTGGCATCCCTAAAACAGGATTGAATCTGAAGTCAATGCCTGCAATGAGAAGGCTTTGTCCGAGGATACAACAATGGAGAAACCTTTATGGTAAGGAATTCATTTCACCCAAAGACATAGCATCAAGGATGGCGGTTGACATAAGTGATGATTCGTTGGATTTTGAATTGGATTTCTTAATGTTGTTTATGTCTACAATGGTAGAATGCCAGGCTCATGGGAAGTGTAGATTAGAAATGTTAGATTATTTGGATGATTATATAGATCTGTCTGTTATTAACTGGTCAGCATATGTTTTGGATTGCATCAAGATATGTAAAAGTGGATGGGAACCATTTACAAAAAAACCTTTCAAAGGAGCATTGACAATACTAACGGTACAATCATCCTTTTTAATCATGTCAGATAAATTTCCTCTAAAATCATGGAATAAGTGTTTTGAACAATTTATTATTCGTTTTGTAGTTGTTGTACGTAGAAAGGTTCTCATGTGAGGGTGTAGATGTGGATGAGACAAAAACAACAATCGAATTCTGGACTTTGGATAAATTGCATGAGCGAGAGGCTCTTGAAATTTCGGGCGGTGGCTTTGGTAATGGGAAATATATTCCTTTGTCAGCTGATGATTGTCCCAACAAAAATGGCAGTACTTTGCAAGATAGACCATCTTCAAGTGACATGTATGGATTGGAGGTATGAATCACTTATTCATAGTAAACTACATATTTCAATCACTATTTGATATTTGATGATTTTACATATTCAGTATTTACAGAAACAACTGTCATTCTTGAATAATCTGTTGGAGCTTACTAGAGAAAACAAAAAAAGACTGGAGACTGATCTTGGCATTATGATTCATCAACATCCAGGTGATGTAAAAGTTAAAAAATTGATGGTTGGTTTTGAGGAAGTTTTCAAACAAAAAATTCTTGTTGAAGAAGCGGAACCACACAATGGCGTCAATGCAACAATAAGTAAGTCTGATGCAGAAGCTTATCATGAACATGACAAAGATGATGGTGAGAGTCCACATTCAGGTATTGAATGGTTTAGTTATATTAGTTGTTTGCTTTGATCATGTTAATCTTAGTTGAATTAATGAAATACTGTAAATTGAACTTAGTAGGTAAAAAACGTTTGGAGAAATCACATGAAGACTCTCCCGACTCTGTTGTTAACCTTAGTGATAGCTCCCCAATAATGAAGGGTCAAGTTGTTGGCATTAGAAAATCAGACATAAAGAAATTAAAGCTAGCATCTGCTGCAAAGTCTGGTAAAATGATTCTATCTTAAACACATGTAGGTGTCTATCTAAATGTAGGTGTCTCATTAGGTAATATAAATGTAGGTGTCTCATTGGGTAATATACATCAACCAAGCTCCAGCCTGGGAATGACACAAGAAGGCGTAGGGGATGTGACTCCAAAGGTGTTTATCAAGAAAAAAGGTTAAACGTTGATAAACTAGTATGATTTGTACTTAAGAAATTAGTATGTTTATAAACTAGTATGATTTCGGATTCTATAGATGTAGTGCATGTAGATAGCAGCCCAGTTGACAAAGATAAACACAGGACCCCGCAAGTTAATCTCACAGTTGATGGTGGGCATGCGGAGTTACAAACAACTGGTAAATTGTGTGTAATGTTTTGAAGTTACACATTTTTGCATCTTTTTTTAAAGATCTGCTTTTTACTAAAAGTTTATTATGTGATCTAATCATAGGTGTCTTATTCGGTAACATACATGAACCAAGTTTCAGTCTCGGCATGACGCAAGAAGGCATAGGTAATGTGACTCCAAATAACCTTGGTTAAAAATCAGGTAAAAAATCATTATCAAATAAGTTAACATATTCGAATGCTTTACAAATATAGCAAATGAAGATGTTTTTAAGCAGGTAGGGGTTTGTATATTTTAGATGTAGTACATGTAGGTAGCAGCCCGATTTACGAAAATAAAATCAAGACCCAGCCCTTTTATGTGAAAGATGATGATGGTGGGCAGTTGAAGTTGCAAACAAGTTGTTCTACACTGAGTATATTGTTTTCCTTTTACACATTTCTTAACATATTTATTTTAAGATGTAATCTTTACACATGTTTATTATGTCTGGTGTGATTTTGTTTGGAGTGTCATTAGGATCTAAGGAGGTAGTACATGTTCATTCAACATTGTCTAAACAGAGTGTTTTAAAGAGAAAGAGTCGTGTAAGATTTGATGTTAGTGGGCAAATGAAAGTAGACGCACCGAGTTTTAGTCTGGGCATGACACAGGAAGGGTTAGAGAAACCTGTAATGGAAACACCGGTTGAGGGAGTTAGGAAAAAACCATTGGAGGGGCCTAGTTTCAGCCTTGGCATGACCCAAGACGAGAGTGAAGCACCAAAAACAGATGATAAAAAATCAGGTAAACCTGTTGCATCATTAACAGGTTATAAAAAAAATCCAACTTTTCAAATGGCCAATTAACATTTTTGTAGGAAAGTTGGATGTTGATAAAACTGAGGCTAGGAGAAACCCAACACGACTCAAAGTAGTCTCTAGAGATTGTAAATCACCTTTTGTGCAACGAGAAGTGGTGATTAAAAATCGTTACACAAGTGAAGAAAAGGCGATTTGGAAACTCATCTTTGCTGGAGATAATGAAAGGAAGGAGACGAAGAGAGCCGTATGGTGAGTATGCCAAGTTGCACACCAAATTTACACCAGTGTAATCCAGATTCACACCAGTGTAATCCATATTTACACCAGTGTAGTACAGATTTACACCAGTGTACTCCAAATTTACACCAATGTAAAAGATAAAAATAGTAGGCAATACTTTTTTTTTTTATTTTTTTAAGAAATGGTGTTATTTTATTAGAAAAGTTTATTGACATCAATATGACATCAAATAATGTTTCAAACCCTGCTATATTGTATTTTCTTTGACTCTCTTATTACCAAATTTTCACAAGTTGTGATGTGGTAATGTTAGCCTTAGTCTCATTGGGAACCTCTTGATTGGGGAATGTTAAAGTTCACGAATGAAATCTAGTGCCTGTAAAGTATAGTCCAAATTTACACCAGCGTAATCCGAGGTTGCACATGTGTAATATTGGTTTACACCAGTGTAATATTGGTTTACACCAGTGTACTCCTCTTTTACACCAGTGTTAATTTACACTTAAATTTGCGCTTACACTACTGACTAACATTGTCTTCATTTTAAGATAACTAAGTAATGTAGTTTGTGGGAAATGAACAGGGATAAAGTTTTTGAAACAGTCTCTGAAGAGAAGACCGAAATCTTTTTCCTCCAAACTTTAGAACCAGGTAAACGTGTGTATGGAAATATCATCGATTGTTGGGCGGCAGTCTTAAATGACGAAGAAAGGTTACGCAGCGCAGGATCGCCTCATCGACTATTTTGTGGGCATCGTATATTTGTAAGGAAATTCTGCATAATACATCTCATTTTTAATAGTTGTTACTTAAAACTCATATTCGTTCATCTTTTTGTTGTTTATTTTGCAAGTTGGACTGGATGTTTAAGAATAATGTACATGATGACATAAAAATGGTAAAAATAAACAAGATGATGTTGCAAGCTGTTGGTGGGATGAAACAACTACAAGATTTGAAGTCCTTTGATTTAGTTTTCTTCCCTATACTTGAAGGCAACCATTTCTATGTTATTGTTTTTGAGTTTAAAAGTCCTGCTATTTATGTATTGGACAACATGCAGCATGGTGTGTCACCGGTAACATACAAAGACGACAGTGATTACCACAAGAAAAGTACTCCCTACAAAGTGGTAAAATACATGCATCCTGTTATGATAATGCGTTCTTTTAAATTAGAAAGTCACATTGCTTAATTGTATGATATTGTATTTTTTCAGAAGCACTTTATGATGTTATACCTTCGACAGTGGAAGAACCCAAAGGTAGAACGTTTGTTGATGGAAAGCATTCAACCAGTGCAGTTGGAATGGGCTACAACAGATAATGTTACCGATTGTGGGATATTCACAATGAGACACATGGAGATGTTTATGGGAAGCTATAAAAAATTTGAATGTGGTTTCAAAAAGGTTGAATCCCAGCAAAAAAAACAGATCAACACGCTCAGGAAAAAATATGCATCAAGAATACTTCTTTCAAGTATTAATGTGCATAGAGAGAAGGTGCTGAAGGAAGCTGGTTTAAAGTCAGATTAATTTGGGAAAAAAGCATGTGGCCTTTAATGTAACTTTTATTTTGTAAGACATTATCAATGTTTTTAGGGACAACTTATGTAAAGTGCACCCGCTCCATGTGATGAACATTTATTTTTACTTTTGTAAAACATTAAACACTTTAAACTCTAACCTAAACATAAAAATATTTTGTAAACATAAAAAAATGTTCATTGACCTTTAAAATCATTCATACAAAAAAAACTAATAAAGATTAGTAACAAGGTTAGCAATAAAAACATCCAACACAAAAACACATTCTTTGCCCACAAAATCCATATAAGTAATAAGCATATAAGTAGCCTTACAAAATCCATATAAGTAACAAGCATATAAGTAGCCTTACAAATCCTTCACTGTTTGCACCCTACTAATATAAAACCTATTTACACAAAAAAAGATTTTAGGTGGCAAACCAAAAGATCATCACAACACCATTTCATCAAACGGACGGCCCCTGAACTTCCTTCCCCTTGCAATTGCGTGAGTCATGGTAACTAAGCTGATTACAGGTACGACATAACCTTAGATTCTTCCTGCTCTTCTCAACAGCCCTTTCCCCAGGCCCGACTAGCCTTCGATTCGTACCACATCCCTTGTTTCGAATACCTACAGGCGGTGTCAACAAAGTAGAATTCTCATCTACCTGACCAACTAACTCCTCAATTACATTAGAACGCTTCCTGGGATTGACTGTTGACGGGTAATCATTGAAAATACCTTCCTTTAAATCTTTCATCCGGTCCACAAAAGTTGACAAACCTTCTAGCTGCCCTGACAGCTGCTGAACACAATCATTAAGACAATCCATTGCTTCGTTCCTGAAAACAGATTCTGCATTGTTATCCACTGCCAGCCTGCTTGATATTCCATACACACGACATGGAAGAGCCTGTAACCGCCAACGACTTGCAACATACCGATCATGAATCTCTTTTACCTTGATAAAACGAAACACACAAAAAATATGTCGGCATAGATAGCCAATGCGAGTGAACCCCATGCATGTACACTCAACAGAATTGTCATGCATGTGTGCCAAAACCTACAACAAGGAATGTAAACTAATAACTAAGAATTTAAAAAATGCTTGCTATCAGATTAAACCGTAAATGATAATGTTACCTTAAACTGGTTGACAAATTCCATCTTTTTATCCATATGAGATATAGTGTAAACCTTCGACTGATCAACAATATCAACATTTAATATGAAACAACTCATCATCCCTTTCATAATTTCTTTCTGAACATCTTTAAACACAGAGCGAGTGTAAATTTTAGATGCATGTGCCTCTATATCCAAGCCAGTGCAGAATCCAGGGGTGGTCGTGTTTGATTGGAATTCTACAAGCCTTTGGTTGTACCGTTGATTGTCAATGGCTGTGTCAAAACACAAGAAAAATTGCACAAGAGTGTTTGCGTAACTGGAGTTGACCTTAAACATCGCATTTGAACTCTCACACCAGGAAGTGGTTTTCATCAAGCAACACATAGGAATCTCCCTGAAATACGCTGGTACCCAAAGATCTCTGGTAGCAAACATATCAGTTAACCAAACATTACTGCTTAGTTTAAAGGTGTCTATCAAATGTTGCCATTTCTCTTCAAAGGTGGTAGGTGATATGTAGACATTCCAGACTAGCTTATGAAGCGATGATCTCAAAGTAGTGTTATTACTTAAATCAGCAGAGATCTAGAAAACAAATAAAGTAAAAAAACATGTAAAAAAGTGTGTGAGTTATCTTCTATGCCAATGTAAAAACAAACTACACTAATGCAATAATAGGATACATTTAACATCGAAACTCATGATATGTGTGCTACTATATCAGTGTAAAAACACTTATTATAAAAGCAAAAATAACATATGATTTCTTATGTTGTAGTCTTACTTTCGAGGGAAGCTTCTTCATTATATGCCACATGCATAGACGATGAAATGACTTGTTAAACACAGAAGAGATTGCAATCCTCATTGCCGGGTCTTGATCAGTTAACACTAACAGGGGGTGCTTTTTATGAACTTTAAGAAATGCTGAAAGTAGCCACTCATAAGATTCAACGATCTCGTTAGCAATCAAACCAGCACCAAAAATCACACACCTTTTGTGGTGATCAACCCCCGTGAAAGGTACAAATATCATGTTATACCTACCAAAAAAATTGTATAATGGAATGTTTTAACCAAAGTAAATCATACAACTTAATAATTTTAAATTGTTGCTGAAACTTACTTGTTAGTAGAATATGTTGCATCAAATGCTAAAACATCACCAAACATTCCATAGCTGACTTTAGATACATCATCAGCCCAGAAAATTACTTTCAACTCGGGCCATCATGCCAAAACTCGTAAGAAAAGTTGGGTAGGTTTTTTGCCCGTTGCTCCAGTTTTTGAACAACCAATTGAACATCGCGATCACCAATGAACATCCTGATGTCACGACTCACATTCTTGAAAGCATTCCTTGTAGCACGCATGTTGTGATGACCTCCCTTTAAAGAACTCTGCAAACGATGAGCAACAGTTGCACCTACTTTGTTCAAATTCATTGTGTGAACAAAATTTATGTCTTCAAAGCTTAGATGTCTCCCATGACGAGTCAAGTCCATGTTGTCAGTAGCCACCAAACTATGGTTATGATTCTCAACAAAGTCATAAAGGATGTACTTGGATGAACCTTTTACAGCCTTTAACCTAATAAGTGCTTTACAATCCGTAACTTTGAACATACTACCACGAGCAGGAACCATAGAACCGGGATTCAAAGAATCATACTTTTTGTTCTTAGGCTTCCCCCATTTGTTACAAACTAACACCCTATGTGTGATTTCACCTTTCCATTTCTTACATCCACTTATACGAATGCCAAAACCAGATAGCTGCCCATAAGTTTCATACATCCTATAAACTTCATCCCAAGAATTGTAAACCATACCAACAATTGGTTTTTTGTCTGGTTTCACATCAGGGCACCAAAACCTACTGCCATTCGGTGATTGGTAAACTAAAAAAGATTGCGAACCTACATAACCCAAAAAAAGAAATACAATCTACGATTTAAAATAAATACTTCGACATCTGAAAGTAATAACAAACCCGATTCTCATCTGATTATGTAAAAAAGAAAAATTTAACATCAAGTTAACGGACACTTAAAAACAAATATTACCATTTTGATCAACCCCAATGCAACGTAATGGCGAATTTCCAACTAGCACGTCAAAATCCTCGTCAACTACAGAGTCGCCAAGAGGTGTGGTGATCAAGCTAGCTTCATCAAGAACCTCGTCATCTTCACCTCTGTTAGTTACCATTACCACGGTTTCTTCGTCATCTCCCGTATTCATCATCTGGTCGTCGTCGCCACCCCCCATTTGATTCAAAGCTTCTGTATTTTTAAAAACCCTTGTTAAATGAGAAAGCAAATGACGATATTGAGTTTAAATGAGATGCATATATTGAATGAATTAATTAAATGATTAAATGAGATATTAATCAAGTGATGTGACTATAATGGTCTTGATTAAATTTCTGATGTGATATGATTAGATATAAAATGTCCATAATACCCTCATAAAATCAAAAAGGAATCTATGATGTGTATGAATCTGATTGACTCAAATGGGTTAATAGGTTACCACAGAAATGGTGGGTTCTTATTTGAACCAAATCCTATATATATATATATATATAGGGAGAGGTTCAAATGTTAACCCTCCCTTATAGCATTAACCGCTTAACCCTAGCGTTTTTTGCCCGAATCTTAAATTTTTTTTTCATGGTTTTTATTATGCAAAAATAGGGGGGGTTTCTTTTTTGTGTTTTTGCTAATTCATCACCGTTTGTAAGTTATAGTAAGTGTAAGTTACTTACACTTACTTACATTTACTGCATCAGATACGGATTTGTAAGTAAGTGTAAGTAACTTACACTTACAATAACTTCTAAACGGTGATGAATTAGCAAAAACACAAAAAGAAACCCCCCTTATTTTTGCAAAATAAAAACCATGAAAAAAAAAATTTAAGATTCGGGCAAAAAACGCTAGGGTTAAGCGGTTAACGCTATAAGGGAGGGTTAACAATGGAACCTTCCCCTATATATATATATATATATATATATATATAATCAATGAGGCCCACAATCAATATAATAATATTTTTTACACTATTTATTTTCATACATTTTAATTATATAGAGTAAAATTTTGGGAAATTCCAATTCTTTAGATTATATATAGAGGAAAATATGATATAATGAAATCAAAATTTTGAAATGTTTCAATTAACTTAATTGAATTTTTTTTTAATGATTTTAAAGAAACATAAACTTTTATGTACTTTTCTAATATTGTGTAATAACAGATAATCAGGTTATTATTATTTTTTTTGTTTAGTTTTTTATTAATGTTTTCTACTTTTGTTTAGTTAAAACATAAAAAATACAAAAAATATTTAATTTTAAAATTAAAACTCATTATTTTATTAATTCTAGAATAGAAATGTGTTTTATCATTTTTTTTCATCGCTGTCATTTTATAATTAAAAAATTCATGTAATTATTTATGTTTCCTTCATAATATTGAAGATAGTGCAGCTTAACATATCATCATTGGTAACCTAATTTTAATAACTACATATTATTAAAAAAATGAAACTTTAATCTATCTATCTATTCTAATAAACAAAAATCCTCATTTGCCACTTGTCACATTTTAATGCCATAATGCCACTTGTCAATTTTTTATGAACTCATTTAATTATCTCTTATTAAATACATTATAATATCTCTCATATTAAATAAATTATATTATCTATCCTATTATATAATTATAATAATAATAACTAATGATATTATTTTTATTTTTCAAATTTAAAAATAGTTTTTATATATTTAAATCGAATCATTTTATTATAAAATATGTTTTAAAAAGTTTATAAAATATATTTTTTCATATATATCAATATTTTTTAAAAAAAAATTAGAAATATTTCAATTTTTTATTTTTAGAAAATAATAGTTTTACAAAAAAATTTATTCAAAAACAATTTTTTCAAAAAAATAAAATATAAGCAGAAAAATATGTAAATGATGATAAAAGTTACATTTTTTTGTTTTATATGTTTAACGGTAATTTCAAATTAGGTTCTTTAACTTTAATAATTACAAAAATATTACCTTCTCATCTTATTTTAAAATAGTTAGTTTTTGATAGAAAACTAACTAATTAGATCTTTAACTTTAGCTGGTTTAAATATTTCAGTTATTACAAATCAAGAATATTAAAGATATTACTATAGTTTTAAAAAAAATTTGATTATTGTTTTATTATCTAAAGTAATTAACATAATTTAATCATTTTATATAAAAATATCATCATTTATAATCTTTAAATTTTTATTATTAATTGTTTAATAATTTATGTTTAATCCGTGTATTCACACGGGTAATAGACTAGTTACTTAATAAAGATAAAAAAAATGTTTATTGATTTAACTGAAACAAAAGACATACTTGGTTATTATTTTATAAAGTTATCCATATATTTAGTTGATCGTTTAGAAAATTCTAGTAGAACAAAACCTCCTATCAAAAGTGAAATTGTCACGATGGAAGTTAAAAACAACATAAATTTAATAGACATTCACGAGTTAAAAACAATTTATTTTATTAAAAAGTAACTTTTTAACATTACTCAAAAAGTTAAACAAAAATGTCCTTTTGACATTACCAGACATTTTTTTAACTTAACGAATTTTTCATAAAACTAACAAGTTAATAAGTTAATTTCAAATGTAATCCTAAACATGCACTTAGTTACTTTTGGTTGTATACTTTTTATTGTAAGGTGAAAAAAAATACGTGACCAGTGTCACGAATCATGTCCTTAGCCACTTAATTCTACACAGCAAGTCTCAAAGAAGCATGAATTTCATGAGCATACGCCGTGTAATTTTAATTGGAATGTACCCAAACTTGTGACAAGCCTCATAAGTTTTCATTGGCATGTGACATCATTTGAATTCTTCATTGCCTAAAAGTTTTTTTTGTCTTATTTTTAATTTTATTTTTTTACAACTTTCAAATGGAGAAACTTTTTAAAGAAAGCTTTAAAAATTAAATGATTAATTTTTTCAAGTTTTATAAAATTAGTATGCAAATAAATTATTTGGTCAAAAATGAGAATTTACATGAATTTATGGGAAAATTCCCAAATTGTCTAAAGAGACCAGTTTTTTTCCATCAAAATTTTCATGAAATAGTCAACTATGCATACAGGTATAGGCGTCGGTGCCTGTACATGTATAGGCATATGCCCAAAAAAACGACCAAACAAAGCTTTACACGTGTCCTTTAGGCAGTGGGGTCTTAGAGCATGTGCAGAAGGTGCGACCGCACAGATCCCAGTTTTTCAGGGGGGCCTAAATTTTTTTAAAAATTTGTATATATTAAATATATTTTAATTTATTTTACAACAAACACATATAATTTACAATCCAATTCTTAAATATATTTAACCTAATTAAAAACTAATTACCAAAAACCAAAGTGGGGCTTTTTATATATTGTTGATCAAGCAAGTGATTCACTTCAAACAAGATTTGAACAATACAAAAAGTATGAAAAATTATTTGGATTTTTATTTCCTTAAAAGAGGAAGGAATTGGACGACAATGACATTAGTTCATGTTGTATTTTTCTTGAAGATGTTTTGAAGTATGATGGAAGATCATATATTGATAGTTATGAGCTTAATATGGAGTTATAGTTGTTGGATACTTTATTACCTAATGAGATTCTAAACCGGTTGATGCTTTAAAATATTTTAAGCGAGTCGATTGTTTTCCAAATGCATCAATTGTATATAGAATCTTATTGACTATTCAGATAACTATAGCATCCGCAAAAAGAAACTTTTCAAAATTGAAGTTGCTGAAGTTATACTTACAATCAATAATGTCTCAAGAAATACTTAATGGGTTGACAATGATAACTATTGAAAATGAAATATTAGATAATGTGGATTATGAAGATTTAATCAACAACTTTGCATCAAAAAATGCTAGAAGAACGTCACGTTTTATTTAGTTATTTGAAACATTGAAGTGCATTATTTTGCTAAAGAAATGTTGTTTATATTGATTTTACTGTTGTTTTAATTATCGTCAATTTGTGTGTGCGCGCGTGCAGACACACATAGGGGCCAATTTTTAACATTTGCACATGACACCTAATCTTGCAGAGATGGCTCTGCCTTTAGGGCGCCGACACCTGTAAACTTTGACACACGCCAACAAAATTTTAAAAGTTGACCCGGGCGTTGGACCTACTTTAGAGCGCGTTTCACGGGCAGACTCCTATATATCTTTTTACGTAATTTTTTTAACGGACATTTGTATAAAGGCGAGCACCTATAATTAACTGGTGGACGCCTACTTGAAGCGGGCGAACGCCTGTACTTTGCGGACGGACACATGTATTTTATGTATGGACGTTTGTATATAGGCGGGCACCTATAAGCTTTGCACTTTTTTTGTGAAAGTTGTAAAAGCTTAAAAGGGGATAAAGTTGTGTTTCAGTGTTTAACGTTTGGCTCTGAAATGAAAGCTGTTGTCTGTTGATCCTTAATCCTGTAACTTAATTGAGAATTACACATTCTACTTGTCAATAATTACAAATTTTGACCTTCAGGAATCATAGTAAATGCTAGTAAGCCTTTTATCAATTGGTTTATGTTTTTATTAATGTAAAGGTTACAGGTTTGATTCTTACTTTAAAATAAGGATAATATATTTAGGTACTACTGTAGGTTTTTAGATGATTAGTTTCCTTTGCAATGACAAACGGACAAGGTCACAAGCGTTGTTAACGTTTTATAGGTATTAGTGGTCTTTCGCTATTGAATTTAACCGAGTGACGTAGTTTAAATAGTATGTTAAAAAAAGGAAGCAATCATCATAGTAAATACACTCTAAGCAAAACTAAATTAAGAAAAAAAAGGAGTCCAAATGTAACAACCGAATAATTAGCACATTTGATCGTGTATAAAATCTACGTTGAATTGACAATGGTAATTACTACAGATTGATAGTACACGAGAAATGATGAACGTAGGCGAAAACCGTGCGCGAAACGGAGTTACGGATTGTCCGGAATCGCGAAACGAAGAAAATTTTCAAAGTATTGAACTTCTGGACTCGTCGCGGTACGCGACGAATATTTAAGGATCCTTCGCGGTACGCGACGGACCTAAAATAGCTAAAATCCTCCGGATTTCTTCGCGATACGCGAAGCTCTTTTTGGCCCCTTGTCGCGGTACGCGACGAGTGAGGCGGTGTTATGGATCAGATTTCTTACTCAGTTTCTCGCAGAAAGTTTGATTTTTTCATATCTCGAACCTTTCTAGCTCCAGACGAAAGAATTCGATGTTTAACCATCAAATCACCAAATCAAAGCCATCAGATCACATATTTGAAGCCAGGGAACGTGTTTACAAGTTCTGATCGTTGTTCTATGCTCCAAACTCCGTCAGATTAGGTAATGGTTCGTTTTAGCCTTCTAGTTCGATTTTGATTGATTAGATCTTGATTTTGAACGTAATGATATGGTTAGGATTGTTGATTATTGCCTAGATGATGGCTAGGATTGATTAGAAATGAAGAACACGATGTTCTAACGGTTAAATCCTTGTTTTGATCTGCTGTAATGCCCGGTTTGCATGAAATCACAACTGTGATTATAATGGTTTAATCCATTTGGTTATGACAATGTAGGTGATTAGCTTGGTTAATCTTTGAAATGCAAAGGTTAAATCTAAGTGTTTCAAACTAATCACGATCATTAACATACTCATTAGAACGATTATCTGATGTTTATGATAACTGTCAGATTAGTATGTTAAACATGGTTATTAAACCTATTCTAAGACTACATTGTGATATTTCATGATATTTGGGCAATTAATGATAAGGATTGATCATTTCTAAGCCATTAATCGGTTTAGGAACTGTTTTAGCATTATAATCAACAACGTTAACTATTTGATGACTTTCAAGACAATGTCTTTGACATTGAACGTTCAGAAAGATCTAATCAGTAGGTTAAAACATAAATAACTTATTAAGTGTAAACTAATGCAGAGTTACATCATTAGTATCAGTTTACGAGGAATTTTGCTACTGTAAGATATCAGGTGAGTTCTTATAGCCCTGTTTTAAATGTTTTATCATTTTGGGCTGATATGCATGTTATAAAGTTATTTTATGAAAATGATTGTATGTATGTATAAAGTTATTGTATGAAAGTGATTTTAACCTGATTATGGTCAGGTAAAGCATGTTTTCAGGAAAAATACATTTTCAGATTAAGAAATGTTTTAAGTCTCAACTATGATTGAGAAGTAAATGATTTTAAGAATTTCAGCTGAGATGTAATGAATACGTTAAGTCTCAATGATGATTGAGAAATATATGATTTTACGAATCTCAGCTGAGATATAACGAATGTTTTTAAGTCTCAACTGTTGTTGAGAAAGAAATGATTATTTTTTTTTTGACACTCGACTGAGGTCTAGGAGGAAATGTAAGACACTCGACTGAGGTCGAGGAGGAACATGAGACACTCGTCTGAGGTCGAGGAGGAACATAAGACACTCGGCTGAGGTCGAGGAGGAACATAAGACACTCAACCGATGTCGAGGAGGAACTGTGGTTTTGTCAACTACGGTTGAGCAAAACTTGAGCACAGCGGTGAATGGAGCCGCTTTTGCTTATGATGATTAAGAAGTCCTGCGTAAAAACAGGTCTGCCGACTGTGTGTCGCCAGTTGATGGAATCTTATGCATGTGTAAGTTATCGACTTCGGGTTGATAGTTATAGAGCCTTGTGCTGCACAAGCCTGTTTGACTTCAGAGTCAGCAGTTGACGGTGAAGTTCCTTCACCGTATGAATGATGTTATGATGATATGTATATTATGTAATGATGTTATGATGATATGTTTATTATGTAATTATGTTATGATGATATGTATGTGATGAAATTATGATATGCGAACAGGTATGTTATGTATTTGGATTATGCTATATGATAACATGAATGGATAAGGATTTTTTTTAAGAAATGAACTTAGAACTCACCAGCATAAAGCTGACTTGTTTTACATGCATATCAGGTTGAATAGTTTGTGAAAGGAGACCAGGAAAGCTCATGGCATATGTTGAAGACTACCCCTGGCATAGACTGGCTATGTTATAAACCTAATAATGATATGAGCTATGTATTAATGTTTGTTTAGGTTTGTATAATATTTTATATAATCACCTTAAATTCCGCTGCTATGATAACATAAATATGGTTTAAGGACTATGGGTATGATGTTTGCCAACCGAGGGGCTCGGGGCCTCTCACCAAAGCTGGTTTTAACCAAAATTGTTTCGAATGCATGTACTTGCTAAATTTGAAAATAATAATAATAATAGTAATTTGTTACCTTTGAACTAGAGGTGGGGAAAAAAGGGAACCGGAACCGATAACCCGAACCGGAACCGGTCATACTCGAATCGATGGGTACAAACGGGTCCAGTTTTTCAGACAAATCAGAACCAGAACCGGAAAAATGGAACTGGTTCCACCTGTATCCGGCAAAAACCGAACCGGAACCGGCCAAAACTCGAACAAGAACCGGCTAAAAACCGGTCGAAACCCGAAACTGGAACCGGTATTGACTGGAACCGAAACCGGTTTAAAAAAAATCCGATTAGCGCACCTCTACTTTGAACTAATAATCGATAAAGTGACATTTTAGATGTTGTAGAGGTTAACAAACGATTTTTATTTGGAAAAGTCATTTTATTATAACCAGTTGTTTTTCCTCCAGCACGATTTTGAAAACATAAACACAGAAGAAAAATAAACCGTCACAATGGATTTAAAAAAAAAGAAGGAGCCAAATTGAGATTAAGGGATAAATTATAAATATCTAAGATTGAGTATACGTATATAAACATGCTTTGTTAACACACTTTATTGCATTTATGACTTAAAACAAGTTTACGTTTTTGTTACAATGTATCAACACATCTGATATAACGATAATTTACCCTTCAGTAAATCTAAAATGCATGTGAAGTTACATATACACATAAAAGAAGTAAATGTTGTGCATGTGTAATAATGATAATCGAAAAACAAAAACAAAAACTTGTGTTTATCTTGGCAAGGTTATACACCGTAATAAATGTGAATTAACAAATGATCCTTCTCATATGTCTATGTGTAAGGTTGTAAATGAACCAAACGTTCAGCGAACCGTTCATGAACCGTTCGGCGGAAAGTTCGTTTAGTTAAATGAATGAACACGAACAAGAATTTTCATTCGGTTAGCGTTCGTGAACCGTTCGTGTTCGTTTACAGCCCTATCTGTGTGTGAGTATGCATGCAAGGGCTCTCAAATTCGCAATGCGAAATGAAATTGTGCCACCACACACGCACATGCATGAATGCAAGTTAGGATCTTAGCTTGGAAACTTCACTTGTGTCTCCTTCTAATAGAAACAATTCCACACAGGCTCTTTGTTATATGCCATTCCCAAGTTGCTCTCACCACCAATGTGAGACAAGATTTGCACTCTTTTTCTTATAATTTTTGCAACCATTCAGAGCATGCGGTGTGCCGTGTGGTGGAGGCGTGGTTGGGGCTGGTTTGGGCATGGAACACCGCCTGCCTTGGGCGTCGGTGGGTTGGGCGTGGCTATGGCCACGCTTGGTTACCGTTTGACCCAAAAAATTATTTTACCGTTGCTTCCTTCCAACCTTGGCATTTCCAACCACTTAGCATTTCCACCACAAGTGTTTGAGTTGGTGGTGTTGATGAATGCTTATGTGGCGCCTAGGTGGAGTGGCTCCAACCAAGGGGCATACCCCATGGCCCATGGTCTCATAGTTTCAGATACTCAATTTACAGTATCGATATCTTATTTATCTCATCTTCGTTCTAGATAGAGTTGGTTTGTTGCATAGCTCTCACATAGTACTAGGTA
Organism: Mikania micrantha; assembly: GCA_009363875.1. Taxonomy (NCBI): domain Eukaryota; kingdom Viridiplantae; phylum Streptophyta; class Magnoliopsida; order Asterales; family Asteraceae; genus Mikania; species Mikania micrantha. The sequence goes on along the minus strand of CM018696.1, from coordinate 64,130,814 downwards.
CGTCTTTTATTACAAATATGTAGAGTAAAATTGCTTATATCAGATATGAAGCGATCTGACCCTTCCCTGATCTGTTTGCAAAACGAAAGTTAAGTCAAACACCGGTTATACCACTCGCATAGTAAAACTCCAACCCATAAACTATCATATTAACTGAAGTTATATGTAGTTATTCATGTATAAACTTGACAAAAAAAAAAATCCAACTTTGTGAAGGTCTCATTTTTCATTTATTTACTTCAATTATTTCAACAGTAAGCTATTATTTTTGGACCCGGTTCGGAGACTAACATGTAAAAATTTAACAAAAAAAAAGTGTACCTCGTAATTTGTTAACAAATTGAATGAATTTTTGTCAACTAGAAACGAATTTAAGAAATCGATTGACCGATTGACCATTACAAAATATGTATAAAAAGTTAAAAACTCACAAAAGAAGACCTGAATGGTTATATATGGTTCTTTTCATCGTGCATTTCATGTAACGAATATTTATTTAAAATTAGGTGTGTAATAATTCCCGTTCTTTTATTACATTAATGGTTTACAAATGCGTACTGATATGAATAAGATAGGGAAAAAGAAAGATGATTGATAACAACATATCCCATAACAACATGATGACATTGAGATCTTCATCATAAAATCAAAAAGAATTAAACACAATAATTCTATGGCAAGTGAATAAAGTCAAAAAGTCACGCTCAATATTGCTCATGCTTCTCTATTAGTAAATAAAAAAATTAACAAAAAAATGATAAATGAAACTACTTTAGTATTTGTATTATGAAAAATGATATTACAACAAAATAAGTCTAATACAACTTTTTTATTAAAAAAAACCGATGCATTAGCTCAAGTTGTATTATATTTAATATATATATATATATATTTTTTGCTAAATGTAAAATTTCTAAAAACAACTTTTAAAAAAAAAATTCATATTATATAATAAAAGGGTTGCATTTTGCATTAGGTTAATACAATCTATTTACAACCTTTTGTAACAAAAAAAAAATGTTGCATTAAGCTTGGTTATTTAGTAGTGAATATACTAGTAGGTTATAAAACTCGAGTATTACACCAATTGTATATATAAAAATTCAAATAAGAAAAATAATAATTACCTATAATTATATTTATATAAGTATCAAAAATGTATTCTTTTAATATCATTATTATTTAAAAAAATGAGAAGCTACAAAATAAGAATATATCTAATAATTAAATGTGTCAACTTATTTAACAGAAGAGAGGTGATAAAAAACGAAGTTAAGAAGACATCATATGGCGACACAAGTTCTAATTAGTTATTGCTTTGGTTTGAGGTGATTACACACTCAATCTACCATGGCTTGAGGTAGTTGGCTCATATAAGGCCCTAGCGGAGTACAAACCAAACATAACTCTCTTGTAAACAAGCTCGTTACATTTGGCATCATCAACATGATGGTTGTTTCGTATAATTTAGCTTATTTCATAATATTGTATATCTAGTTTACGTATGATTCGAGTCTAATAAAATTAAAGATTGTTGTTTACATGCCATAACATACTTAACAAAAACAGCATATACAAACAAGGCCGGCTTCATTTACAAAATTTATAGGCAAAGGCCTAGGGCTCACAATTTTTTGAGGCCCCAATCGTTCGTGTTATCTCCAGGTTATTTATTTTGTCGTTTTAATTTTGAAATATTAGAGAATTCACTCAAGTTTTCAAAAGAGAAAGTTTGTTTAAGGTTTTCTCTTTTCAAATAATTAAATTTTCTAGAGAAAGTTTGTTTAAGATTTTCTCTTTTCAAATAATTAAATTTTCTACATTTTTGTTTCACCTTTTTTGACGTTAGAATAATCTTCTATTAACAACACAAGTAAAAGATTTAAACAAGTTTTCAAGTGATAAACAGAATAATCAAGCTGATTAATAAAGATGAGTAGAGTTATAAAGCATTATAACTAAGTATTGTACTTTATAGCATTATTTGTTTATATCGTTTATGATCATCAATTGTTAATTGTAATTATAAGCAAATTTTTATCGCATGAAAACATTATTTATGAAAATGACCTTAATTTTTGTATTCGCTTTCATAATTTGTATCGCATAAAAACATTATTTATTAAAAAGGCCTCAATTTTTATATTCACCTTAGGTGCCCGAAAAGATTGAGCCGGCCATGTATACAAAGTCATCACAACTAAGAGAAAGGAAACAAGAAAACAATTGGTCAAGCCACGAGATAAGGAGAACCATAAACTAGCTTAGTGTTTTTGTTTTTTTGTTTTTGTTTTTTATTTATTTTGTTTTTTTTCTCGGTAGAGAAATGAACCAATCCCATGCAACTTACATTGTCGGTGATTTTGTGGTAGTTAATATTGGCTAGATGACTTGGCTCGAACTATTTAACAAGGTTTTTAGATAACTTTTTTATTCATATTTGTTATTCATCATGTGTGAAAAACTCATATATATACACACACACGCACGCACGAAATTCATAAATTGAAAACCACCTTAAATTGTAGAAACCATTAAAACACTCATGAAACATGCTAATTTGTTTTTTACAGATTTTTAACATTATTTTGTCAATTTTTATTGAAAAACATTGAGCTAATATTTTATTTAAAAATATTTTTTAACACCATTTAACATTTTGGCGCAACATCTATATATCTATAGGTTATTCATAAATTGAAAACCACCTTAAGTTATAGAAACCATTAAAATACTCTTGCAGCATGCTAATTTGTTTTTTTACAGATTTGTAACATCATTTCGTCAACATTTATTAAATAACATTGAGCTAATATTTTTTTAAAAATATTTTGTAACGTACACCATTTAATTAATATATGGGCGCAACATTTGGGCCCTATGTTTACATAGTTTTTTTTTTCTATTGTTTTCATGCTTTTCACAAGTCAATGTGGTTTTCAAAATATCCTTACCCTATACATACATACATACATACATACATACATCAAGTAATAGCTTCAAATGTTAGTTGATTTTTTTGAATAGTAACACTAAACAACTAATACTCTACTCCTAAATAATCTTCTTTTGTCCGAATTTGGACTCAAACCTTTTTTAAAGAGACAGTACCTATACGGCTATACCACATGGACTTTATTTGATAGTGGCTCAAATGCTAGTTGAAATTAGAGGTGGGCAAAAAAACCGGAACCGGAACTGACAACCCAAACCGGTGAGTACAAACGAGACCGTTTTTCAGACAAATTAGAACCATAACCAAAACCGAAACTAGTTCCACTTGCACCTGACCAAAAACCGAACTGGAACTGGAACTAGAAGCGAAACCGGTTCTTGACTTTGTTGACCGTAACCGGAACCGGTTAAAAAAATCCATTTGTGCACCTATAGTTGAAATAAACGAAAAAGAACTTAACACGACGCAAGGCCCATGGCTCAATGCCCAATGCCACCAACAATTCTAACTTTTCCTTTTTATAAATATTCTTAGACGAAAAATACTTAATAGTTTGGATTCAACATCCTAAATCTTATTAATGAAATAAATCATTGCCTGTATCTTTGACCTAAACTTGATAAGATATGCTACCCAAAGTAAAATCGTAGGTATGGATTTAATTAATATTGTAATGGAATAAAAATTTCACATCTAACCTTTTTAAACAGGAAATTAAATTTAAAATTTCTAATTCTATTTCAAAATAATAAATTTAGATAAACATGTTTTAGTATTCTTATGTTCATCCTTTTGTTTTCAAGCCCGGGGATCATACATCACAAATTTTAGTATTCTGTTAAAATCTTTGAAAGGAAGAAATTCAATTTATACAAAGATCATATGCAATTATTCCAACTTTGAAGTTGAATCATACAACTTTTTGTAGAATTATAATTTACCTTTTTTCCCCCTTTCTATAGACTTAAAGGTTTACATTCAATCAGGGATGTTTACCATTTGAATTGGATTTGAAAAAAAAAACTAAAATTGGGATAGAAATGAATTTGAATTTACTTCAAATTTGTGTATTGAATATAAGATAATTTTAATTATTGTTATAAGTTGCTTTTTTATAAATACAAGTTTTTTATATTCTCAGAATTAAAATGTCTTAAGATGAACGATGACATGAAAAGCTACTAAATATATGAGTTCTATTCAATAGGTGAAGGAAAAGAAAATTAGAAATTTACATTACAAATAAAGAACGGAATTTTCTAAAAGCTTTTACCCAAAGTTCGTAAATACCTTTTAACTAAGTTTATTTTCATAATAAATTAACAAACGTTATAAATATTATTAGCATACAACAAAATTATTTTAATTATAACGCGTAATGCATAAGTTAGCGTAATTTAGATTATTATAATTAAAAACAAGTATAACTAAAAAAATTTGGTGATACTACAATATAGAGTTACAGGGGTATAGCATCATCAATAGAGAAAACTAACCATAATTTCACACTAAACATTTACTTTCTTTTTATATATTTACAAATTTTACATTCTTCATGGATCAAAACATTCCCGTTTCATTTAGCCAACTTTTTAATGTTGGAGATGTTTGATGAAGAAAACCCAACAACCTTTATTTTCTCGGTTTTCACAACCATATTTTGCATCAACTCAACATTTACAACTAGGTGGTTTTTCTCAATTTCAACAATTTCGTAGGTTGTCACAGCTTGCACAACCGTTTCTTGATTTACAGAGTGCTTTTTAATATCGACAATTTATACAATAGCAACAATTTCAACAATCTGAATAAATATAACAACCACATGTTCAACAATACGATAAATCAAAAGTAGCAAAAAAGAAGAAGAAAGAGAGGATGGTGACTGAAAATGTCGAAGAAACAAGTAAGATGAATCGTCAAAGATGGTCATCTAGTGATGAGGTGTTTATAGCACGAGGTATGCTATATATCCCTTTATGAGAATTCAATAATTGGTGATATACCAATATTAGGTGATATAATGCACGCATATATCATACTATGATTGTAGAAGACGAAGGTTGTGCAATAACTAATTGGCCATGTGAAGAGGACAAACCCTGATTCACCAATTATAATAATTGAGCAACGACAACATTTTAAGCACATTTTGAGAGGTTTAAATTCTTACGTAAACAAGAGGCTCACATCACACTACACAATGATCTTATGGAATGTCTTTGGTTTATGAAACAAAACTTTTTGATTTTAGGCAACCTTTGCTTTTAATTTTATTGTTGTTTTTATTTTATGTGACTTTCTAATGAAGAGCCATTTCTGCTCATGGACATCTTTTTGCTAATGATGTCATTTCTGCTCAAGTATTTTTGAATTAGGGGTGTCGTTCGGGTTTTTTAATCGGGTTTCGGGTTTCTCGGGTTGGGTTAATCGGGTTTTCTAAATTGAAAAGAAACCCGATTACCGAACCAATTAAATTATTTTTATTCGGTATTCGGGTTTTTGGTAATCGGTTTCATCGGGTCGGTAATAATCGGTAATCGGGTAGAACAACTAAAATAATTCAAGTACTGTTAAAAACAAACTACCATATTCCATTACTTCACGACTAAATAATACTTTATTCAAGGAGTCAATGATAACTTAAGCAAGTATCAAAAAACTTAAAATTGGAAAACAAAAAAAATACAATCTCTGAGCAAACGTATCAAATAAGAAGCGATAATATTTCAAACCAAAATTATATTAATAAAAGTCATCATAAATGTTTAAAAGTCTTGAGCTCTTCACTTATCATGCATGTTCTATTCTTCTGGTGATATTTTAAAAACAAGTCAAATAAGAAAAACATTATGATAGTTAAATATAACATTTATCAAGACTTTTATTAATATATTTTAGGAGTCTTGCTTTTTACTAGCACCAGTCAATTAAATTTCACAAGCCCGGACAATTTAATATAGGATAAGAATCAAAACTTTAACTCGTTAAAAATTTAATCGGGTTATTCGGGTTAGCAATTTTTTTTTAAAAATAACCATTTACCGAACCATTTAAATACATCGGGTTCGGGTTGATTACTAGATCGGGTTCGGTAGATCGGGTTAACAATTATTCGGGTTCGGGTTGATTTTAATCGGGTTCGGTATTCGGATTCGGTTAAAAATGACACCCCTATTTTGAATAATAGAATTCTTATCAGTGCTGAGTTGTACACATTTTAATTTACTAAAAGATAATTATTTCAATTAAACCTGACAAAATGGTCGGGTCGGGTACATGTTCGATTGAGTTCGGGTTACGATGAGTGCGAGTTAAGATGAGTTTTAAGCAAAACTCAATTTGGCTATAAAAGAGTCGTTTCTAAAAAAAATAATTTAGTTCAAGTTAAAATAGGTTATAAGGCCATGTGTACTCATCAAGCCCCCATCATTCAACGTATGCTCCATATAAACAACCAACACCATCACCCCTTCATCACTCCACGTCATCACCACATACGTTATCATCACCTCCTCATCAAGCCCATCACCCCTCTCCCCCCCCCCCCTTGCTTCCTCCTTCACGCCGTGAAGGCGGCCACAATGGTGGTACCACAAGGTGGTCATGCCACTGTGTGTATTGGTTGTGTCACGGGTGGGGGCGTGATGGAGGGTGGTCAAGTCCCTCCTCACGCCTCATTACACATGGTCTAAGTAATCACATAATTTTTTTTGTATAATTTTATCATTAGATATATTATTAATAATTCTTATTCGTTGGAAACTATTTTTAGGTTACTCATCTTGACTCGAATTGTGTTAAGATGTTACTCATCTTAACCCATCTATGTTATGATTCTACTTATTTTAACCCAAATACAATAAATACTCACCCAAACCAACCTTTTTGTTTTACTTTAAGTTAAAATTGTCAGGTCTATTTTAAATAGAAGATCACTATATTTGATAGAAGATTTTGTACTTTGTGTACTAAACCATTTATAATACACTTATGTCATAACATTAATATATGAATCAATGACGTGTATTGATTATGTTAGAATAACGGTTCGGATTGATTCTATAGTTCTTTAAGCCATTGGTGACCTCAATATAGATTATGCGAGCTTGCATTGTGTGAATTATCTCTACTTTTGCAATCTATTTGAGTGATTAATAAGATATTTGAGTTTAAAGTGAGTATATTCTTTGTGTTTGATATTTAAAAATTACTTAATGTTACTTTATTCACATATTTAATAATTCATTCAATTACCTTTCACCTTGTTTCCATATTTCACTGACCAGAATTCAAAAATTAAAAAGCTGGTTTCTTTACACGTGATGTTGGGGAATATATTATCAAAGTAGATCTCTATAAATGTTGACAAAAGCTATATAGATATGAGATATCATCTGCCAAACACAAAAAATATATACGAAATGGGTTATCATGAAATGAAATACTCTATAAAGTGACATAGAAAATACCATATAAATATGACTACTGTTATTACTTATTTGGCACTCTGTGTCATTTGGTGCACACTTCCCTTTTCTGGCACAGTTGTTACAAGGGTCTTGAGGAGTGGTATTAGCATCAGAAAGCAACTAACTGAAGAGCTTCATCAAGAAGATTGGATTTAACAAGGAAACCAAACTTTCCTACATTGAACTTTGTAGAATTTAGTTGCTTTAATTTGGTTGTTTAGTTGGTTTAGTTTGCCGATCCCAAACCCGAATAAAAAGAGGAGAGTTTTTAACACAACCTTTAATAAAGGGTCCCATATTTTCATTCCGTTTAGGTTCCCAAAATAGTTGATCCGACCTGAAAACATTGGTAGATCAAACATGTTGGGTCACTAAGTCAAGACAGGATTTAGTACACTACAAGAAAAAGGGCTCTGTCCTGACAAAATTTTTGTAGCCTGTTCCCAACGACATTTCGTCGGTATAGGTCTTTTTATCCTATCCTGGCGACATTTCGTTGGTAATACGTTTGTCGGCCATCAGTTGTCCAATCTTTTAAGATAGTTAATGTGTCACCTATATTTCAAAAAAGTATTATTTCATTACATATTATTCAATATTTTGAATAAAATTGACTTTTAGTAGCTTCTATGGATTATAAATAGATTTAAGACGTTCAACTTTTTGGCCGTTTATCCTCACCATTTAAAGATAAAACATAGTTCAAATTGACTCGTTTACTGGTAATCGACCTAAATACATCATTTAGCTATGGTAAAGAATAGAAATGAACTTTTTGTCAAAAAGCCAGCGATATATACAAGAAACCGACAGTTGTAGATATCAAGTGGACTTGCTGATGAATGATGAAAACATGAAGGCAAACCATCTTGAGAGCAAAAGTTATTAAATGTAATCAACAAATACACTGAAGATCTAATATGTTTAATTGGATATGTAGCACAATCTTGAATAACATGCTTTTATTAGTGGCAAAATGGGTACCTGTTAAGATACGATCAGACCTGTATAGCAAAAACTTTACTATTTGATTTTTTACTTTTTTAAAAATAATAAAAATTAAGAGGCTAGACTTCATCTTTTTTTCTTTTTTATTACATAAAATATAGAACTGTCATGCTTAAATCACCAAACCAAGTGTTAAACAAGTCGTTTTCATGTTTATATTTGCATTAATCGCGTCATCTGAAACCTATTAGAACCCGTTAAGACCCGTTTTGCCGGCCTTACATGCTTTGGTTATGTGTAACAAACAAGTGTATTGATGGGACAGTTAGGGGGTGTTTCTTACAGAGTTCTATGTCAAAGTGTTGATAGTAACAATATATTTGATATTCGCGACAAGTTCATGCCTGTTTTTTTATTTGATAATTAGAAAAAATTGAATTGTCACATTAAACTTGAATGTGCGAAAATGAAACTTGAGTGCTTTGTTGGGTTAATTTTTTTTGTATCATATTCTTGGTATATGGGCTCATGGTGAAATTCGCAACCCAGTGTGCATGGGAATAAAATCTAGTTAGCACAAAAAGTAGGAAAAAAAATCTGGTACGTGGCGAATAAGGTTGTAAATGAACCGACAACGTTCATGTTTTCATTTTAAAAAATAAACAAAGATGAAAAAAAATTTCGTCTGTTAGTTAAATGAACAAAAGTCTCATTCGCTCGTGACATTTGGCAATGTGTTCATTTGTTTATGTCCATTTTCTAAACGTGTTATATATTTTTAGATTTTAATGTTTAGTTTATTATCTTAACAATTAAACGACATGCTTTTATCTTATTAGAAACTTAAATCATTCAAAATTTAGATTCTTGAAACAATATTTAAGATAATTATGATTATAGGGGAATGTTTCACAAAAAGACTTCATTTTTGAAACAATATTTAAGATAATTATTTTTTTGTTTTTTTATTTTTTTTATTACAATGTTAGAAATGTAAACAAAAAGTTAAAAAATATATGTGAACTTTATGTTATTACATATATTTAACTTATACGTTATATATGTGTATATTGTATGAGTTATATGTATGTAAATTTATGAGTTACATACGAAACCTTGTGGGTTACATACACGTAACTTTGTGATTTACGTATATTTGTTCAAATTTTATTTGATTATAACGTTTCCAATCTTATAACAAAAAATCATGAAAAATAAATAAAAAGTGATCGCTTAATAGGAATTTTTCTTAATTTTTTTAAAAATAAAGAGTTTTCTTTTAAACCCTCCTCTATGATTACGATTATCATTTATAACTTGTGTTTTGTCTTGGGATAATTATGTTTATTGTTTTTATATCAAAAGTTTTTATATTAATTTAAAATTAAAAATGTTAATTTTTATTGTTTTAAACAATATATGCTTATTTATATTCTTGTAAACCATTTGTGAAGAAATTAAATTCATTGATAACAAACACGAAAAAGAATTTTCGTTAGTTTAATATTCGTGAACTATTAGTAAAAAATTCAATGCTTAACGAACGAATAACAAGAGCTCATTCTTGTTTTGTTCGGTTGTTTACAGCCTTGCTTGCGAAGCTTGATTCCTTTCTCAACAACAAAAAAGCTAGTCTAAACCAAATCTGGAAATTAAGGACCTTGGTTCGTGTGACGTCTTTCTTACTCTGTAATCAATCAATGAACACAAAACCAGTCCCGTATCAATTCACTACACTCATTACCAATCTCAATAAAATTGAAGCAACATTTACAAAGATTGAAATAGATAAGAAACATCACCTTGAAATTGCTAAAAAAAGGGAGAGATGCGTTTCATTAGAACGAAGGAATTAAAGTGATAAGACCGAGTGTAATGGGTAGGCTGCGGATCCGCGTGGCGGGGAATAAGTTTGGGCGGAGGTGAGCAGGCACACCGCCCCCTCCCCTGGCGGCCTCCAAAATTCCACCCCAACAGTGCCTCTCCTCGATTTCTCCTTTGTGATTGGCCAATGTGGGGTTTTGAGAGTGATGATGTGGCACAATGGGGAATGTTTTTTAGTGGGATGACCAATATGAGGTTTTAAGGTTTCCAGTACGATGATGATGTGACAGAAAATTTCAGTTGAAAAGAATTTCAATGGGATGACCACTACACATAGTCTAAGCAGTAGTGGCGAAAGTTATGAGCAATAGTGGAAGAATATTTGATTTCATATCAAAACAAAGAAATCAAACAGAAATTGCAAAATGGAATCATCATCAAACGAAATAAGTAAAGAGTAGGGATGTGCATTCGTTGGTTTGAGTTGGTTTTTAGGTTTTTAAACCCATTTAGGTTTGGTTTTTTTGGGTTTCGTCTTTTCAAACTCATTTAGGTTCGATTTGGGTTTCGGTTTTTTTGACTTTCCTACTTAGGACTAAAAATTTTAGGTTAAAATATTTGAACTACATAATGCTTAACATTTTAAATTATATATATAAATCTTTAAAGTCTGTAAGAAAACATGTGCATTTTTGGTACTATATGTCTGAAAAATTAATAAGGTATACAATTTTCATATTTTAGTATTCATGCATTTAATTAATTTAAAACTCTTATTGATGTATATGATTTTTTGATATAAAGAACTATAAAAATTAAAATATATAGTTTATAAATTATTGAATTTTTGGAAGGTGATACACACACGTACACATATATTCAGTTTTAAGAAAACTAATACCAAACTCATTAGTTTACATTTGGGTTCGATTTTTTAGTTTTGGATTATATTGGTTTTATACACACCCTTAAATTACCTAGGATATCACTTGCTTACACCCAAGTCCAGACCTATTAAATAAGCAACTTTTTAGTGGCACTGAGTTATAATGTTGTCAGATTAATTTTTTTTAATACTTCTTTTATTTCATTCTTTCATAATTTATGAATTCATTGTGTAATTTCAAAATCTATATTATTCAATCATTTTTCTAATGTTTTATGTTTTCTATTATTTAATATTTTTTTATTTAACTTGAGTAATAGACATGTATATAACTAGTTTATTATAAAGATGTGTATGTGTGTATATAATATGTATAGAGTTAAACTAATTAAGTCTAAAACGCTTAGCTAGCATCATGGCCTTCACAATCTCTTTTTATTATTTGTGGCTTCAATATTGGAGAGGTCACGGTCTCACGGGTTCAAGTCTTGGCATGGACAAAATAGGGGTTTCATGCTGGGTTAGGGGGTTTTCTCTCATCTATGGTGGGTTTCCTCCTATTGGGTGTGGATATGATCGGGTGGGTCTATGGCCCGTCAGTGATCCAAATTGCCGTCCAAAAAAGTTATTCTTTAAAAAGTTAAAAGTATGATATTTTGTTAATTGTGTTTTACTTTTTGAGTTAGCGATAACTTCATATAAATGTAAGCAACTTTTTATTTTGTTTTAATCAAGTCACTTAAACTTTTTTTCGTCACAATTAAGTCAATCAAGTTATTTTGGTGTTTTAATTATATGTTTTTAACCTGAATAGTAGGTAATACATGTTGATATAAGTTTGAATGAATAATTTTTTTTTTTTTAAAAATGACTTACTTGAATAAGTAATTATTAGTTTTTTGTTCTTTGTTAGATATTAATTAAAATTAAAAATTATTAATTCAAGTCAGTCATTTAAAAAAATATATATATTCACTCAAACTTATATCAACATGTATTACATGTTATTCAGGTTAAAAACATAGGATTAGAACACCAAAATAACTTGAATGACTTAATTGAGATTAAAAAAAAGTTTGAGTGACTTGATTGAAACAAAATAAAAAGTTTGTTACATTTATATGAAGTTTTCTCTTTAGGTTATTATATAATTTGCGTTCATCATTATTTTTTTTTTCTAAATTCATCATTTTAGAAAGACGCACTCTAGGTTCGTGTTAGGGATGTTAAAAAACCAAACTTCAAATCGTATCTAAAACCCAAAAAACTCGGTCCGATTTAGATATTGGTTATTTAGATAGATTTGGATCGGATATTTGGTTTTCTTATTCGATCATATATATAAAATCTTGTTTTGGATTGAATATCTGAATTTAACCCGAATAAAACATGTTTATTTTGGATGAAAAAATCAAGCTTTTTTTAGGTAGACTCGAGTCATATTATCATATTCTAATTTTCTTAAATTATATTCGTTCGTGTCGTTTTCGTTTTGTTTCGTCAGAACGCGTCACCATCGCGCGTATTCGTTCGAATCGTCACTCGAACGAACACGACGATGGCTTTGCTTCCTGACTTTTGTTCTCTACTTTCCAGTCATTATTTCAGAACGTTAAATTCACAGATATGTTTGTGTGAATCGTCACCCACGCAAACACACTGTCAGTTCGTTATTCTGAAATAACACTGCAATTATGTTTGAATTGTGTTTCCTCACTAACGGACTCAACTAAACTTTCTGTTTTCACATTGTTTTCGTACTGATTTGTCGGCCATCTGATTCCTTTCATCTATGTATATCCGATCGCAACCGATATGTTCTTGTTATTTATTTGAACACTGTTGTTTCTCTTGACTCGTTGTATTAACTGTACTTAGGTTTTCACCTAAATACAAACAACTATTGTTTATCATGAGTTGTTATACTTACGGTATTTAAGTTTTCACATAAATACGTAAAACTGTTTCTTGTAATTTGAATTCTGGTATCACAAACACTGTTTATATACATGTATTTACACATAGTAAATAGTGAAAGTACACATACCGTACGGACTTGCCGGACGATCTGGTACTGGATGTCACATTATCCGTGTACGTTGATTTGGTGTTTGTTATCGTTATCGTCGCTCTCGTACTATAGTTATTTTACGTTTTACAATTTTGAAACTCATCAAAAAGTAATTAAAGAAGCTCTTTTATATTAAAATTAGTAAAAATACGCGCGTTACGTTCCGGAAACGCAACGAAAACGCGAACCGAGAAAACAAAACGAACCCGAACACGCCCGGAGTATAAAAACTCTAAATGAGGCCATTTTCCTCATTTCTCTCTTCACTTTCTCTCTCTAAAACCTCTCTCTCGGATTCCCTCTCTCTCTAAAAACCCTAATCTTCAAATCAACATAACTCACTCAATTCTTGATGAAATTGAGTGATTCTTGAGCCTAAACGAAGGTATTGATCTCCTCTACACGAAAGTACAAAGGATCCGCTCGAAAAACAGCCCTTTTAGTGTAGACCACACCCTAACCGGTTAGCCACTCCTCAAGCTTGAATCCCATGACCGAGATGACCAGCTCTATCATACATCATCATCGAAAGCCACCATCAAACTTGGCAAAAACCTTGACCCGAACTCCCTATGGTGGCTCGGCTAACAGCCCCACGAAGGAACAGCTTCGGCCGAATGGGAAAAAGGCAACCCTCGACCGACTGAACTTGGGCGACCGAAGAACCTTGGGCCGGAGGAGTGCCGACCGAAGGGAACCATTCGAACCCCACATTCGCCGGTTAACCAGTCGACGATCAACTTCATTCGGCCAACAGGCCATTCGCCCAAACAGCTTTCATTCGGACTAGGGCTGGTCGTGGCTGTCATTCGCCGAGTCAAATTCATACGGCCACCCTCCTTCGTCCCTCTCCATTCGGCGGCTAAGCACCACCCACTTTCGACCACCATCATCCACCTTCCATCCGGTCCAGATGTGACACCTTAGGCAAATCCCACATCGGCCGTGGACAGGAGAGATCCTTGATTCATATGTAATAACCCACCTCTTATACCAACAACGCGTTTTGGGGCTTAATGGTAGTGGATGAGAGGAGAACTCCACAGTTAAGCGTGCTCAGGTGACAGCAATCCAGGATGGGTGACCCCCTGGGAAGTTTTCACCCGGGCGACCAAAAGCAAAGCCGTGAGCTATAATTTGGCAAAGCGGACAATATTGCTGGTAAAACGAGGCGGGGTGTTACAGAATGGTATCAGAGACACTCCTGTGCCGTTCGGGATGTGGGGCAAACCTCATCCAGGGTGATGAGTCCCGGGGGGGTGTCTGGAGGACACCTTAGACAGATCCTACACGCCAGAGAGGCTAGCGGGGCAAACCTCATCGAGGACGATGAGTCCCAAGGGGGGGTGTATGTGACACGTTAGGCAAATCCCTCATCGGCCGTGGACAGGAGAGATCCTTGGTTCATATGTAATAACCCGCCTCTTATACCAACAACGCGTTTTGGGGCTTAATGGTAGTGGATGAGAGGAGAACTCCACAGTTAAGCGTGCTCAGGTGACAGCAATCCAGGATGGGTGACCCCCTGGGAAGTTTTCACCCGGGCGACCAAAAGCAAAGCCGTGAGCTATAATTTGGCGAAGCGGACAATATTGCTGGTAAAACGAGGCGGGGTGTTACACCAGAGTACTGGCTAGGCCCATATGGCTTCTTCGGCCCATGTGACAATCCGACATTCCGGACTAACCCCGTTAACCAAAAAGTTAACGGAAACAATATGAAATCATACGAAATCAAACCGGAAGGATTGAAATTGAACAAAACAAGTCTAGAAGCAATAAAATTACAAGGATTACATTTGTAATTACATGAGACAATCAATTTTGACTTATTAGGTCAAAATTCGTTGCAAATTAAATAGGAAATTCGAAATTAATAGTAATTCATCATCATTAATCGAATTAATCAATCATAAAACCCATATTGATGATTCCTAACAGTTATTATAAGTTAATTAACCATTAATGGCCGAATTAAAACAATTAAAACCTATTCAAGACAAAATCGTCAATTGGAATCTATAGAACTCATACAATTCGACAAAAAGTCACACAATTGGACACTAAAAACTTTCAATCGGCATTATTAGAGAGTTCCTCATACAACAATTCAATTCCAAGAGCCTAATATTGTTCATTTGATCCAAAGGGTGGCCGAAAGACAAGCTTTAGTCGAACCCGATCGATTCTACATCAAAACAGGTAAGAATTCGTTCCTACACACACTAAAACATGCGACTAAGCATAGCCCTATGCTAATTGTGGCTTCTAACATCAAATTGTACGAATCCGAGTTCTAGGGTTCATATCAAGAACGGATTTCGGGTTTTTGATTCAAACGAATTCAAAAATCCAATTAAACTTACCCACATATTCGAAATAGGATACCTAACGAAATCCCTATGTTAGTTTTAACAAACAACAACGAATTGATGGATTTCAAAATCTAGGGTTCTTGAAACAAACGGTTTTGGGGGTTTCGGTCGAGATGGGTTTAAAACTTAAATCAAATAGTACCATTAGTTTCAGATGCCACCGATTAACAAAACCCATATCTCAATTTCATGAAAAAATAAAGAATTGATAGATTTCTAATTCTAGGGTTTTGAGATAAAAACGAGTTGGGGGTTTTGAATCAAATGAACTTGTTATTCGAATTAAACATTACAGAAAGCTTCGTGGTAGTCATTTTAATGAAAACTCTTTGTTAATTCTATCAAACAATTATGAATTTTGTTATTTTGATTTTTAGGGTTTTCGGTTAAACCCATTTGGGGGTTTCTGAGTTAAAAGATCGTGATATTCAAATTACTTGTACAGAAAGTTTCGAAATACCTTGTTTAATGAAAACCCTATGCTTTTTCAGATTAACATCAATGAATTTAAAAGATTTTGAATACGGATTGGGGTATGCACGTTCGAAACAATAATGAATTACAAATTGGGACTTTTTGTTGATCGTTAACTGAACAAAAATCCATCTTTGAACTCGTTTGGGTATCTAGAAACAAAGCCCTATGGTTTGGGTTTGGATTTCAGTCGAATCGGGGTTCGATTGGAACACATATGGTTCAGTTGATTAAACAAAGGGGAACCGGGTGGTTTGCGGTTAAAAGAATTAAAAACCAAAGCCTAATGCGATTCCCTGGCGGGCTGAGATGGTAGGATGGGTGTGTTGTGTGTGGGAGGTCACGGGTTCAAACCCGGGGACCTTTGGTTTTGCTCAAAAACAACATTTTTGGTGTTTTGTTCATATCTTTCTTATTCCAACTCCGATTAAACTCGTTCAAATTGCGTTGGAACCGTAATGGAATCAAGAACGAAATAAAATGATAAAATTTATATTTTGATCAAAAGCCTAAGCGTGTATAATTACGTATCTTAAAATGAAATCGTATACGTTTATACGATTTAAACAAACGAATTCGAAATCATTCGTACTTTTGTATGAAAGTTTTAAACAACTTAATATACGTGTGTTGACACGTATATGACCACAAACACAATTGAACATTACGAATAACACGACGTTATTGTAATGACACAGATTCTTCGTAGAAGATTGTCTTCGCGAAATTCACGTGTGTTTGATCATTCTGTTACAATCAAAGGTGCGTACACGGCCCCTTTCTTATTTTATCTGTTTTGGGGGAGAAAACATGTGCAACAAACATTTTTAGATACATATCACTTGCATGAGTTTGCTGTTTACTATAAGTGCAAACATAGCATTACAAAGCCTTCTATTTCGAACCGTTTAATTTGCCGGAGTGCAAAGCGTGGTAGTTGAAGATAGATCTATTAGGTTTGACAAACCTCACTTGGTAGATGGGATCTACGCAGGTGTTTGACTGACCAAACACACACATTACTATTGTTCGTGCTAGACAATAGTGTTAAGGCAAAAACATGCTATAGCATGGCAATCGTCAGCTTCGGTGTCGACCACTTATGTAAATAGTACAAATGACTAGCTATCATGACTATGCACGTGTGATTATGTTATCTGTAAACTTTATATTCAAACTGTGGTTTCAACAATTGTGAATGCTTAAACCTGTGTATGCACCAACCATTGTGTTGACTTGATTTACATGTTTTCTCAGGACACTAAGACACAAGCAAGGACAAGCAGGGACTAGGATGTTGAGTCTCATGCATGCATTTCAGTTCAAGTGTTTTAGTTTTGATCAATTAAGACATTGAATGTTATTGGATTTGTAATTTACATTTTCAAACCGTTACGTTTTGTTATTGGTTTTAAAACGCTTCCGCAAACATTGAAACTTTGATGTTACAGTTTTAGACCAACATATGTTTTGAAATTCATATAGAGGTCTTCGTTATGTCTAATGATCTGAGATCCTGGTTTGTCACGTTCCCAAACGGTATAATTCCGTTAGTTGAAAATTGGGGGTGTGACAGATTGGTATCAGAGACATTGGTTATAGCGAATTAGGTTTGCATTCGTAGATCTAGACTATAACTGTTAGACATTAGACGCACTTGCCTACACGATAGTTTGCATAGCTTGTACATATGATATTATGTAGCAGACATGACATCACCATCCACATTTACTAGTGATATAGAACATTAAGTTGCATCATCACCAGCATCCAAGAAGAGGCAACTTAAGCCAATGGATGACACGATTCACTACGATGAGGAGATACACATATGACCGAGGGAGAACGACCAGTATTGGCATTGATTCCCTGATCTCATCCACAGTTGGGTGCATGAGGAGCGAGTACATCCACCACATACTCATGGCACTACTACTAGTAGTTGGACATTACCTAAGATATCCACGGGGTAAGCATTTGCAGCTTTTGTTGCACGTGTGAATCGGGAGATTCACAACATGCGAGGGGTAGCTGAATAGATCACTAGATTACTAGAGGGATGAAATAGATTCTATGATTCACTAAAACCAGTCAGGAGATGAAATAGGCTCTTTGACTCACTAAAACCAGTCAGGAGATGAAATAGGCTCTGTGACTCACTAAAACAAGTCAAGGGATGAAATAGGCTCTATGACTCACTAAAACAAGTCAAGGGATGAATTAGGCCCTACGACTCACTCAAACAAGTCAATGAATGAAGAAGATCACTAAGGCTCACTTGAACAAGTCAGGGGATGAAATAGGCCCTATGGCTCACTCAATGAGTCAGCCGATGAAATAAACTCAATAACTCAAACAATACCATTCCTTAGTTCGGGACTATATCTACTAGTTCCACTAAAATTCTAGTTTTGACAAATGATTTGTCACTCGTTACAACACTGACGACAGTTAATAAGGTTGTGCTTCAGCCTTGATAGGAAAACATCAATTTCCATTCTAACTCCTCAACAACATTCTTGTAGCTCTTTGTACTTCCACATGTACTGTTTACAAGAACCACATTCTGAACTCATCAACTGTAAGATGAGAATTCAAACCTAACGTCTTGTTACACTTGAAATGCCACCAAACGGACACTATCACTCGAGTTAAGAAGAACTAGAATGATCGTGTGGGAAAGATTCCCGTTACCGGTACATACGTAAAGGCAAATTACATTATATGAAAACACTGGTGACCTCTATTGTGAGTTAACTATCAACTTGGGAACTTATGGGAGATACAATGACTGTAAGGTGGTGAACTCCAAACAACCACATTAACACTCACACAATGAGTGTCTCGACATCAGACTACATAAGAAAAACACACTCAAGCCGAATAACTATCCTTGAAGGATCTACACTAGACCCTATAGTGGCATTCAACTCAAGTAACTATCTCTATGTATTCTTTTGGATAGACTATCCAATCATACATCATGTGACTATTGTCTGAATCCTGATGTCCTAAATAAACTCTGAATTCCACAAAAACCAAATAGCTCAAGGTAGGAGGAACTAGAATCCTTATGTAAGGTAAATTGACGATCATGGTGCGCAACGTAATCGTGAATTTACAGGTACGCATGAATTCTGGCAAATTCTATTGTGAGTCTATTTTCGAAACGCATACATAAAATATCCGCCTATCCTTCATTCTGGTAGTTGAAACGAATTCCGTTAACATATCGGGATTCTAACATAACATTCATCAAATTTCCAGCCGTAGTTCTGGTTACTCTGTGTTTGAGAAACACTCATAGTGAGATTTTGCACTTCACTTGGATAACTTCAAATGTATGTCAAAACATCTACTTGCGAACATCTGTAAAGATTCCCTATCAAACGAAGAACGAAATCTGATTTCATGTGTCTACTGAGCAGAGTTCTCAATGACCACAACAACAAACAGAAGCACTCAAGGGATGCTTTGGATGCAAGAAACCATGGCATTTCAATTGAACCACACTGGTAGTAACAACAAGAGGAACAAAAACAATGGTCTGAGGGGACAAGCCTTCATGATCATAAGAAGCATAGAGAAAATCTCGACCTCATTGCAAGAACATATGTGATAAACAAATGTTATGATCTGTGTTGTTGGATACTGGAACATAAATGAGCTTTAGATCTAATGAATTTGGTGGAATAATTGCCATAACCTTAATACCATTAGAGGTTGAATACACTGTAGAACTAGCTGATGGCAAGTTAATCATAGTAGAACATATTCCCAAAGGCTGTGTCCTAGACTTGATGGGTCAAACACTGGACATAGACCTTATGCCTATCGCATTAGGCAGTTTTGATGTAGTCATTGGCATGGACTGGTTATCCAAAAACCAGGCTGAAATAGTGTGCCATGAAAAGATCGTTAGTATACCTCTTTCGCATGGAGAGACATTGTATGTACAAGGTGAGAAGAGCAGTACGCCACTGCGTCTCATATCTTGTATGAAAGCATACAAATGTCTGCGTAAAGGTCATACGAAAATAGCACTTATAACTGAGAAGCCGGTAGTTGTGAAGAAGATAGAAGACATCCCAGTAGTTTGTTAATTTCCTGAAGTATTTCCAGAAGACCTACCGGGATTACCGCCTATAAGACAGGTGGAATATCGAATCGACCTTACACCAGACGCAGCACCGATAGCTAGGGCGCCTTATCGACTCGTACCGTCTGAGATGCAAGAATTATCTACACAACTGCAAGAGTTGTTGGATAAGGGCTTTATACGACCTAGTTTTTCACCGTGGGGAGCTCCAGTCTTAATTGTCAAGAAAAAGGACGGGACTTTCCGTATGTGTATCGATTACCGAGAACTTAACAAGGTTACCATCAAAAACCCGTATCTATTACCTAGAATTGATGATCTGTTTGATCAGTGCAAGGTTCGAGTTACTACTCGAAGATTGACCTCAGATCGGGTTACCATCAACTCAGAGTCCAGGAGAAGGATATTCCTAAAACAGCAATTAGAACGCGCTATGGCCATTATGAGTTCTTGTTCATGCCATTTGGGTTGACAAACGCTCCAGCTGTATTCATGGATCTCATGAATCGTGTTTGTAAACCTTACCTTGATAAGTTTGTCATTGTTTTCATCGATGATATTCTCATCTATTCTCAGACTGAGGAGGAGCACGCTGAACATCTCCGATTACTACTAGAATTACTGAAACAGGAACAATTGTACGCTAAGTTCTCGAAATGTGATTTCTGGATGCGAGAAGTACAATTTTTGGGTCATATAGTCAATGAAAAGGGCATACATGTTGATCCAGCAAAGATTGAAGCGATTAAGAATTGGGAAGCACCAAAGACCCCTACCGAGGTACGACAATTCCTTGGTTTGGCGGGTTACTACCGACGATTCATTGAGGGATTCTCAAAAATCGCTCAACCACTTACAGATCTTACGCATAAGGGAACGAAGTATAACTGGACGAATAAACAGGAAGCTGCATTCCAGTTATTGAAACAGAAACTCTGTAGTGCACCGATTCTGTCCTTACCGGAAAGAACAGAAGACTTTGTGGTGTATTGTGATGCATCTGCACAGGGATTGGGATGTGTGTTGATGCAACGTGATAAAGTGATTGCTTATGCTTCAAGGCAACTACGACCACACGAAAAGAATTACACTACACATGACTTGGAGTTAGGAGCAGTGGTTTTTGCTTTGAAGATTTGAAGGCATTACCTATATGGAACCAAGTGTACCATTTACACTGATCATAAGAGTTTGCAACATATCTTTGATCAGAAGGAACTCAACATGAGACAACGACGATGGGTTGAGTTGTTGAACGATTACGAATGCGCAACCAAGTATCACCCGGGAAAAGCTAATGTGGTAACTGATGCTTTAAGAAGAAAAGATACTTCAACAAGACGGGTTCGCGCACTTATGATGACGATACATACTGACTTACCTGACAAGGTACGCAGTGCTCAGCTGGGAGCCTTAGAAAAAGATAATTTGGTACATGAATCCTTACGGGGGATGGAAACACAATTGGATGTCAAGTCTAATGGAATTCGTTATTTCATTAATCGACTGTGGATACCTTTGTATGGAGGTTTAAGAGAACTCGTGATGGATGAAGCGCACAAGTCTAGATATTCAGTCCATCCGGGATCAGATAAGATGTATCATGACTTGAAGGCACTATATTGGTGGCCTCACATGAAAGCTGACATTGCTAGATACGTTAGCAAATGTTTGACTTGTTCGAAAGTCAAAGTGGAATATCAGAAACCATCTGGTTTGCTACAACAACCAGAAATACCAATGTGGAAATGGGAACAGATTTCGATGGACTTCATTACTAAGTTACCCCGTACACCGATTGGTTGTGATACGATATGGGTAATTGTCGATCGATTAACGAAATCTACACATTTCTTAGCAATCAAGGAAACCGACAAGATGGAGAAACTGACTCGTATTTATATCAAGGAAGTGGTAGCACGGCATGGCGTGCCAATTACTATTATATCAGATCGGGATGCTCGATTTACTTCCAACTTTTGGAAATCACTTCATAAGTCATTGGGAACTCGTTTGGATATGAGTACCGCATATCATCCACAGATCGACGGTCAGAGTGAACGCACAATTCAAACGCTCGAGGATATGTTACGAGCTTGTGTAATTGATTTTGGTGATAGCTGGGGAAACCACTTACCGTTAGTGGAATTCTCTTACAACAATAGTTATCATACAAGTATTCAGGCAGCACCGTTTGAAGTTTTGTATGGTCGTAAATGTCGTTCACCAGTTTGTTGGGCTGAAATCGGTGACAGTCAGATAACAGGTCTTGAACTAGTGCACGAGACGACAGAGAAGATAGTTCAATTCCGGAACCGTATGGCAGCGGCCCGGGATCGACAGAAGAGTTACGCTGACAAACGTCGTAAACCGTTGGAATTTCAAGTAGGAGACCGAGTTCTTCTAAAGGTATCACCTTGGAAAGGTGTGATACGATTCGGCAAGCGCGGGAAGCTTAGCCCACGTTACGTAGGACCTTTTGAGATCCTGAAAAGGATTGGTTCGGTTGCGTATCAACTTAAATTACCGGATGAACTCAGTGGGGTTCATGATGCCTTTCACGTTTCAGATTTAAAGAAATGTCTTTCTGAGGAAACATTGATTGTACCACTTGAGGAAATACAAGTGGACGAACAGTTACGGTTCATTGAGGAACCAGTTGAAATCATGGACCGAGAGGTCAAAAAACTCAAACAAAGCAAGATTCCGATAGTCAAAGTCCGGTGGAATTCACTACGTGGACCTGAATTCACATGGGAAAGGGAAGATCAAATGATGAAGAAGTATCCTCATCTGTTCAAAACAACAACTGTAAACACTGCGAATACACGTTAAATTTCGGGACGAAATTTCCTTCAACAAGGGGATGATCTGACATTTCACACTCCAACACTTCAGATTTTAAATTGTAAGCACAAACATTTTATACAATTGGTTTTGTTACAAACAATTGTGTTGAACACAAACACTGTATGCTGAACACAAACACTACAGAATTCAAACACTACACTGTATGCTGAACACAAACACTATAGAATTCAAACACTTTCAAGCATGATTAGTTACAATCAATGTGCTACATTACATTTTATGTGCTACATTTCATATGTTACATGGTATGGTAGTACAAACATGATTGGTTATAAACAATTAGCTATGTGCAAGGTTACATAGTACATTATGATTGAAAACGAACACTCACAGTTAGGTGCACTAACTGGTGTGCACGCAAACAGTTACATAGTACATTATGATTGAAAACGAACACTCACAGTTAGGTGCACTAACTGGTGTGCACGCAAACAGTTACATGGAACGATCACACGTAGGGGTGATGTTGCCAAACATAGAACGACCACACTTAGGTGTGGTGTTGCAAACATTGAACTTTGTGTGTGAGTACACACAAGCACACAGAATGATCAACTATCGCACTAACACTTACACTTTGAATTCCTAAGTAGTATCCTTACTACTTCTGTAATTTAACAATTTTCGGGACGAAAATTCCTTCAACAAGGGGATGATGTGACAATCCGACATTCCGGACTAACCCCGTTAACCAAAAAGTTAACGGAAACAATATGAAATCATACGAAATCAAACCGGAAGGATTGAAATTGAACAAAACAAGTCTAGAAGCAATAAAATTACAAGGATTACATTTGTAATTACATGAGACAATCAATTTTGACTTATTAGGTCAAAATTCGTTGCAAATTAAATAGGAAATTCGAAATTAATAGTAATTCATCATCATTAATCGAATTAATCAATCATAAAACCCATATTGATGATTCCTAACGGTTATTATAAGTTAATTAACCATTAATGGCCGAATTAAAACAATTAAAACCTATTCAAGACAAAATCGTCAATTGGAATCTATAGAACTCATACAATTCGACAAAAAGTCACACAATTGGACACTAAAAACTTTCAATCGGCATTATTAGAGAGTTCCTCATACAACAATTCAATTCCAAGAGCCTAATATTGTTCATTTGATCCAAAGGGTGGCCGAAAGACAAGCTTTAGTCGAACCCGATCGATTCTACATCAAAACAGGTAAGAATTCGTTCCTACACACACTAAAACATGCGACTAAGCATAGCCCTATGCTAATTGTGGCTTCTAACATCAAATTGTACGAATCCGAGTTCTAGGGTTCATATCAAGAACGGATTTCGGGTTTTTGATTCAAACGAATTCAAAAATCCAATTAAACTTACCCACATATTCGAAATAGGATACCTAACGAAATCCCTATGTTAGTTTTAACAAACAACAACGAATTGATGGATTTCAAAATCTAGGGTTCTTGAAACAAACGGTTTTGGGGGTTTCGGTCGAGATGGGTTTAAAACTTAAATCAAATAGTACCATTAGTTTCAGATGCCACCGATTAACAAAACCCATATCTCAATTTCATGAAAAAATAAAGAATTGATAGATTTCTAATTCTAGGGTTTTGAGATAAAAACGAGTTGGGGGTTTTGAATCAAATGAACTTGTTATTCGAATTAAACATTACAGAAAGCTTCGTGGTAGTCATTTTAATGAAAACTCTTTGTTAATTCTATCAAACAATTATGAATTTTGTTATTTTGATTTTTAGGGTTTTCGGTTAAACCCATTTGGGGGTTTCTGAGTTAAAAGATCGTGATATTCAAATTACTTGTACAGAAAGTTTCGAAATACCTTGTTTAATGAAAACCCTATGCTTTTTCAGATTAACATCAATGAATTTAAAAGATTTTGAATACGGATTGGGGTATGCACGTTCGAAACAATAATGAATTACAAATTGGGACTTTTTGTTGATCGTTAACTGAAAAAAAATCCATCTTTGAACTCGTTTGGGTATCTAGAAACAAAGCCCTATGGTTTGGGTTTGGATTTCAGTCGAATCGGGGTTCGATTGGAACACATATGGTTCAGTTGATTAAACAAAGGGGAACCGGGTGGTTTGCGGTTAAAAGAATTAAAAACCAAAGCCTAATGCGATTCCCTGGCGGGCTGAGATGGTAGGATGGGTGTGTTGTGTGTGGGAGGTCACGGGTTCAAACCCGGGGACCTTTGGTTTTGCTCAAAAACAACATTTTTGGTGTTTTGTTCATATCTTTCTTATTCCAACTCCGATTAAACTCGTTCAAATTGCGTTGGAACCGTAATGGAATCAAGAACGAAATAAAATGATAAAATTTATATTTTGATCAAAAGCCTAAGCGTGTATAATTACGTATCTTAAAATGAAATCGTATACGTTTATACGATTTAAACAAACGAATTCGAAATCATTCGTACTTTTGTATGAAAGTTTTAAACAACTTAATATACGTGTGTTGACACGTATATGACCACAAACACAATTGAACATTACGAATAACACGACGTTATTGTAATGACACAGATTCTTCGTAGAAGATTGTCTTCGCGAAATTCACGTGTGTTTGATCATTCTGTTACAATCAAAGGTGCGTACACGGCCCCTTTCTTATTTTATCTGTTTTGGGGGAGAAAACATGTGCAACAAACATTTTTAGATACATATCACTTGCATGAGTTAGCTGTTTACTATAAGTGCAAACATAGCATTACAAAGCCTTCTATTTCGAACCGTTTAATTTGCCGGAGTGCAAAGCGTGGTAGTTGAAGATAGATCTATTAGGTTTGACAAACCTCACTTGGTAGATGGGATCTACGCAGGTGTTTGACTGACCAAACACACACATTACTATTGTTCGTGCTAGACAATAGTGTTAAGGAAAAAACATGCTATAGCATGGCAATCGTCAGCTTCGGTGTCGACCACTTATGTAAATAGTACAAATGACTAGCTATCATGACTATGCACGTGTGATTATGTTATCTGTAAACTTTATATTCAAACTGTGGTTTCAACAATTGTGAATGCTTAAACCTGTGTATGCACCAACCATTGTGTTGACTTGATTTACATGTTTTCTCAGGACACTAAGACACAAGCAAGGACAAGCAGGGACTAGGATGTTGAGTCTCATGCATGCATTTCAGTTCAAGTGTTTTAGTTTTGATCAATTAAGACATTGAATGTTATTGGATTTGTAATTTACATTTTCAAACCGTTACGTTTTGTTATTGGTTTTAAAACGCTTCCGCAAACATTGAAACTTTGATGTTACAGTTTTAGACCAACATATGTTTTGAAATTCATATAGAGGTCTTCGTTATGTCTAATGATCTGAGATCCTGGTTTGTCACGTTCCCAAACGGTATAATTCCGTTAGTTGAAAATTGGGGGTGTGACAGCCCAATTGACTTAGTGGGCCCATGGTGGTTTAAGCTACTGATTCGGTCCAACTGTTAGGCCCAATAGCAACTTATTCGGCCCACGTGATGGGATTCGGCCCTTATGACAAGGATGTGAACATATTTTAAATAAAGGCTAAGGAATACAAAATGCATGGGTTTATGTATATTAATTCTATTTTACTACAACGTTGGTGGCAGTTATGATTAAACAACACATACAAGCTTAAAACCCTAAGTTACTACAAAACCCAAGACATGGGTAATTTCATAAATTAAGTAACAACTAAATCCCTTTTTACATGTGTTAAAGTGTTAAATTGCCACTCATGAATAAAAAGAATGATAACTCTTTCAAGTAAACCATAATTAGGGTTTAAAGCATTTTAAACTTCTAAGTATTATACTTGGAAACTATTATGGGGACAAACCTTCACAAACTCATCATGATGGGCAAGGTTACTCAACCTGACAAGGGCAAAACGAAGTAAAACATAAAACAAATAACAAGGTATACTAAGATTAATCTAATTTGATTGAGTGTTAGTATAACTATGAAAAATTGAACAAGGGCCGAATGATGACCGAGACTCCCGGATGTTAGCCAACCTTATGGCTAACACATACACACACACGAATCCCTACAACTCATACTTACTAGTTACAAACAACGTGAAATCAATACAGGATCGTGAAAATCACAAGAAGCACAACAAAAAGCGCGTGCACTCTTGTGTAGGCTAAGACAATTACAACTACAAGGTGAGTTCATATGCCCCCTTTTCTAATCTTAACTGATTTTAAACTCTCGGGGCTGAGAAACATGCTTAACTTTTATTCACTTAAAAGTTTTATGTTTAACATATTGCTTATACTTTGATTTAGATAATATTGCTTGACTTATTATCGTTTATTATTGTATGCATGCTTGTGTGGTTATGATATGACAGGAACAACTAAGATGAATATGATAATATAACTTCATAAATCATCAACACAACAGAATAATAGTTATAAGATTATATCTTACAACGCTTAATTATTCTCACAAGAACAGATTATCACAGGAGAACAAGATGACAACAACAACAAAACATATGAATGATATGAAGATAATATATCTTCATAATATTATTCAACACCAGAGTTAAGTAAGTGTAATAAGACAAGTTATTATAACACTTAGCTTACAACTCGATAAATATTACAAGATAACATGGAACAAGTATCATCCACCACCTGAGTTGACTAAGTGTAGTAAGACTAGTTCCTACTACAGCTTAGTGACAAAATGGTGACCATAAGGAACAACAAGGAATGATAATCATGATAATGTAACTTCATGATAACAACATCATTCATACAACAATTAGCATAACATAATAAGACAAGATCTTATTTAACTTTGTTAACAATAACGAGAACATGCAACATTGAGAACAAACAACATTGATGAACACAATACAATTGATTACTATTGAACTGTCTGCATTATATCATTTCAATCATGTGCCATGTACTCAAGTTTGATAATTGTAAGTCCCTTCACAAATCGCTGACCAGTTAGTTTGACGTGACTAAACCGACGATAGCATAGTGGTACCATAGGTTTGACAAACCTCTAGCTTGTAGGGCTAGTATGTTGATCGTACTCAATCATTGTCCGGTAACGTATGACCGGTGACAGGGCGACTCAAGTCAGGGTCTGGTAAGCGACACATGGTGATATAAATCTACAGTTATAATTGTAATTAATCCATCGTTACCTGTTGACTAGTAGATTGAGGAGTTTATTCTCTCAAGTCATAACACTAGTAACCGTTTCGATGAGGTCTATGGTTACACATAGTGATAGAGGTAAATCGGATGCATTGTAATCTGATTACGTGAGGATTGCAATTGATTCCTTTTAGGCTCTATGCACTTCAAGATGAGAACAAATATCAAATGGTTAACTAACACTCTTATTATTAACAATGATTAACAGTTAACCCCACAAGAATAGAATAATAACAAGGATCAGATTAAATTAATCTAATTTCCTTATCACATTGAGGGTTTATCAATACTTCGGTTTGATACATAAAATCCTCTCATTATATTATTCTACATATGATACAACGGGTGATGAACACAGATGGACGGGTGAAATAAGATGGATATCCATAGTTGTATTACAAGTAGCATTAAGTTCTATTAGATATGTGGTGGGATGTTGGATATGTGACATCCGTCAATTTTCAAATTTGACTTATTAACATCGTTAATGTTTTTAACGTTGACTATGATGTAATAATTAAATGTTTATTCTCGTTTAAAGTTTAGCAACATTTAAGTGTATAGTCTTGCAATTAGTAATTCTCGCAATTTGACGCGTTAAAATTCATGACAACAAAAGATATTTGTGTTTAGCCGGATAAGGCAGACAAAATACGTGTCATATTATTTAATAATCTTATTAATTACTAAAATTTAATTATTTTAGTAAGTTTTATTATTTTACTAATTATCGTAAAATAATCGCGTATAAATAATATCAAAATTTATACCCGATACAAGATTTAACCACCATAATACCCAATATTTATATATCTTCCACCTACACTTATGTATAATGTATAAGATCATGACTACATTCACAATCTTATACATACATACATACAATATTCACTCCAAATACTAGAAAACAAAAATATTCTCACCAAGTCAACAAATCTCTCTTACACACTCAACCTCACATCCAATCCTTACACTCCCACTACCCAACACACTCTCTCCCTTCTCTTTTCTCTCTTGTGGCCGTCCCCCCTCCTCCTCTCTCCTTAAAACCCCATCTTCCTTACACAATCACACACACATTCAAGATTTCTAGTTTTTCCAAGTTTCCTCTCTATTATCTCACTTGTTCCAGCAAACTTCAGCCCCTAATCCTTTAATTCCTGGTCATTTCAAGCATCCAAGAAGCCAAGGAGCAAAGCTAGGATCAAGCAACACAAGCTCAAGGTGCCTACACGAACGGTTTACTTCCAAAACTCACTTTTCTTCACATTTTTGCACTCTAACACATACACTTTCTAAACCATGGCCAATACCTGGTTTTGAACATGCAATATTCACCATTTAACACTCTAAAATCGTGGGTATTGAAGCCATGACCTAAAACTCTACATGCAACAAAGTTGCATGTACTAGAAATGAGTTTTTCAAGTCCAAAAACTTGTTTTGGTGACTTGATTCATGCATGCATGTATTTGTATGAGCAAAATAATAATCATTGATGAATATTATTATTCTTCATCATTCTCAGCTCTATTAATGGTGTAAAGCCTCAAAAACTCGTTATAAAAGATCGTTCATAACTATACACACAAACATGCATTCATGAAGATTCTGGCAGATTGTTGTCCTGACTTCAAAGAGTCATAAAAGGGTCATAAAAACTCCAAATGGAACAAACTCAGATTCCATGACTAAGTTCATTGAGTTAGATTTCCATTCACTATTTATTCAGCCTCTAACTCGACCAAATGATACCCCAAACAGCCTTCACAAGATTAGTGCGCGGATTTGTACCCCCTAACTTGTGCAGCTGTTTTGACCTACTTAAGGTCCGAATCATGAAAACTTTCCTAAAAGAAAGTTGTTCATAATATGTTGAAATGGTAGACTGGAGAGTTTCATAATCTAACTCAAAGGTTTACTATGTCAAAAATGAACCCAAACTCTCTGAACTAAATCTGTCAAAACAGAAACTTCAAGGACTTACACTTGTTTGACTGTTTTGACCCATTTACAAGCAAAATCACGAAATATTTTCTAAATGAAAGTTGTTCAAAACACCTTAAAATAGTAGACTGTGAAGTTTCATAATTTTATTAAAACGACTTCTATTTTTAAAGTATTTCCGAACAAGACGGACAGAATCTGTCCAAAAACAGTTTTATAAACTTAGACATTTTTACATAAATATTAATCATTTTCACATATATAAATGTATATATATTTCATATACACACTTTAATGATGTGATATAATATATATATACTTGTATATATTTATATAAGTTGATTTAAATTATGGGTTTTGAAGTTGTTAAGCAAAATGGTAATTTTCTAAAATACGTCGTTATAATTTTTATAAAATCCAACACTTAGTAATTTCAAGACATTATAAAATAATATTTCATGTATAAGTCAGGACATTATTGTTTTAATAAAATCTCGACAAATAGAACACAAGCACCATCACATAAACTATAGTAGGTCCACAAACTCAATGGAAACTCATTATGTTATAGGAACCAAGTTATAAGTCTCCATATAAACGACAATCAAGAAGTCAATCATCAATCATACAATGTGAGTTACATAGCCCCTTTTCTTTTGTTTTTGCTTATAAGATCATCGGGGCTGGAACATGTTTAACTTTGAACTATTTTCTAGCAATTCAAACTTGTATCTATGTGGATTTGAGCTATATGTCCCAAACTACCATCTTAACTATACTTAACTTGTGCATTGATCATTAACTTGTGAAAGCCATACTGTTGTGATGATAGATCTATTGAACTGACCACTCCACCCAGCCGGTGATCACACGGTACTTAACTATTTTGAGGGTAGTATGGAGTATTATGCCTAACTAGGTTAACTAAGGTTTGATCTGCAATAGTTACATGTGTATGTTTCCACATATTGCCTTATATCACTATGTTACATATGAATTGCAAATCTTATCTTTTTGAACTATTAACTTTTGGTGTCAAAACCTATGTTCTCACCAACTATTTATAGTTGACCTTTGAATCTAAACATGTTTCAGGTACAAACTAGTGAAGCTATGAGGATCATGTAGGACTCTTGGGCTTAGAATAAACTTTGAACTATGAACTTGTTTAGTTATGTTATGTATTTGAACTACTTGTATGACACTTAATTTGGAATGTAATAAATTTTATAACTTTAATAGTTGATCATGAGCTTTTGAACAGTCGCCGTCGCGCCCCGACGTTATTCCGCCGTCGGTTGGGGTGTGACAGGATAGGGCTTGGTTCCCTTACATATGCCCTATATATAAGCATAGCTAATAGGATGAGATATCACTTGTAAATATAACTATGGAAAGGTCATTGTGTGAACGGGTGAATCAAGCAACTTACAAACAACAAGTATGACATTGTGATTGTGCATGTGAACATTTCGAGGCTTTCAAATATCAAACTTATGAACTCACCAACCTAGTGTTGACTTTGTTTAAATGCATATTTTTCTCAGGTTACGAACATGTGTAGTTGCCATATTCAAGAATAGCTAGTGGAGTTTTAGAAGACCTAGCTATATTTTGTCTGATCATACTTTTGGGATGACAAAACAATGAATCATCTTTTGTATATCTTGTACAGATACAAGATATAAACTCATTGATTCTTTTGATTAGATTTACTTAGTTAAATTATGAGGAAACAATGTAATTTAACTTTGTAATTCTATTTCATTGTCATGTTAGCATTTCTCATTTATGTATCATGTGCTATGTAAACAATCTGATCATTTCGATTATCACAACGATATCGCGCCTCGGGAACCTTCCGCCCGGCGGGAAAGTCGATCCAGACCGCCGGTTCGGGGTGTGACAGATTGGTATCAGAGCCATGGTTATAGAGAAATATAGGTCATATTACTTAAACGGTTCGGCCTAGACTATAACCTAGGGACCCTCTAGGCGAATGAGCAACTACACGGATGAAATGGATTCATTAGCATGAGACAGCAATGCGAATGAAGACCTATTTGCACGAATAGATCACTAGAATGGAAGTAGGCATTCGTGTCATTCCATTCGTGTGAATGAAGGTCATTCGCACAAATAGGACATTCATACAAAGAGGAGACCGAAAATAGCTAAGTGTTGAACGTCCTATCGAACACTATTCGTATCGATGAGACCAAACCTTAGACCAAATTTTAAATCAAATCAAAATAAAACAAAATAAAAACACATTATCCAAAATCACATCATGAACAGAACACCTAATCACTCAACACTTAACTAAATAATAAATACATGATAACACAGGGTTCAAACCGAGTGAACACATCGAGTGAGTGCATTAACGACCCACAACCACAGGTGAGTTTAGAGACCCTTTTTTTTCAATTTTCTGCCTTCCAAATCATTTGGGTTTGAGAACATGAAACCTCTTATTCGAATGTTATTTGAATACGAGTTATTTTCAAACAAACCTAAAAAGATAATCAACCCACAACCTCTTATTCTAATGATATTCAAATAAGTGTATTTTAAATCATTTTACTGAGCGTTCATCGCATCATCATCACTTTTCAAATTCAAACAAGGGTTTCAAGGATTCGGAACACAGCTATAAAGAAGTGTCCGTTGATCATGGAAGTTGCGGCTTTGTGCCCAACAAAGAGGTGAACGGACACAGCTTGAGAGCTGATGTTACACATCCAAATCAAACAAACAACAAGTTTAGTAGGGTATTTGTCTAGGGTAAATCACTGAAATATGTGTCCATACAACATACACATCAAGAATTTGCAGAGGAATTCTCAAGTAATCCCTTTCAAGAGTCATTTACTATTCGTTGACGTGGGTTAACCGACGATAACGTAGATTGTACCATAGGTCTAACCAACCTCCAGTGCTGAGGCTGGTACATTACGCGCATACACACAAAGGTCATTTCTCGGATCAGATCCATGGGATCTGATCAACAAGGACATATCAGTTAGGGTTGGTAAATGATCACATGTGCGATATTACTGACATACCACACTAATAAACTAACCCAATAAACTATTTCGGGTTTTCAATACAAACATTTTCAAGGTTGAGCTTGAACGATTTTCAAACGAGTTCAAAACAAACAATGTTAGATCAAACAAGAAAGAAGTGTAAACTTTGTGATTTCAAGCAAAACAAAACAAGTTTTCCTATATTAGGAGACAAAGCATACACTTCTTTCCTCAAGACATTTCTTTTTCCACCACGTTTTTCGTGTCGAATGGGAGTGCAAAAGTGGAGAAATCTGATTTCCATTAAGGATATCATCGTGGGCTATCGAAGGGGTGGTGGGATGTCGGCTGAGCCTCGGCTCTACGTAAACCCTATATATAAACTACCTTCGGTAATTTGGGATGATGTCAGTAATGAGGTTCAGATTTAAACACTTGTGAAATCCTTTCGCATTCTCAACACCACTTATACATCATTTTCAAAACTGTTGCGAACGGAACGAGTTTTCTTCAAACCTTTTACAAGACCTAATATTTTTAAAATTCGCGTGAACTCACCAACCTAGTATTGATAGATTTTACATGTTCTCAGATGAAGAACAGATGTAAGCATGATGCCTTTTAGAGAGAGAAATATAGGACCCCTTAAAGGAACCTACAACTCCTGCATAAAATCTTCAAGGCCTCATAGGCTACAAGATTCAAGACTTGCACTTTTTCAAGATATTTTGTGAGACATCTGGGTCACACCTAGATGCCCAAGTCAAGTTGTAATAGAAATAAATTATAAAACAGTTGTAATTTAATTTAATTTTATCAATATAGTTTAGTGTTCTCATATTATCATGTGCTATGTAGACAATTTGATCTTTCCGATTCAACCACGCCTTGGGACTATTCCACCTATGGGTTATTGATCCAGCCCGCCGGCCCGGAGTGTGACTTTGGGTTTCTGATTAAATTTTTTAAATATGAATAAACCGTTATCTAACATGATAAACACACTTAGTCCATGTTAGATATACTCAATATTGTGTCTATATTTTATATTATTTCATGTTACTTTGTCATTGTTTTTTATACGTTAGATAAAGTTGTTTTTACTTTATCACGGTGTTTAGATATTAAAAGAAAACAATGGTATTATTTTCATCGTTATGTTTTTCATAACATATTATTTAGTGAAACAAAAAAAAACACAATTACAAATAAAAAAAAATGTCCTGCTTGAAAATACAAGGAGTTAAAATTATAATTTTTTATTTCTATTAATAACAATACCATATTTATTTTTAAGATAAAAAAAAAGTCATTTGTTTTCGTGTTATAGTTTTTCTAAAATAATAACAACATATATAAAAATTATAAATCTTTAAAAAAGTGTGAAAACTCAATAAAAAAAGGAAGAAAAAAAAACTATTGCTATGAATAAATTAATCATCATTTCACCAACTTATTATTATTTTTTTTTACAATTTGATCTTAGCCATTGATTTGGAAATTTGACAAGTAAAATTAATTCTTTAGCTTTTTAACTTAAAAATTCTTTTTATAATACATATATTATATTTATATAAACATATATATACACATCTACCCACTGCACGTAGATATACACATCTCAACATCTTGGGTGTTTCTCTCGTTTCGTATTTTTTTCATAGGTTCTACGCCAATCACCGTGCTCACTTCGCTGCCTAACGCTCTGTGATCCCTGAAAGGTTAGTTTGTTAGTCGATAA
The DNA here is from genome assembly GCA_009363875.1 of Mikania micrantha. Taxonomy (NCBI): domain Eukaryota; kingdom Viridiplantae; phylum Streptophyta; class Magnoliopsida; order Asterales; family Asteraceae; genus Mikania; species Mikania micrantha. Next base: position 64,095,920 of record CM018696.1, on the reverse strand, counting down.
TTAATCTATTAATTTCCCGTTCAGGTGGGTCTTCTATAATTATGGTTTCATGGATCGTAACGCATAATCTTCTTTAAATTTTTTGCATGATCGAGTGTGAGCGTTTACGTGTATACTGTCACATATATATATGATCCATCATCGAGTGGGGCTAATTTCTTCTGTATTTTTTTTTTTTTTTTTTGAACAGTAATTTCTTCTGTATTTGATGAATTCTATTGAGCTAATCTTTTTATACAATTAATGTAATTAGATCTAGAAATTAGTGTGTCCACGTAAAAGATGGAGATTTTCTCTTTAGTTTGTTAAGTAATTTAGACAATCAACCATACCAACCTAGAAAATCGATCATCAGTTTGAGTATAGAAAAGAAATCATCATACCTTAAAGTTTCGGACTGATTATCGTAAAATTTTGGTAATTTATCTTGAATTATAACATCATATATATATTTAGGTACTTTCAATGCTTAAAATGGGTTATTAACTTATTATTAGTTTTTAAGAATTTGTTTAGGTTTGTTAGCATTTTACGGAAAGACAGTTAGTTCTATATATGTTACCCTTGAAAATTGACTTCCTAATATAATTAAGTATTTTCGTTTAAACTTGAAAATCTACACATTTTTAAGAAAAAAACGTAACACTACTTAAATCAAGCAATATATATATAATGTGTGTTTTTTTATAATCATATTAATTAGAGTAAATTACAGTTTTGGCTAATATGTTTTAATTGTTCTAACAAATTCAATCTTCTATCAATGCAACTAACGACGGTTTTGGCTTCCAACCATAACTATTCTAGTATTCTAATGGAATCACAAGAGAGGGTTAGGACCAAAACCGTTAGAATAGTTCTTGTTTGACGGTCAAAACCGTTATTTGTTTAAATCATGGGGCTGGATTGTTAGAAAATTAAATTCTATTTTAGGTTAAAATGGTTAAAACACTTAAGCTATATAGCCAAAACCGTAATTTACTCTACTAATTATCAACTTCATTCTTCTATGTTTTTCATGCAAAAATTTTCTTTATGTACCTGAGTTTTTGTAATGTTTAGGTAGAAAACGAAGATCCAATGACAGACGACAATATTTATACGAACGATGGAACAATTACACTTAAAAAGAAACGTGCCAAAAGGAGCAAAACCGGAAACTGGAAGGCTTGCCCATTCATTCTTGGTAAGATCGATCTGTTTTCATTAATTAATTTGGTTAATTAATGTTGTCACTTTTCACTCTTAGTTCTCAGGTTTCATAATTTACCATATGGTCCAAAATTTTAAACATTTGTAACACATATAGTCAATATGTGAGCATAATTTGGTCAAGTATGTGAGGGTAATTTGATAATGTAAAGACTATATGTGTTACAAATATCTAAATTTGGAACTATATGAGTAATTTATAAAACATAAGAAGACTATATCGGTAATTTAATCTAAATATATTTAATTGGTTTGTAGGTAATGAATGTTGTGAAAGGTTGGCTTACTATGGAATGAGTACCAATCTGGTTAACTATCTTTCCGATCGCCTTGGCCAAGGAAGCGTACGTGCGTCTACCAACGTTTCGAATTGGTCAGGTACGTGCTATGCGACACCATTGTTAGGGGCTTTCTTAGCCGATGCATACTTCGGACGATACTGGACGATTGCGAGTTTCTCCATCATTTATTTCTTTGTAAGTCAGTTTCTTGTTTTCAAGCATATGTACAAATTTACCCAACAATTTCTAGGCAAGCTGGATGAAGTTCTTTAACTACATTAAATAAAATAAAATAAATAAAAATATTAGAAAAATAACTAAATAATATACATCATTACATAATAATATAATTATTTACAAAATTATGATAAAAGTAAGTAAATACGACCATACAGTTTGGCATTTATAGATTTTGTAATTAATAAAAAATATCTATATCTATAGTCTATAGTATATTTTTTTTTGAACAGCTTGGTACAACGACACCCAAGACGGGATTCAACCGTCCCCTCGGATTTGACGCTCTGGGGCGTATGCCCGAGCCCACCCCAGGAGGAACCCCACAACTGGGTAAACCCCCTGACCTTGCTTCAGCAAATATGCCTCAGCCCGGATTCGAACCCAAGACCTCCCATAGAAAAGTCAAGGGGGTAACCATTAGGCTATAAACCCTTGTTTTAGTCTATAGTATATCATAAATCAAAATAAAAGATGACACATGTCATTATTCTACATTATACTCACAATAACTTTCATATTTCTCTCCTATTTAATCCATCATAAATAAAATAATAATATAAAATATTAATTACACATTCATACATTTTTAAATTGAAAATATTACGCAAAGTATTAAGTTTTTCAAAATCAATATTTTATTTAAAAAATCGACATATATTATAAAGATTTTCATTAATAAATATAAATTATTTTTGTATTTAACTCGTATAATACACGGGATATTAACCAAGTATAACTATATATAAATAAAACAATTAAATAATTAATAAATAACAAACAAGCTGATCTTGAAATTTAGAAATAAAGCTTGAGTTCAAACTTGAGATCATCTCGACTTGTTTACTCTACTTTTTTAGCAGCTAATTTTTGGATCACTGACGCATTACTGCAGTATTATTGTGTCACCAATAGTTTCACCCGATCATATCGACCACCAAGTCCTCAATTCCAGAGGAAGCTCAATACTTTGAGAAAATCCTCTTGTTAGATTTTAACCTAGGAACGTTTGGTTACGAAGCCTTATCATTCACCAAAATACCGCTAGACTATAATGTTTTTTGTACTTGTTTACTTACTATTCTTACTTACCATGGCATTGACGATCCTGGTTCTCATCATTAAAAAAAAATTCAAAGTATTTTCAATAACATTGGAACTTTCAAAAGATAATTCAGCAATAAAAGTGAGTGGAATTTGACATGTGCAGGGAATGACACTTCTAACACTATCCGCCTCGTTGAAAGTACTACAACCTCACTGTGACACCGATGGTTGCCAACCATCCTCAGCCCAAACCACGGTCACCTTCGTGGCCCTCTACATGATCGCTTTAGGAACCGGTGGCATCAAACCATGCGTGTCATCGTTCGGGGCCGACCAGTTTGATGAATCTGATGTGAAGGAGAGAAAAAAGAAGAGTTCATTCTTCAACTGGTTCTATCTTTCTATAAACATAGGTGCACTCTTCGCGTCATCAGTGTTGGTATGGATACAAATGAATGTCGGGTGGGGATGGGGGTTTGGTGTCCCAGCCGTTGCTATGGCGATCGCAGTTGTGTTTTTCTTCTCAGGAAGTAGTTTGTATCGGATTCAAAAGCCTTCGGGTAGCCCGTTCGTTAGGCTTACTCAAGTGGTGATCGCGTCGTTTAGAAAGATTAATGTTAAAGTACCGAAGGATAAATCGCTTCTGTTCGAGACCACTGATGCCGAATCACAGATTGTTGGAAGCCGAAAGCTTGAGCACACTGATAAGTTAAGGTATGATGTTTGATCATTTGAAGAAATAGATCAAATTTACACCAATTTGTGACATTTTCATGGTTTTTGTGAACCCGATTAATGTTTTATTTCAATGAACCCAGGTTTTTCGACAAGGCTGCTGTGGAAACCGACTCAGATCGCGGCAAAACATCAAACAATCCATGGAAACTATGCACCGTGACTCAAGTCGAAGAGCTGAAATCAATCCTCGGCCTCCTCCCGGTGTGGGCTTCCGGCATCATATTCGCAGCGGTTTACAGCCAAATGAGCACCATGTTCGTCCTCCAGGGCAACACCATGGACCAACACATCGGACCCAACTTCAAAATCCCCTCAGCCTCTCTGTCCATATTCGACACTCTCAGCGTCATCTTCTGGGCACCCGTCTACGAACGCATCATCATCCCCCTTGTACGTAGGTACACACACCACGAACGTGGTTTCACACAGCTCCAACGCATGGGAATCGGTCTCTTGATCTCCTTATTTTCCATGATGGCAGCTGCTGGTTTAGAAGTGTTTCGTCTAGATTACGTCAAGAAAAACAATCTCTATGACGATGAAACCATACCCATTTCAATCTTCTGGCAAGTCCCTCAGTATTTCTTGATCGGTTGTGCTGAGGTTTTCACGTTCATCGGGCAGCTAGAGTTTTTTTATGATCAGGCACCCGACGCGATGAGGAGTTTGTGCTCCGCGTTGTCGTTGACAACGATCGCGTTGGGGAATTATTTGAGTACGTTGCTGGTGACGGTGGTGGCGAAGGTGACGACCAAGAATGGGAAGCCCGGGTGGATAGCGGACAATTTAAATGAGGGACATCTTGATTATTTCTTTGCGCTTTTGGCGGTTTTGAGCTTGTTGAATTTGGTGGTTTATGTGTTCATTGCCAAGTGCTACACTTACAAGAAAGTTAGCGGGTACCCCAACTGAGTGGACTCGGCTGGATCTTTAGTATTCGAGCAGTTTATTTGGCTGTAGGTTTAGGAAGGATCGGTTATTTGTTTCTTGATTTTGTTTGTCGTATGTCAAGATATTTCATATTTTTGGTTTGTTTTTGTGATGATTATTGTGAGGTACCTTTTTGCTTTCTATCATTTTTGAAATTTAAACTAATTTTGGTTTTTTTAGAACATCGTCACTTCGATCACTATAACAGCTAAAAAAAATGAAAACTTGTAACAAGTTACAGATTCAGAATTTTTCGTCAGTAGGGGCAAAAAACAAATAGAATAAAACAACAAGGCTAAAACAATTAACGCATGTCGGTTAAAAAGAGTCAAAATGGGTCAGGTAAAACACGAAAAAATGAGCTTGTTAATATGGATATCAAATTGAAGTAAAAAAAATAAGTTACATACACTATAATCATATTCGCGAAATTTAAACCGCTAGTTAGTTTAATTCATAAATTCAAAATGAAATCTTCATCTATCTAAAATTCAATGTGAAATAACTTGTGGTTCAAGTGATTTCAAAACCTAGATTAACAACGAAATGAAGAATAACCATAAATTTTAGTTTGATTAGGGGCATGCATGTTAATAAAACACAAGGGGGCAAATGCTTTTTAGTTTAATTTATTAAGAATTTTTTTTTTTGAATGGAGGCCTTGCCACCCCCTCCACTCTACTTGAATCCGCCCCTGCTTGTAACGGTGATATATATATGTCGCTGTATGATCTTTAATTTTGACATGTAAGGATGACATCACTACAAGTTTCATGGCAATACAATCGTATTAGTAGGTTATATAAATCATTGTTATAGGTTAACTTATAATGACGATTTGTCGTCTTTATATGCTTATCATAGGTTTAAAATAATAACAATAAATAAAAATTAATATATATCAGTGTTGTAAAAATCGGCCTAGGAGGCCGCCTAGGCGCTAGGCGGCCAGAAACCTTCTCGATTTTGCCTTAGGCAGTGCCTAGGCGCTAGGCGGTGCCTAGGCGGCCTTTTTTTTGGTTTTTTTGTTTTTTTTGAGTAAAAAGGACCCAGGAAGTTATTATTCGAGACATTTCTTAACCCCAAATAATTAATATGCCTCTAAAACATCAAATTCAACATCTGATACATTGAAACCTGCCACTAAACATCGAAATCAATCTATAAACTTTGAATTTTGTGTTTAAGTTTATAATTTGAAGTACTTGACTTAGTATGTTTAAGTTTATTTTTTAATATATTTGAAGTATTATACTAAATTATTGGTACTAATGTGTGTATATAATAAATATTTGTAAAATTACATATAAAAATTCCAATCCGCCTAGCGTCGATTAATCCCTAGGCGGTACCTCGCCGCCCGACTAGCGCCTAGCGACTTTTACAACCATGATATATATAATTATGACTTGTCACTATAGGGGTATAGGAATGAGTTAATAATCCTTACCAAATTGAAGGTTTTGCTAGTGAAATGTAAATTCTTGCTTGTATGATAAGGTTTACAAGAATATATGAACCGGTTTGAACAAGGATGATTGCATGGGTTTAATGAGTGTTTCAAAATAGTAACTAAAGATACATTAACATATGGTGTTTACATAAATGTCTACATGAAATTGTCTAACTAGAATTTAGTGAAAAACACGAGGGTGGGTGCACAGGTGAGTCCTTTGCTATAACTAAATGAGTGCTTTGTTATAGGATGTTAAACAATGTGAAAATATAGAATTGGGTACAATACAGAGCTGGCCCACGAGAGAGGTAAGGTGGGCGATCGTCTCGGTCCGACTTTTTATAAGGGGTCGGGAATTTTATTTTATTTTTTTAATATATAAAAATAATTTATGCAAAACATTCCGGTGTATTATATATGTTAGGTGAATTAGTCTTAATAATGTGTTGCATACATGCTTGGAGAAGTAGCTGCCAGGTTGGTTGACTGGCAAGTTGCTAGTACTTGGTATAGGCTAGCTGTACTCGGATATGGTAAATTAAAAAAAAAAAATTTAAAAGATTATATATATGTCAAATATCATAAGTTTACTAGTATTTATAACATATAAAGTGAATATCAATATAAATAATATATATATAGGAAAAATCAAACAATAATTGGAGAAAAACAATGAAATCCAGTGAAAAACAGCGAAAATCAGTTAAAAAAGCGAAAATCGGTTAAAAACAGCAAAAATCGGTTAAAAACAGCGAAAATCTGACTTGGCCAAGTTTGTCCAAATTTTATCGATTCCGAATTGCTCCGAACGATTCCGAGTTGGTTGAGTCGGGTCGGGTCAGCCTGTCAACTCATGTTTAAAAGGATATTTAAACTAAATTTCATATATAAAGACACAATTAAAATACAGTACATATAAAGTTGTTTACTATGAGATTTTATATATATATATATATATATTCAAAATAACGTATAGAGAAACTTTCGTAAGTAACCCCTGCGATGGTGACTTAGTGTAACATCAAGTACCTGATCGTCCGGCAAGTCTGTACGGTACGTGTATTTTCACTATTTACTATGTGTAAATAAGTATATGTGAACAGTGTTTGTAATAACAGAATTCAAAATACAAGAAACAGTTGTACATATTTAAGTGAAAACTTAAATACCGTGAGTACAATACTCAATGATAAACAATAGTTGTGAGTATTTAGGTGAAAACCTAAGTACAATTGACACAACGAATCAAGAATGATAACAGAGTTCAAACAAATAACAATAACAAGTCGGTTGCGATCTGATATGCATAGATGACAGGAATCAGATGGCCGACAAATCAGTACGAAAACAAGTGAAAACAAGAAGTTTAGTAGAGTCCGTATGTGAGGAAACACAATTCAAACACAATTGCAGTGTTATTTCAGAATAACGAACTGACAGTGTGTTCGCGTGGGTGACGATTCACACAAACATATCTGTGAGTTTAAAGTTCTGAAATAATGACTGAAAAGTAGAAAACAAAAGTCAGAAAGCAAAATCATCGTCGTGTTCGTTCGGGTGACGATTCGAACGAATACGCGCGAAGGTGACGCGATCCGACGAAACGAAAACGAAAATACGACACGAACGAGTTTAAATTAATAAAATAAAGTATTTAACATTTTACAATTTTGAAACTCATCAAAAATATATAAATAAACTATTTTTAATTAAAACCGTAAAGATGCGCGTTACGTTCCGGAAACGTAACGAAAACGCGAACCGAGCAACAAAAACGAACCTGAACACCCTCGGGATATAAATACCCTAAATGAGGGTGATTCCCTCACTTTTCTCTTCATCTTCTTCACACAAAACCCTAATCCCGGTTTTGAAAACCCACCACCATCTACAACCTTCTCTCTTCCATATCTCTCTCATTTCTTAACCAAATCACTCCATTTTTGAACCTACACGAAGCTCTTGACCTCTACTACATGAAAGTACAACCGATCTAAGTCAAGACTCACTGAAATCCAAGGTAGGAGGCTGTGAGTGTTGCGAAATTTAAGGTTTTTATCCTTTTTGGTTCAACCTAAACACTAAACCGGTTTAATCCTTCCACCTCTTACCCCGACACTCACGAACCCCAGCCTTAGCATCCCCACCCTTGAAAAGAAACACGGGATGGTGAGGGGCTGAGCACCACCGCAGCTATGGCCGAAGGAGCCCACACAGATGGTCGAATGGCTGGGAGGCCGAATAAGGGCCGTATGACCTCCTTCGCCGGCCGCCTTCCATTCGTTGGCCAACTTCTTTCGCCACCCATCCTCTCGGCCGGACTAGTTTCATTCGGAGCTTATGGAACCCTCATACGACAGCCACCACCATTCGCCACCCCCATTCGATGGGCAGTGACATTCGGTCTAAGACCCTCTCTCGGCAGCCACATTCGCCCACTAATCATTCGGCCAAGGTTGTGGTATATTCATTCGGCATAGCAGACTCCTATTCGACCAACATCCTTATTCGGCCACCCTTTTCTCCTTGTTCGGCCGACTCACATGAGTCCCATCCGGCCAAAGCAGCTGGCCCAGTAACCAACATGAGGCCCAACAGCCCAACAAATCTCCCCTGGCCCAGTTTACTTTCACTCGGCCCAGTATAGTTGTTCTGGCCCAACAACTTACTAATTCAACCCATCTTATTTCGGCCCATGATGACACCATTCGGCCCACATTTAATTGGGTGGGTTAAGTCACAAAAGATATAAAGGTGTTGATAAACTAAAGTTTATAGACCGTCATGCACGGATATTAACCTAAACTACTACAAGAGTGGTTATGGTTTTGATTTAAGTAGTCTCACGATACCTAGAACATCAAGTTTTACAAGGATAACACCTAAAGTTTAAAAATTACAAGATTGAATTTGTCACTTATAAAATGATAAGGAGTTCAAGTTTATATCACATAACAAATTTCAAGCCAAGCTAAATTTAAAACAGGTTATTATGAATATATCAAAACCACCTTAAAGGGGACAAGGGTGGGAATAATTCATGACAAGTACACACGGGCCGAATGATGACCAAGACCAAGCAATGTTAGTCAACGTTAGCTTAACACATACACCCACACATAAATTCCTACAAACTTACACTTACAAGTTACAAACTACGTGAAATAAATACAGGATCGTGAACACAACAACAAGTACACACAAGAGCGAGTGCATTTTCGTTTAAGCTAAGTCAATCGCACCCACTACAAGGTGAGTTCATATGCCCCTTTTCTTTAATCTTTACTAATTTTAAACTCTCGGGGCTGAAAAACATGCTTTACTTTTATTTACTTAAAAGTTTTGCTTACATATTGTTAATACTTTGATTTAATGATATTAAATTGTTTATTATCATATATCATTGTATGCATGCTTGTATGATTATGACAGGACAGGGATAATCGGATGAACAAGATAATATATCTTATTAATTCATCAATACATGAGAATAATATAGTTATAAGATTTTATCTTATAACACTCAATTATTCTTACAGAAACAGACAATGGAACAATTACAAGTAAACATATGAATGTTATAAAGATATTACATATCTTTGTGTTAACATTCGATACAAGAGTTAAGTAAGTGTAATAGGACAAGTCCTTGCAACACTTAGCTTTACAACTCAATCCATATTACAAGAGTGCAAGGAACAAAGAATAATAATCATGATAATGTAACTTCATGATAACAACATCATTCACTCAAATAATTAACATAACTTAATAAGACAAGTTCTTATTTAACCTTGTTAATAACACGATGAACAGATGACAATGAGAATGAGGATACAGATGAACACAATTACAATTAGTTACTATTGACCTGTAGTATTATATCACTTCAATCATGTGCCAAATTGTACCAGTGATCATGTAAGCCCCTTTAATTCGCTGACCAGTTAGTTTGACGTGACTAAACCGACGATAGCATAGTGGTGCCATAGGTTTGACAAACCTCTAGCTTGTAGGGCTAGTATGTTGATCGTGTTGATTCATTAGCCGGTAACGTATGACCGGTGACAGGGCTACCTCAAGTCAGGTTCTGGAAAGCGACACATGGTGATATTAATTTGCAGTGATAAGTAATTAATCCAGCGGAAATCCTATTGACTAGTAGGTTGAGAAAGTGATCTACTCTCATGTTACACTACTAGTAATAGAGTTGTCACTACGACGTAAAGCCTTAAGAGGTAGCCATTTTAAATGTGTTTGCTATACCGATATGAGTATTCGATTATGATAGCGTTAACAACCGAGGATCTCCCTTAAGAATAAACAATCATATCGAATTGAGTTTGTGTGCAGCTGTCAATTTCTTAGTCGAATTTTTTTTAATATTAGTGTTATATAATAATAATTAAATAATAATAATAATAATAATAATAATAATTATTATTATTATTATTATTATTATTATCTAAATTTATGTATCATCTGACACATTTTCTGACTAAAAATTAAAGGTTGAGTCATATCGTCCTACAATGATGTCAATATTACGAAATTCAAAAGACAAACCATAATCAATCGCAACAAATTTTAAGTCATCTTAAAACAATAAATCGAATTCATCCTAAAATAATAAATTAAGCTGTTTGAACAAGTCTCAACTACTATTATTTTATAATAATTATAGTATAATAATTATTGTATATATATATATATATATATTACATAATATTTATTATTATAAATATAAAATAAATTTTAATAATAATAATAATAATTTAATTAGTATTAATATTATATAATAAATATTATTAATTAATTATTATTGGGAAGCTTTTTTGACCTCAACACCTAAATTCATTAATTATTACTATATCTAATTAAATTCATATATGAATAGTGTTTATCGTGATAAATTCATTTTATCGTGATAAATTCGTTCTATCACGATAAATTCATTTTTATTGACTTTGTGATTTTCCATATAACCTGATAAATTCATTTTATCACGATTTATCGTGATAAATTAACTCCATCGCGATAATTTTTTTATTGATTTTTCGTTAGATTTTCTGTGAGATATCGAATTTTCGTGATTTGTTCGTGTGAAATTCCTTTAAATTATCTCACACTCAAGCAGTTTAATTTTAATTTTCGTTTCTTTTTGTTTTTTCTTAACCTGTAATAAATTTGTTTTATAATTATAAATGTATTTTTATTACATCTTGACTCATTATAGATTTGTTTATAGTCACGACTCTTCGTACGTTAATGTTTTCTTCTTTTGAGTTCCCGAGTCAAAAGAAGGGTGTTAAATTTGCGCAACAACACGCGAAAGGCGCCATCTACTTAATATTAAATTAGTATTAATAATATATAATAAATATTATTTAATTATCATTACTAATCACTCGAAGCGATGACATTTCCTGGTTGAGTCATTCCTTCTTGTCGTGATAACAGCATCACAAATATCATAACGCAGACCAAAACGCGTTAAAAATATCACAAAACCTGAGGCATATCGCTTTGTTGATATGAGTAATCTGTTACGACAACAGTAACAATATAAAGAATATCAAAACATAGACTCAAAAACTGGCCATAATGGTTGTCAATATGATATAAAAGAATAAACTGAACCATCGTAAAAGTGTGTGACACTTCCAAATAAATGAGACGCAAACATAAGCATATAGAGCTAAAAATTTGCAGATCGAAAATAACAAAAAAAGGCTTTTGCATTCGGAAAATCTAGCGTAAAGAAATATGAACATAATTAAACGAAAAAAATATTGTTTGATTATTTATATTATTTAATTAATATAATTATTTATTTATTTATTATTGCTATCTAAATATTATTATTAAAGTAAAAAAAAGCTCGTTACTACTGAGATTCAAACCGTTGAGGTAAGCGTTAACCAGCAAGCTATGGCTACCAACCTCATTTCTTTTGTAAATTATAAAAAATATTTACTAGCAATCATTATTTAAGTTAACTAGATATATCCAGCCGCGCGTTGCGGCGGTTAAAACGGTTGTTTGGTAAGCATGTTTTTAAAGTGGCTTAAAAACTAAATTACAAAAGATTGGTGCTATTTTTTTTGGGGACTTTGTATATCGTTGATTACATAAAGGAGGTCACATAAATTGGCATTGATATAACAAAATCATTGTTTGGTTGGTCAAGCTTACCTTTTACTGTTTTATTTGACATGTAGTACAAAAGTATGACCCTCGTGTATGCCCATCATTGTTTATCATTGTTTTATACGACAGTGCGAACTTATTGGTCAGGATTGCATGTCACCATGTTCTCGTTAAGGGATTGCCTGCACATGACAGTTTGTATATTAGGTTGCAATTAATGATGTTGAGCACATGAGTTATTTTTATGTGCTTTGAGATGAAGAGTGAGCTTATTTTATTGTTGGAGATGTTGCGCCTAATGATATTGTTGTAACCGATGTAGTCAAGGCAGGGGTTTCCAACATATTATTTGAGCCGAAGTTTTGTTTTTATGCACATATGTTAATAATTCGTTGTAAGATTATAATGATTAAACACGTTCAATATGAACAGTAGAAAGTTAACTAAAATCAGAAAAGAAATTTCCGCTAAGTTTAGTCATTTACTTTAGAGTTTTTTTGCTGCTTTTCTTTTTAAATTTGAGATGAATACTTAGTTGATTGTGTATTTGATGCTGGTCATGCTTGTGCCTTTTTGGATTTGGATGTAGAACCTTATAACCTTTCCCTTGATAACTTGAAATGATGGTGATATTGTAGTTATGTTAGTATAGCCATCCATGTTGATCAGGTTTGAACATGTTTATTTTTAGTCTGTTCCCACTCTTGTAGTCTAAACCTAAAAATGTATATTACTATCACAAAAATTAACCACTAAATTAGCTGGAATGTCTAATTTTTAAGTCTAATTGTAAGTGTAACCAAATGGTTGAAACATATGTCAAAATTAGGAGAATGGGTGACAAAACTAAAAATAGGTATTTTACTTGAAGGCCAAATTGGGTGTACTAAAATTTTACATACAGGATGATTTGGTTAAGGTCAACATGGGTCTGCTAAAATTTTACGTCTGGTAAATTTGAGTCTACTTAAATTATAGATTTGGTTAGTAGGCACATCTATTTCTTCTTCTTCTTTTTTTTTTTAAATTACCTATATCAAGGTGACAAAAGTATTTGATTTAATCCAAACGAAAAGTGAACACAAAAGGCCCATTAAAAACACATGGAGCTTAATTTACTAAAATGAAACATAAAGCACCAACAATTCAAATGTATCATATAATAGCCAAACATAGGTTAAATTATCCAAAACCTTAAGAGAGTGTACTTGCACTATGCAAATGCCAACCCCTCTGTATAAACATGATAGTTAGATAAAGCTTCATGCTATCTAACAAAATCAAAAGTTGCAGCACAAAATTATTTTATTAACAGGTTTTTACTGAATATTTGTTGGGTTTGAAATTCCAAAATATTTAAAATCAGGTGTTTGTAGAAGCAAAATCAAAAGAAAACTGATCAGTGGACAACATAGGCTCGATTAGTGTTATGATAATTTACAAAATTAGGTTTTTACTGAATATTTTGTTTATTCCAAGTTATATTTTGGAAAAATTTACAAAATTTCCTTGTTTTCGAATGATAATTTACAAAATTCTACTCCAATTATAAAATTGTCGTTTATAATAGTTTTGTCAATAAATTAGAATATAAAACAAAATAATTCAGTTTTTAAATAAATGGCACATCCAAAATACAAACACCACTAATCAACCCCAAAGAACAAAACCTAATGCAGTACGTGAAAACAGTTACCTTTTGAGATGAACACTACAAGCCTATAAATTACAAAGAGTGATGACATCTGCTGCAAAAAAAAAATCAGTACCACTAATAAAATCAGTACTACAGAAAAGAAGCATACCAAAGCAAGTGTCGCACTAAAAGGCATTGTTCTTGCAAGTTGCATCAACCGTATTCCTTCTTAAAGCAATTCGAACGACATGGTAAACGAAGAGGCCACCTATGCCACCTGAACAACCAAGTACCAAAACCCAAAATTTAACACAAAAAAACTGATATTTTTAATCAAAATCACAACAAATCCTATATTAACGATTTCTTCGATCTCTTCCCTTTAAGAATTAGAGACGAACGTGATGATGAAAACTTGTGTTTCGTTGATGATGAACTCCCCCTTACTTCCACCGACGTCAATATGTCTCCCCAGCATAATAAAAACCTATAGAACCATCAAGAAAGAGATAAGAGAGAAGACATATTGCATTAAGAAATATATCCAAATATATCTCTTTCTTTTCCCTTTGTGTACACGCAAAAGTTGTCAGAGGTATGGCCCCTCGTATACGTATTTCTTCTTTTTTTTTTACCTGGAATGACTCGGTCTGAGTCAAACTTACAACTCAGATTTGCCATCTCCATAGCAAAAAACACATATTTGTAATATTTCCCAACTACTTCTACTCGTAAAAAATTAGAATGTAGTTAGATTATCAAACTCATATCGTGTTGACTCAGTGACTAACTCGCAACTATGATTTGACATACAAATTTTTAAGTTTCAACAGATGGAACCATGAATGAGCGGTTTGGATTTACCTACGTAATTCATGTGGTTGCACCTCCGAAAATCCTCGAGGTTAACAAACCGGCCGGATTTCTTATTATCGATTTCCGGTTGAGATAGGTACCGAACTCTTCAAACTATGATTTTTCACACGGATTCGTAACGGACTGATTGTACTAAAAACGTATTCTTCTTCGGCTTCCGTCTGAAGCTTCCGAAAGATTATATGGTTTAGGTACGAGGCTCGCACGATGAACCTTCTGAAATTGTTGCCGACCCATCGCTACGTGTCCCGCTGGAACACCGGTTGCGATGAACCGCCAAGGAGATGAGGATCGCCCATGACAGTGGCGGAGCATCTACCGGACTTTGATAATGTGGTGGCCATCCTCCTTGATTTCTCGATCACCGGTGGCATCTTCTGTGGGAGTTGCAGAGATTGGCTGGTGCGTGTGTGTTTTTGGTTTGGGATGTAGGGTTTTAATTGTGAGGAAAGTGATGATGCATAATATGATCAGTCAAACAAAAGAGACAAACAAAAAGGTAAAACTTAAAAAATCATGTGGTCAAAGTTAAAATATGGAAACTTCAGTGTTCATTAGCCCATCTCTTTTTAATATATATATAATTACTATTAAAGTTCAAAAAAAAAAAGATTGTGACCCCCAAGATTCGAATTCCCGATCCCTCCAAAAAACCCATATGGCTATACCACCAAGCTGCGTTTACATTTGGAGTTAGTTATGTAAAATATAAATATTTATTTAGTAGTAATTATTATTAAAAGAAATAAAGTCACTGTTCACCAAGTTCACATTTGTATATATGGTAACGTTGCGGCGGTAATTTCGTATTAAACAGAAAAAACATGATATCTACTCAGTTAAAATTTTACAAAAATAACATATTGAGTCATACCACTTTGTCGATATGAGTGTCCGATGACGATGGCGGTAACAACATCAGGAATATCAAAAGCAGGCCAAAAAACCGGTCATAATAGGTGTTAGCTCGTCCTAAAACAATAATCGAACAGTCACAAAAACACTTGTTAATTGCAGGAAATATGAACCTAAATATAAGCGCAATATGTTAAAAATCATATATCTAAAACAACAAAAAAAAAGCGTTCACAGTCGTAAAATCTACCATCAAGAAATACGAACACAATACAAACACATATTTAATTATTATTATTTTTGAATTAGTATCGAATTTGTAATATTTATTTGTTTTAACGGCAGAGGATCTTCGCGTGCTAACTAATGTCGATTACTCGACCACCGTGAGACCGTATCTCCAAATCAACAGAAACTGGAAAATTCATAAATTATCTCTTTTGTTCAGGTCTGAACCTATGAATGCTTAATTATTTTATTTAAGAATGTTTATTATTCTTTTTCTTAGATTGAAATAATCATGAAATACAAAAAAAAAAAAAAAAGAGCTTGGAGAGGATCATAGCATAGACTTAAGTCATGCCAACAATTGCCACTTGATCTACAATGCAGAATGTGAATTTTGTTGAGGTTATGTATATTTATTTAAAGCAAAAAAAATAAAATAGTAATATTACTATTCATACTGCAATGATTGCATCTAAATTGTAATATATATATAATTATAATGTCCCCATTTACATGTGAAATTATAAGTTATAATTATGGGTAATCCACATATATGTAATATGTAGAATGAAAAGAAACAATGGCAGGTGATTGACATACGTGTGGAATTATAAGTCACAATGGAGTGTGACATACTGACATGAATTTGTGAATGCTGGTGGGCTGAAACGAATCAATCGTTCAACGAATGGTTTGTGAACCATTTGGCTGTAAGTTCGTTTATGTTTGTTCGTTTAATAAAGGAACAACCACAAACATGAAATTCCATTCATTTAGTTAAATTAACGCATATGAACAGAGGTAGTGTTTGTTCATTTGTGTTTTTGAATGTTCGGTAACGTTTCCTTTACGTTCGTTTATGTTTATTAATTATATTTATTCATTAAATGTGTTGTATATTCTTAATATTTTTATTTTTAGTTTAATACAATAATATTTAAGCTATTTTTAATTTAATACTATAATATTTAATTTTATATTTATATAAATGATTATCTCGAATGCTTAAGATTAAGAATGTTGATTTTTATTGTTTAAATAATATGTGTTCGTATGCATTTGTAAACCGTTCACGAACAAGATAAATTCCTTAATGAATGAACACGAACATGAATTTTTGTTCGTTTAGAATTCATGAACCGTTCATAAACAAGTTAAAAGTTAAACGAATGAACACGAACAAGGTCTCGTTCATGTTCGTTCGGCTCTTTTACAATCCTAGTTTACTGTCTTATAACTGGTTCGGTTTTTTAAACCGGTATTAGGCGCCTCCCAAACCGGTTTCCTCCAAACCGGTCCGAACCGTAAGTTTGTAGTAGGTTTGGGTTTTTTACCGTTGGAATAGGTTTGGGTTTTTTACCGTTGGAATAGGTTTGGAACCGAACCGGTTTCTAAACCGGTTTATATACCGGTTTTAACGGCTAGATTATTTTTTGACCCTTTTTTTAAAAAGTAGCCATTGGGGTGTTTTTTGACTGCTTTTTTGTTATTTTTGCATTTTTGTCCCCATATGTTTACTATAAATACATAATGGTTGTTTAGGTTCAATCACACATTTTTCAAACGCAAAAAATGTTTTCAAAACAAATGTTTTCAAAACGCAAAAAACGTTCTCTAAACTCCCAAAACGTAAACCCGCTCACAAATGGCTTCATCAAGTACTCAATCTTTGGTTGGTTGTGGTGCTTCAACTAACCTTGAAGTTGTTGAAATTACTCCTACAAAGAAAAATCTGGAAATATGGAAAAATTACGACTTGTGTAAAATGTCGAACGGTCCGAATAAAGCTCGGTGCAAGCTATGCGGTAGTTTTTTCAAACACGACGCCAATAATACTTTGAAAAACCACCACGAGTACAAATATTGCAAAACTTAAGGTTTTAACAAAGTTTTGCAAATTATAACAAGTTTTGACAAATTACAAATTTTATTAAGTTAAGTTAAGGTTTTAACAAAGTTTTGAAAATTATACCAAGTTTTGAAAAAAAACCAAAATTTTTAAAAAACCGGTTTCTAATAATACGAACCAGTTCCCATAAGTTCGGGTTTTCGATCCCTCAAACCGAATCAGTTTTCAAACCCAACCAGTTTGGAGGAAGAAACCTGTTTGTGCAACTCTAGTTTGAACCCATGTAGTAATTTTCTTTCTCTTTTCTCATATAGTATTATTAATTAGTTAGTGGTTGCGAAGTAGTTCTTGTGTCATTAAGAGGAAGTTACTAGCTCATTACCGTTCGTACAACAATAGGGTCGGTTTTTCTCTGTCTTGTACGCTATAATCTATTAAAAACAAGTAAACAACAAAAGAATTTGAGTGAGTCAACAGTCTCCATGCTATAAATTCAAATAACCACATTTTATATTTTGCAGTAATATATTTTTGGGATAAATATAATTACAAATAATGTCTTTTGTTACTTTGTCTTTTCTTAACATCATAGGAAAAATAATGGGAAACTAGTGAAGTAACTTGTCTAAAATAAGATGGTCGGTAAATTGAATTGTCGAACCAGGATGTTGTCACACTCAGTTTTTTTCCTTTATGAAATCTAAAGAATAAAACATTAAAAATTATATAATATATATTTTAAATTTTTATATAGTTAAATAATGTTTGTAGTTTTTAAATGTTTATAATGTTATTCAGTTTTTATATACCCTTAAAATAAAACAAAATAAAACGTATCATTCAATGATCGGTACAATTATGAAAAGATTGATCCATTAAAAAGACAAAGGTACTATAAATAATAAACAAATGGGTCCAATTCATTGAGTGGTCTTTGTTTATATGCTTTAAACACTCTGTAAACAGACTCTTTGAATATAAAGAAATTCACATCATATTTCCATCGAAATAAACACGCCAAATGGAAAGAAATTAAAATTCAGGTTCCTCTCTCTTTCCACCTTCTAATCTCTGATCTGAATTCGTCATGATTCGGCACATAATTTATAGATATTTTTTTTTGGATTTGAATATCTGCGTGCAGGGTTGACTGTTAGCTTCGAAGTCAACGCAACAATGGCGTCCTTTGTTAGGATTTCAGGTGATTGATTCAAAAAATATAGCAATTCTGTTCTATTGACATGATATTTTGATTATTTCGTTTTGCTTTTTCATTTGCTCTGTTCTTACTTTGGTATCATATGCTTGCTTTAAATTGAAGCTTACTGATTTTTTAGATTCATATAAAGGGAGTTAGATGAATATTAAGATTAAAGTGTTAGTTAACAAAATGTCTGAATTATTAAGACAATGTTTAAAACTTAATGATTAAGAGACTAGCTGTATCAAAGGTATTTTTTTAATGAAACAAACATTTCTAACATCTAAGTGATTCAAATGTAGTCTCTTAAATAAAATCACTAAAAAGCTATAAAACTATCCCTTAATTTAACTAGTGTGCGTCAATTTAGTTTATATAAAATTTTCTTAGAATGTGTTTTTTGTTAAAATGATTATTTTTTTTGGAAACGGTGTTGGGTACAACCAGGGTAGGCTAAAATCGGGTTTTCGGATCTGGTATGGTGAGTAGGGTATATGTGAAACCCTGCCCATATGAAACTGATCACTGTCGGGTCGGGTAGGAAAATGGTATAATCGATATCTAGAAAAAAAAAAAAAAAACCCAATATCACTGTCGGGTCGGGTAGGAAAATGGTATAATCGATATCTAGAAAAAAAAAAAAAAAAAACCCAATAGGGGCTGTGGCGTTTTTCGAGTACAAACCAGTTCCTCTTTGCCCAGGGTAGGAATGGAATCGCTTCCGGTTCAGGTCTACTTGTTTGTTCCAAAAGGTGGATATACACGAGTAATGTACTAATGTTGTCCAGTTGTGTGATTATTACTTAATTACTGATAATTATTAATATGTGTGTGTATATATATAACAAAAAAATATTAATATAATAAAATGTGAATCAATAAAGCTAATTTTAAACACACAAAAAAAGGAGTTCAAACATTATAAATTTAACCAAATCCAATATCATCTAACAGTTTGCTTGTTTTTGTTCCTCAATGATCTCTACAAAGTTGAATCATCATCATCATAGTTTTGCAAATCACTTGACCTTTAACCTTTAAGATATTATTATGTAAAATCAAAAAGCATACATTGTGTTCCTATTTTTTTTTTTTGTCCAAACATGAGTCAGATTGGCAATAATATGTCATTTTGTGAATGCTTGTTTGACATCATTTCTTGTTGATTCTTTTGCTTATTTAAATTGCAACATTTTACATCGTCACTCGACCATGTAAAAAGTTTCACAAAGGTAGCATACTCAAAATAAATATTATCAACAAGATAATGCTTATACTTGTACTCTATTTTATTAGCAATAAACAAAAATCTGGGTGTAACTTTATTGATAGTGTCCAAGGAATTATGCACTCGATCGATCTAAGACAGTTGATATTATTGTTTGATACGAAAACACTAAAAAAGGCATATGAGATCCAAATATCATACCATGCCACTACTTCAAACATTAGGGTTAGTTGTGGATAAATGGATAATCATCTCGTTGATGTTGATCACGCCAAGCAATTGGGGAGTTTGCTCGCGCTACTAAGTATCTTAGGAAAATAATGTACTATTTCATAAACTTATATATTTGTTGAACACTCTGTGTAGATCTTCTTAAATCCCTTTTCGCATATGGATGAATCACAATTTTATATTAACAAATTAATTAAATGATATACATAAAAATTGAAAATACTTTACAAAATTAAAAAGTACCTTTACGCAGTTTGTATCGAGTATCTCGCATGGCTTTTTGTAACATCTTTAAGCACTCATCTCATGAATCTCCTACTAGTATTATGCCAATTCTAAAAACTTGTACATTCATTCTATTATCCACAAAGAAGATTAAAACTTATTTATCAAATATTTACGATCAAATCTGATGATAGCGCTGATATGGGCGGATATATTGGCTGGATTTGCAATGTATGTGATGATGCCTTACTTGACGAATGTTTGGAAGCTAAGCACTACACATGCTGCTGGTATCATCAACATTTGGAATGGAATCACACCAGTTTTGGCCATCTCCTTCGCTTGCGTTGTCGACATCTTCATGGGCGACTTTTATATGCTCCTACTCTCAAGCATCGCCTATAGCGTTGTAAGTCATTTGATTTTGCTTTAGTTCTTGCATGCATACCTAATATTTAATTAAGGCTGACAAAATGAATGATTTGTGTATGAGTTTAGCTATTAAGATTAACTTTCGTTTATTTTTCTGTCAATTTAAAAGGTAAATTTCACTTCTAGTCCTTTATGTTTACGTTAAATTTCAGAAATGGTCATTCATATTTTAAAATGTCAAAATTAGTTCTTTAAGTTTTATATGTTGCAAGTTCGGTCATTTTTCCGTTAACTTTGTTAAGTATTAACACAATAAAGGACCATAACTGAAAATTTACGAAAACATAAAGGACCAAAAGTGAAATTTACTCAGTTACTTATATGATTTTTTTGACATTTATGCTCGTATTCTGTTAATACTTAACAAAGTTTACGGAAAAAGACAAGTTTGCAACATTTGGAAACTTATAGTATGAAATCACAAATCCCAAACTCGCAAAACTTGTTAGTTTTCACAAACCAGATGAAGCATCCGTGTTAGTAACTCTATTTGATTTCTTTTTCATGCTTTTTTTTTTCCTTTTTTGAACGGCTATTTCTTTTTCATGTAATATTTAATTTTTTGGTTTAATATCTATTTTATTTCACTCATTAAGTATTTAATACTTAGGGGCTGTTTGGTTGGATCTTAATAGGTCTGAATGGGTCTGAATACGAATGGTTCAGATTCAGACCGTTTGTTTCGCAAAAAAAAGCACGTCTGAATGGAGAAAAATGTCTGAATGGAGGTCTGAACCATTCAGACCTCAGAACAAGTCTGAATGGGTCTGAATGGGGGATAGAAGGCCTGCCCACACCTCGGTCTCCAATTTCCGTCACAGCCACATCCGGCCATCTCTCCATACCGGCCATCTCAGCCACCGGCGGAGCTGCTACATCCGTCACAGCCACTTGATCGTCAACCTCCGCCCACCGCTGTTGTCGCCGTCGCGCTTGCTGCTGCCGCTTATGGTCTTCCACGGTCGTGAGGTCGCTTCCAAAACTGAGGGCTACGATGGCTGAATGGTGATGACGATGGCGGTTGTGATGAGGTGCTGAGGTGCTGAGGTCGATGACAGGTGGCGGAGGCGGTGGCTACGACGGGTGGTGGAGGCGAAGGCGGCGACGGCGACGGGTGGTGGAGGCGACGACGGCGGCGGGTGGTGGAGGCGACGACGGCGGCGGGTGGTGGAGGCGACGACGAGAAGGTGAGGCGGCGATGAAGTGTGAGGTCGACGATTATGGATTTTTGGGGTTTTGAAATTTTTTTTTTTTTAATTTTCATTCAGATTCAGATGTGTAACCAAACACTAATGGTTCAGACCCTCTTAATCATTCAGACCCTCTTAACCATTCAGACGTCTTAACCATTCAGCACTTAATGGTTCAGACCCAACCAAACAGCCCCTTAATGCCGTTCAAAAAAAAAGTATTTAATACTTAATATTTAATACAGGGATTAGGTTTGCTATCCATGTCAACACCACCTGTTTTTGGTCCGTGTAAAGACTACAAGAAGGAATGTATTGGGCACACACAAAAGGTCATGTTCTATGTTGCCTTACCCTTGATCGCGGTCGGGCTGGCCGGCCATATGGTCTCATTAACACCCTTTTTGGATCTACAAACGAAGAATGAAAGTAAAGAAAAAGACGAAAAGAAAGATGAAAATGAAAATAAAAATGAAAAGGAGAAGAAATCTTCAGAGGAAAATGAAAATAAAATATTTCTACAAATACCAGGTGTGATGATGGTGTTGATTGTAGCAATAGTGGGTGGTATTGGACTTCCATATATAAAGCCATGGTCACTTCGGTTCGGGATTCCAGCCATATGTTCAGTGGTTGCAACCGTTATGTTCCTTTCGGGACGGCTAAAGCGGCTAAACTACAAACACACGAAGCCAGAGGGAAGCCCATTAACCGTGACTATTAGAGTCTTTGTAGCCGCTGCTCGCAACATTTCAAGACCGGTCCCTGATTCAAAAGAGCTCAATAATGAACACGATACTCCTTCCACCAGAAGCCTCAGGTCTTTCTTTAACCTTTTCATTTGAAACATGAAAGTGAATATAGAATTAACACCATATTAATTAGTGACTTTGGGTTTAGTGTAAGCGGGTATGAGTCCGTTTCAGGTCCAACACTCGAACACGTTTAGGCTTTAGCAAAACAGGTTGGGTTCGGGTTGAACAAGTGATGCATTTAATAGGGGTGTGTATGGTTCGGTTTTGACCTAAAACCATAACCATAACCGAGATGTCAGTTAAATCAATATGATAACCATAACCAATCGGTTATGGCGGTTATGATGGTTATAACTGGTCGGTTATAGGTAAGTTGACCATTAAATATATTAAATAAAATTAATTTCCATTAACAAAACGATATCCATGAATTTAAACAAATGTTTAACAAAAATGAGAACAAAACGATAAAATCTAATCCAAAAATTCAAACAAACATTCAAAATGTTGAAATGCCAAAATTCTGATAAATATGAGTGGTGGACGCTTAAGTCCAGTCTTCATTATGTTAAGAAAGTGATAAAGAAAATTAGAAAAATATATTTAGCCGACTTTTTTAGGGGGAATCAAAGAGGCATCATAAATTAGACATTTATTTAAACTTTGGTATCCTCTAAAATAAATATAATTAAAGATTTATATATTGTTTAGTGATTTAATCGGTTCGGTTCGGTTACGGCGGTTATGGAAAAATTGAAAACAAAAACCGAACCACTAATTTCGGTTATTAAAAAACTGTTTAACCGAACCATTGGTTTTTGGTTTTCTCGGTTATACTGGTTATGGATCGGTTAATTCGGTTTTCCGCACACCCCTAGCATTTAACATGTTTAATCTTTTACTAAAATGTGTTTATATTTCAAAACAGGTGCTTTGACAAGGCTGCTATTAAGTTACCAGAAGGCCAACAATCAAACAATTGGAAGGTTTGCAACGTCCGGGAAGTCGAAGACACCAAGATCGGAGTTCGTCTGCTCCCAATGTGGTTAACCTTCATTGTAATCGGAATCGTGCTTTCCATCGGAAACACTTACTATTTGGAGCAAGCTAATCACATGGACAGAAAACTTGGAAAAATAAAGGTTTCAATTCCAATCTTCCTTCTGTTTTATACTGTCACAAGCAACATATTTGCAGAATTCTATTCATTCTTAACAACCCTTTCAAAAAAGTATGCCCCACCAATCGGGATCGCAACGGGTATGCTTCTCTCAGTATTATGTTGCATTACTGCAGCAAAAGTTGAAACCCGAAGACTGCATAGGATTAGGGATCATGGTTTGCTAGACAAACCCGACGAGAAGATTCCAATGAGTATATTTGCATTGCTTCCACAGTTTATGCTGTTAGCAGCCGTCGATGGGATCGCAAATAACAGTATTACAGGTTTCTTTAGGCACCAAACGCCTGAATCTATGCGCAGGTATTTGGCTTATTGCACAAAGGGTGTGTTGGGGTTAGGAAACATGGCTAGTGTTTTGTCTGTCTATGTTGTGGGGAAGGTGAGTGAGAGAAACGGGAAGCCGAATTGGTTCCAGTATACGTTAAACAAGAGCCGGTTGGATCGATATTATTGGGTGTTGGCTGGTTTAAGCGCGGTTAATCTTGTTATTTATGTCATTGTTGCATGTTTCTACAAGTATAAGGAGTCGCTGGATGATGAAGATGAAGAAGAAGTTGAGGGTGGAGAAATGAATGAAGATTTCCAAGAGAGGAAATGTTGTTGTTAAGGTTAGATGTCAATGTGTGTTCATTGTTGTTAAGTTTAGTTGTTGGCCATTGGTTTTTAACTGCATATGAGAGAAACCAATTTAATGTCACTAATGATATTCAATTTCCATGCACATATTTTTGTATTATATATATATAGGAATTGTATCATGAGAAAACCTTTAAACCTGGTATGCGCTCTTCATTTGAAATCTTAAAAATTAAATATGTGGTTCACATTATAGTTGAATAAAAAAATCAATTTTTAATGTGGTTTAATGTGATATATTTATTTTCAATATTACAAATGAATTGCCCATGTAAAAAAAGTTTTTTTTTGTTTTTTTACGGGTTTGGCTCATTTTTATAAAAATAAAATCAAAAAAACACAGAGATGTTTTTTTAAATATTTTGTAACATCATATATGAAATGTTACACCTAGATGTTGCGTATGTGTTACATTGTGTTATATAATTTAATTTTTGATATTGACTTAGTGTTTTTTTTATAAAGTTAACAAAATGATGTTACAAATTTGTAACAAAATGAAAAAAAATTCCATGTTACATGGATGTTTCCATAGTTTTCACAACTTAAGGTGATTTTCAAAATTTCTTAATCCTATATACATATACATACAGAGCTGGCTCTCTTCAATAAAAAACTAGGCAATGGCCTAGGGCCCTATATTTTTTGGGGCCCCATATGGTTCGGTTTCGCGGTCGAGTTTTTTCCCCAAACATTCGGTCGATCAGTTTCAAAAGTATGTAACTGTAGTGAACGGTTTGGTTTACGTTTTTCACTAAAAATCAAACGGGACAATGCATGTTTATGCATGCATGCATGCATACATACATATATGTGTACCTATGTATGTATTATGTATATATGTAAGTATAGGGTTGATGATTTAGGTGTTGTTCAATAAAAAAATTTATATTTGAGATTGCAATGTGATTAGTCTCCGTCTCAAACCGTAAAATGGTTAGGTTTGATTCAGTTTTAATTTTTAGCGGGCTTAAAAAGACCAAAGCAAAAAGCCAAAACCCATAAATCTCAAACCATAAAAATAAATCGAAACCAAACTGTTAATAAATGGTTTGTTTGGTTTGGTTTTATTTAATTTTAAATTTTCGGTTTTGGTTTTAGTTAATCATAAATTGTTATTTACGGATTCACCTAAAAACCGAACCGCAAATACCCCTATAAAGGGTCGCTTAAGCTTACAAGGAAACAAATGAATCAAAGAGATGTATGAAAATAATGTAAAATCTTGAAGGGATGAAGGGCCCCAGATGTGAGATGTTAATGTTGTCTAGGACCCTCAAATAAGTTAAGCCGACCCTATATACATATAATAACTTGTACTAATGTGGCAATTGGAGTGATGTAAAGTAATTGTTTCGAGTATGTATGGCTTTGATGGTAGATT
Source organism: Mikania micrantha (assembly GCA_009363875.1). Classification (NCBI taxonomy): domain Eukaryota; kingdom Viridiplantae; phylum Streptophyta; class Magnoliopsida; order Asterales; family Asteraceae; genus Mikania; species Mikania micrantha. The sequence goes on along the minus strand of CM018696.1, from coordinate 64,069,960 downwards.
AAAATGGGCATGTGAATCAAGTGTTGGGTATTTTGACCCATGAGAGAACCAAAATATAACCCAAAATTATTGTGAACTCATCATTTCTTGGCTCATTTTAGGTAGAGGTGAAAAAAAACCATTTGGGTTTACAAACCAGTATCTAGTGGAATTCAAACCGATTCCATCTAAACTGGTTTCCAAACCAGTCTGAACCGCCGGTTTGGCATAGGTTCGAGATTTTGGCTTTAAAACCGGTTTTAACCCCCGCCAAACCGATTCCTATAGGTTTGGCATCCCCTTCTCTCAAACCATTTTCCAAACCGAACCGGTTTCACCCCAAACCGGTTTAGGATCATCATTGACCAAACCGGACCGGTTCCTAACCCGAACCGGTTTGGCAAAAAAAACCGTTTGTGCACCACTAGTTTTAAAACGGTTTTAAATGAAATAGGATGTAAGATGAGTGGTTGTGTATGTAACAACTGCTGGTTCAAGAAAAGAAAGAGGGAGGGGAAGACCTAATTCCCGTCACATACTTACCCAGCGTAAGAAACTATGTTAAAATGAACACAAAATCACATTAAAATAACTAAAATCCAACCCATTCCATTTAAAACAACATGATAAAAAGAAAAAAAAAAATAATCCGAGACATTTCTTCTTGATATCCAGCACATCATTTATTTTTTCCTCAAATTCGACACATGAAAAAGTTTGAAATAAAACAATAGACGCAACACAATAAATTCAACGCGTCTTACTATTATAATAAACAAACATTTTTTAGTCATTTGTTATTTACTTACAAAACTGTTGTCATTTGTCATTTCTTATCATATTTCTCTATTATCTCTCCTATTAAATAATTATAATAGTAACGACTGATAGTATTATTTATCATTTTATATTAGTAAATCTTTATATTTTCAGAAATTAAAATATTTATAAAAAACAAGTTTTCTTAAAAAAATATTATTTAAAAAAAACTATAAAAACTGAGTTTTTTAAACAGTAAAATATTTGTAAAGTAATGACTCTTTTTAATTTATATATAAAATCAAAGTATTAAAAATGATGCAAAACACAAACTAGAGTTTTTAACATCAAGTGTCAATTATTATAAATCAAAAAGGTCATGTTTTGTTTAAATAGTTATTGATGCTTTCAATTATTGTTTTATTATTTAAACTATTTATTAATATGTAATTGATCATTTTATATTAAAATTTTATTTTATAATTGCTAAATATTTGCTACTAACTATTTAATATTTTATAATTAATCAATATAATGTACGGATAATAACATACTACAGTAACTTAATAGTTAATAGCCCGGTAGTTTCACGTTCACTAATTATTTATTGTTTGATTTGCAGGATTTAAACACTAGAAATTATTGTGTACCAAAGGCATTACATCCTGATGTTATTTTGGTGGCCGGTAAGATAAGGCTCAGAAACCAAATGATTTTGGGTTCACAAAAAAGTTTTCATTAAGTTTTGATTTTCTCAAAAACTGGTGACTTGTTAGTGACTATTATCAGATGATACTAGTAGTAACATGACGATACTTAAATGATTGAAAAAGTAACAGTTAATAAATTATTGTACGTTGACACAAGACTGAGTCATGCAATTCAGCAAACCCCTCAATTATTTCCAATGTTTTCATAACTGGACCGAACATCGAATCGGTCTCCTTACTGGTCAGAGGTCCGACCGGATGATTTTATATACATTTTATAAATATATATACATAAAAAATAAAAAAAACTAAAAAATATAAAAAAATCGGTTCAACCACCGGTTCACCCAAAAACGGTCCAGAACCTCTAACCGGACCGGTCCGACCACCGGTTCTCGGTTCGACCGGTCCGGTCTGGTTTTCAAAACATTGATTATTTCTAGCAGTCATTTCATTATTGATACCTCCACTAGAAAACTGTTGTTGCTTAAAAAGAATAGAAAGTGATCATGACCTTTCAATGCCTAATTAATCATTAAAATTAAAGTTGCTAAAAAATAAATGATGAAAGAGTCATTTGTTGTAGCTTATTTTGTTAATTTTTATCAAATTCTTATTTTTTTAAATATATATTTGTTATGTTATACTAATTTAAAAATACAACATAAATAGAACATAAATAGAGTATTTTTATCTTCAATATAAGTATAATAGAATAATATTGATATATAAAAATATCAATTTAAATTTTTTAAACCATGTTAGATTGTTATGTGTACTGTATTTTTCAAATATATACCGATGGAATTTTTGGAAATTGTACTAGATTTTTTGTTGCTGAATGGTTTTAAAATCTAATTTTTAACATTAGTATACTATCACAATGTTGTATACGAAACATCCCTAACAAAAATCCTTAGAAAAAATCTAGGACTTTCAAATTCAGTATATAATATAATAGGCTTGGTTATTCACACAACTTATTTATTATTTTAACACCTCACCAACCTTGAGCGGATTGAGAGAGGGTGGAAATTTACGGACCTTGAGCCCTTGAAGAGCTTCTCCCCTGTATACGAGGCGTATAGCCCCATCAGACACCCAATGATTTGACGATGATTAGTCATTACACGACGTATATGAGTCTCATAATTGACACTGACAAACAATAATTGCCCTTATATACGTTTTATATAAGCCTATAAGAGGTGTACGTGGGATGAGTGTGTGAATAATAGAACTGATATAATATAATATATCACATCTTTAAACAATGAAGATATTTGAGATGCTGCTCCCACAATACTTTGCTACTTTAAAAACTAATGAAATGGCAAGCCCTGATAAAAAGAAACACCCAAAAAGGATGAACATCATAGTTTGAGTGGCAAATTTTCAAAAATTTATAAAAGAATGAAGCAAAAGATAAAGAGATGTTCGTAATCATATTTACAAGCCTAAACCCGGTTGATTTACCCCAAGGGCGGCCTGTGGGAGGGGCAAACTTGACCTACGTCCTGGACCTATTTTTTTAGAGAGCACAATTTTTTTTGACATATACATTATATATAAAGATTTATTCAAACGATAACCTGTAGATAACTAAAATGAATTAATTTATAGACATATGTTTTAAAAGGTACAAAAAATAATTTCCTTTTAAGTATAGAGAGTTACTTTCATGTCCTTTAAACTAGAGGTGCTCATTGGTTCGGTTCAATTGGATTTCAGTTTTCCCCTATTCGAAAACCGAATAAACCGATTAAAAACCAAATAAACCGGTTAAAACCGAATTCAACCAAATAAACCGATTATAAATCAAATAAACCAGTTAAAAACCAAATAAATCGAATTTGACCTTATATGTTATTAGTAAAATAATAAATTTAAATATAAATTAGGTTTAATTGGCTAACCGAACAAACCGAATTAAAAAAAAGGAATCGATAACCGAACCGAAAACCGAAATTCAGAATTCAGATACGATTTGGAACCGAATACAGAATTCAGATACAATTAGGAACTTAACCAAAAATAGAATTCACAATACGGTTTTTTAATTACGAATACGGTTCGGTTTTCAATTTTTTGAACACTTATGCTTTAAATTTGTATTTGCTAGGGTCCATTTTTCCGGCTTGTTCAGGACACATCAATTCTCAGTGTCACCCCTGGGTCCTCCTCAGCTCTCCGATGACTAGAAAAGATCCAGGTTGTACCGGTAAATTTGTTGAAGATGATACGCGGTTTGATGCCTCCAACTCTTACAAAGATGGGGCACTTGAATCGGTTCTCCAATCTCTCAATCAATCTGTGTTCGGCCTAATTCTTTCTTACATTCTTCTTTGCTAGAGGAGGAAGATGTGAGGAGATTCAATATTGAGTCTTCTTTGTCACAGGTCTTCTTTAGTTTGTTGTTCTATTTGTTCATTTTCTATTGTTTTTGTCTTAGCTTTGTTATGATTATAAGCCTTGGCTTTTTAACCTTGTTACACTTATAGGCTTAAACTATATTTACATATAACTGAAAGTATGAATCATGTGCTTCCAAAAGAGAAAAAAAAAGTTAAACTGAAACCGAATGTATGAATCATGTTTTGAAACTGTATTTTTTTGGGTAAATATTTACTTTTGAGATTTCCGTTATGTATCTTTTATTGTTATGTGCTTGCTTAATTAATTTATGGTTTGTTATGTGATATTAGATTTTCTGGTTATTTGGCTTCCTAAACTAGAATTTTTGTCTCTAATTGGCTTCTTAAATCTTTACCAAAATTTGTGCCTTCAATTTGCTTCTTGGCACTTCATTTCGTCTCTAATATTCTAGTAACATATATGCTTAAGTGACCGGAGATGTTAAGGTGATTCTTTGAACATCCATACGGCTCGTATAGACCTATACGAGTAGTATGGATATTTTAATTCCTACAAAATCTGAGACATCACATCATATGTCTGACATGTTCTTGCGACACCACGCCCGTATAGATGAAGATTTTTGAAATATGTGCCAATCATTTGAGTTCTCGATTTGCGTGCGAATACGTACTATATAAGGAACGATATAGTTTAAGTTTTCTTCATTCAATCTATTACTCGTTAAATATTGCTTCTTTGTATTTCGAAATCGTATTAAAGGTTTAACAATGTCGATGGAAAACAACAACTTTGGAGATGAATATATATTTGTTTAACATTCGTTAGTTTATAAAATCTTAAACATTTGTTGTTTTTAGGTATTTGCTGGTCCTGATGAACTGGTTGAATGGACCATTGCTAGAGGGCTTGCAAACAGTTATGTGCTAGTTAGATGCCGAAGGAAAACTAATGCATCCGGAGCCGTCATAAAGGTGTGGCTTAAATGCGATCGCGGTGGCGTGTACAAAGTAGAACCAAAAGTTAGATTCACTGGTTCAAAGAAGACCATCTGTGAATTTGAGCTAATTGGTAAATACGAGAGAAGTTGTGGTGGTTGGAAGTTGCGTGTGGTTAACAGTGAACACAACCACAACCACCAAGGGGCTGAACAACTAGGCGGTCATCTTTATGCGATGAGATTGAACGAAGCTAAAACACATCTAGTTAAGCAACTGTCAAATCAAAACATGTTGCCCGTGATATACTTGCAGCTGTTAAGGACCAAAAACCCAATAATATTTCCAATCTTAAATCTATTTACAATGCAGACAGAAGTTACGTGCTAGACACAACACGGGGGAACCTTCAATGCGGGTACTCTTTAACACACTGCAAAATAATAATTTTATTCACCAAACTCAAGAAGATGCGTCGACGGATGTCGTGGAACATGTTTTTTTATCCACCAGACATCATATAATATTTGGTGCACATTTCCTCATGTCTTGTTAATCAACACAACTTACAAAACGAACAAATACAACATGCCATTTGTTCAAATAGTTGGTGTCACGTCATCACACAAGACGTTTTGCATTGCATATGCGTTTATAAGTAAGGATCGTGAAGAGAATTTCGTTTGAGTGTTACAAAACATAAAAGATACACTTGAACAGTGTATGGAGCCACACGTTATTATAACCGATATGTCTCTTATAAACGCATGTAAAAGAATATTTCTCAGTTCTGCCCAATTAATTTGGTCAGCGAACCACCAACAGAGTTAAAAGTCAACATTTTTTGTTAAAGAAAAATATCTTCATTCAACCAACAACACGTTAGAGAATATTGTTGGTCATGTTCAAATTGTGAAATCACATGAAGATCGAAGCCATAAAGGAAAGCTTTGAAAGAAGCATAATCTTTCGTATGACGCATCATAATGATGATCAATTTGAATTATTAAAAGGGAATTTATCTCATGTAGCTTTAGATTTGTTGGTTGGTGAAAGGCCAAAATTCAGATGTTGACAACATCGAATTCATCATGTAGTTGTCATCTTTTCACGAGCTGTGGATTGTCACATGCATGTCGTCTATCGAATAGTATGATTTCATTAAATTTAATTATATATATATATATACATATATATTTGTATAATCATAATTTGTTTTTTATTCTTTTAAAACAGATGCTAAAATTACACCGGATGAGATAGATGTGTTTTGGCGTAAACTTGATTTAAACCCGTCATTTCTTAACGAGGACGAAAGTGTTGCTATTGATGTCCAAATGGATCGGGTGATACAACATATTAAGCTTCAACCAAATCCAGTGAAGAAGAGTATGATGTTGAAGGTTTTAAGTATGGTTTTCCCACTTAAATCAATGAAAAAAGAACCTGTTGTGCAAACTAACACTAGTGGACATCCGAATTTAAAGACACAACAAAAAAAACAAGAGCATGCCCGACATAGTTCATTCACAAAGCCAAAGAAAAAAAACACGATCTTTCAACGGATACTCATGATAGTCACTTGCAGAGTGCTAATTCGTTTTCTTCAACGACAAAAATGCACGATTTCATGGGGTCATCGCAACCAACTGTTGACATCTCTATAAATCTCACTTGTCACGAATTGTACAATTTTAACCGGTTCAAAATTCACATTCTTGACGTTTTCCACCCATATATTTCACGAATACAAGACGTTACTCAAGACAGAAATTGCGGCTTTAGGTCTGTGGCTGTTTCTTTAGGATTTCCGGAACATCACTGGTTAAACATTCATCACGAACTCCTGAATGAGATGATCTGAAATGCAAATTTGTATAGGTTTGTCCTTGGTGGAGTTTTTTACGAAATTCAAGAATCCTTAAAATGGTCAAAACCAGAATTTGCTCCACGGCCTTATTGGATGCAAATGCCGGAGACCGGAGTTTTGATTGCTAATGTGTTTGGTGTGATTGTGGTTTTTATAACCAATAGCGCTTCAACAACAATATTCCCATTATAGACATCGTCTGAATATCATTTACCACATCGTGTTGTGTCCTTCGTATTTGTTGACGACAATCATTTTGTAATGGTTGAAATTAATGGAGGTTATCCAATGCCCACCCCAAGTTGGTACTCATCGACATTCAAAAATCAACACGCCGCTAGCTAGGACATATGGTATAAGCCTCGTCTTAATTCGTATACCAATTAGTTGTTAACAATCGACAACCACCAGGTTTTGTAGATTTAAGTACATATGAATTATAAATCACAATTCATACACATGTTTGCACAGACACATGTATTTAATCACTTTTTATTCTTTAAAATGTAAATGAAAATTCACACATATACTTATACAATTATTATTTTAATAGTGTGACACCTCGCAATTTCCAGGTCAGCATTTCTTTTATTTTAATAATAATGTGTATTATTATTTCATACGTGGCACTAGAATAATTGTATTTAGTGTGACACGTGGCACAATGGACCAAACACATCGATAATTCGAGAAATTATCGCACGAAACTCACACGTGTCTTGAATGACGAACGTTGGTGAACGGATCGGACCATAGTACACTTACATTGCACAATTAGGTTCCGGAGAACCTAAGTTAGTAGAACAACGCTTAAGTGTCGAGAAACGATGATCGTATTCGAGAAATACGAGAAATTCGATTCAAAACAATGAAATTGGGCCAATTGGGCTCTCTGTGGACCCATAGCGGTACGCGATGGACCCCAATAAGTTCTATCGCAGTACGCGACGAGTTTCGGGAAAAATTGAATCCCGAAATCCGCCGCGGTACGCGAGGAATCTTTTCAGCCATTGTCGCGGTACGCGACGACCCCAGCACGCAAAATCTTGAGTAATCCAAGACTAATCATGCCTATTAACCACCCTACTCTACTATAACCCATCATAACCGGTATTAGACGTCATTAGCTCGATAAATACACCTCTAAACCCTCTCCCAAACCTGCTAAAGCTCAAGAACACCATTGGAGAAGCTTAGATCGAAGGTTGAAGCTTGGAGGGCAAGAAGGAAGGCTTGTGGGATCTCACCATCAACACCAACACGTCCTAGCTACTGGAGTGTTATTCTCAGCCGATTCTAGGAGTCATCCAGATCTGTTCAAGGAGCATTTCATCTTGTTGAAAGCCTTAGAAGGTAGATCTATGCTCCATGTAGCCTAAAATCACTTCTAAACCCACATGCAATGGGAAATACCCACATGCAATCACTAACACTTCACATGCACGAATTTTTCTTTGTTTGGATCTGGGTTTGATGATAATCTTGTGTTATTTGATGATCTAGATTGATTAAATGAGTTTCTATGACGATCCATGATGATGTTAACATGTATATTGATGATTTGGTCACAAATGGGTGTTTCTAGTAACATGCATATACGATCTAAGACTATTGGCATGATGATTGATATTGAAATGTTATTGAAAGTGTTATTGATGATGTTCCATGTGATTAGAATCGTTTGATTATGGTCAAGATGTGTCATAGATGTGAATATTACTAAAAATAGTAACTTTAAAGTTACTAAGTATGTATTGATGATGAAATAACCACATGCATATGTTTAGATCTATAATATATGTTTAAAATGATGTTTAAGAGTTATCATGATAGTTATTTGATGCATAGAAAGGTTTAAAGCATGATTTTATGAATATTACTAAATATAGTAACTTTTTATCATGAGTTTGCTAATAGTGGATGAGTTTGATAATGTTAAGTGTCTAGCATGCTTATTTAAGGTCACTATGATGATGTATGATGATATTGATTGTTAAACTTGATGAATTATGCCTACTTGTGCAAACTTTCTAATTATGGAAACTTTTACGCGCAAACTATGTTAAACCGGTTATATGTAACTATGTGCTATGTGATAACATGCTCATTTAGGATAAATATGCACGTTAGAATAATCGGAATGTAACTTTATGCATGACTTGCCAAATATGGAAACTTTCCTAAAATAGAAACTTACCATAAATAGTAAGTTTCCTCGTAGGAATGATTTTGGTATCCGTACACTTCACTCGACACTAAACCGCACAATACACGAGCACTTATCCAAACCGTCACCAACGGGGCGTTAGGTCAAACACGATCGATACGGTCAAACACGGTCAACTCGACCCACATAACCACTTAGTGTTGTTGAACACTAACACGGTCCGGTGAGACCCACATACGCAAACACGAACTCATAGTACCTATGTGATATAGGTGACTACTAGCCGGCGAGCTACACGAACTCTTTTGAGCAAACGCATTTCACAAACTCAGGTGAGTTTACGGCCCCACTTTTACTCTTTAACTGATTTACTAAACTATTGGGGTGAGAATACTATGCAACTGTTTTAGATGTATGACTGATATGTTGTAAAACTATTTTCGAGTGTAACCTTTATCGCATAAAGCCCTCACTTATCCTTACCGTCAGTTGTATGACAAACGAGTCGTTATTACGTAGTACTACTGGGTTTGACTAGCCCCACTCGGCAACAACGTTGACTGGAAGTCATAACGAGTGTAATATCGATGTTGATGTCGGGTTCAGCGATGACCCACGGAGGCAAACGGAAACAGTCGAGTTTCGGTAAGATGACATGACACACTCACGGATCGTAGATCCAACAACTAAACTTAAACATGCCCAGTATATGTCTGTTTACTATTTCTGTCTGTCTAAACCTGTGAACTCACCAACTTTTTAGTTGACACTTTTCGCATGTATTCTCAGGTAATTGAATGGAGCACACGCAAGGACACGCACAAGGACACGCTAAGGAGTCTAGCACTCATATAGACTCATGTCCTAGGATTGCGTGCATTTGATGTATTTGAAAATGTGTTTAACTATGTAGTGACTGTTTCAAACAATTTACTTTCCGCTGCCACTTATTTATCTTATGATGCTAAAACACTTTCCGCTGCATATTGAATGAAACTATGTTATTTTACATACATGTGTGATTATGTAACTCATATAGAGTCGTTCTATATGACCATGAGCTGTGATCCTGGCCACGTCACACCCACGTGGACTGACACCACGAGTGGGAATTTGGGGGTGTGACAAATAGTTTACTTCGTACTCGACTTGTTCATCATTTTTTAAATATAAATATAAGTATAAGTATAAGTATATACATATATATAGGGAAAAGATAAAATGAAAATCACATCTCAATGAGAAAACCGCGAAAACCATGTAAAAACAACATTTTTTTTGAATTTTTTTGCAGGTTTGTAACACTATTGGGCACATTTTTATTAAAAAAAATCAAAAAAACGCCGACCAAATATTTTTAAAAAAAAAATTTTATAAACCCACGTAAAACCTACGCAACAAAACGTAAAAATTTTGTATTTACGTTTTGTTACGTAGGTTTTACGTGGGTTTATAAAATATTTTTTTTAAAATAATTGGTCGGCGTTTTTTTTATTTTTTATAAAAATGTGCCCAATAGTGTTACAAACCTGTAAAAAATAAAAAAAACGTTCTTTTTACGTAATTTTTGCATGGTTTTCGCGGTTTTCTCATTGAGAATGAGTTTTCAAAATAACCATACCCTATATATAAATATATATATATATATATATACACATAGTAGGTTAATACCCAGTGTATTACACGGGTTAAATAAACAAATATAACAAATAATTATCAATAATAATTTAGAAAATATAAGACGATTTTTAATATAAAATACCATTAAAATTTCGTATAATTTAATATTTTAATTACTAAAATAATAATAATATTTCTTTAAACACTAAATTTTTTTTAAAGTTTGTTTTCTTTGAAGATTGTGTTTCAAATAATTGTTTTTGAAAATATTATAATTTATAATATTTTTTTAAAAGTGTGTTTTTAATATTAGTATACTTCAAGGTATTAAAAAAATTTTAAAAAAAATATGCCACTTAAATCCTTTATTTATTAGTATAGGTAAATGTATAATTTTTTTATGTATATATTTTTGTGTTGTATGTATATATTTATATTTAAAAATGATAATTTTTATTTTTTTAAAAAAACCTATACGGCTCGTATTGCCCTATACGGGTTGTACAAGGCTTTTCTATGTATATAAATGATGAGATGTTCGTATTTCACAAATATAACTCGTATCTACACTCTCACTCTCTCTCTCTCTCTCTCTCTACGGTCACCCACTCTCTCTGGTAGCTATACATCTGGATCTACGATTCAAGCACGTGTTACTTAGATTTGGACCCCACTATCACTCAAATGTAATTTTTTTTAAGTGTTTTTACCGATTTCATAGTTAGGGGTGGGATTTTTGGTGTTTTTGGTTGTAATCGACTGTATTTTAGACATATGATTGGGATTTGTTGAGTTAGGTCGACCTTTTTTTGAATCTTTTGAATTATACGAGCCGTATAGGGCAATTCGGCTCGTAAAGATCTTTGGAGGAAGATGACCAGGCATGGGGGCAATTTCTTGCTTGAACATTACGGCTCGTAAAGAGTCATATGGCTTGTATAGTTCTTAATTTTTTTAAACTGAAAAATTATATATTATTACTTAATATCATTTATCATTATTATTATTATTATTATTATTATTGTTTATTATTATTATTATTATTGTTTATTATTATTATTATACGTTATTTATTTCATTTTGCAGATCATGCCTCTGCGTAGACGTGCTCGCGAGTCTTCTAGCTCTGATTCGGGCGATGACCATCTGGATCAGATGCTAGATCCACATAAATTACTGTAGTTCCCACGGGGTTCTTAGGCGTACACGCATCTCAGACACCTCATTGGGAAGGAGATAGTCGAGCCCAGGACGATTGACTGGAGCTTACTTGAGTCATTGGGGGCGTCGGAGCGCGCCAGCGTGATCGGGGGAGTTGCGGGCCCATGGCGACTGATGCTGGAGATGGGCGGTTTCCCAGCCTACCAGGAGATCGTACTGGAGTTTTTGTCCACGTTCGAGTTCCTTCCACTGCTGGCAGGTGGTCTGCAGGCTTTCCAGCAGCAAGATGCTATTTCGTTCACATTGTGTGGACAGGAGGTTAGCATGTCCCTGACTTAGTGAGGGCATGTTACTGGATTTTACACACACGAGGAGGTTACTACACCTCTATTTACTGATGCATGTGTAGGTGAGGATGAGGCCCTCGTCGCCGAGTGATGGCCGGTGATTGGTGATTAGGCCTTCGTTACGAAGGCCTAGGTTTCCTGCATTCGTGATCCGTTGCATCGCCTGCACCATCACCAGCCACCGTCTTAGCCAGGAGTGGGTGATCATTGTGTTGATTTCATGTGTTAAGCTAACCATTTATGCAATATTTACTATTTAATTGTGAAAAATATGAGTGCTTTGCATGTGATTTTGATTTCAGGTTAAGCATGAGAAAAAGACACAAAATAAGATGTTGAAGAGGTTTGGAATGAAAAGGAAATGAAAGACGAAGTAAAAACAAGCCAATGGGGAAAATAATGGAAATTAACAAGTGGTGTTTTAGGGTGGCGTCTATAGAGGCTTACTGTCGTCTCAGACACCACCTGGAATCTGGAAGGCCAGAACTGGCGTCTGGGAAGCCAGTAGACACGTTTTTTCGGAATTTTCTCCTTTTCCACTTATTTAACCCTAAACCTTAGGGTTTTTGAGGGCTCTTGTTTTTTAGAAGTTTCTAAGTGAAAAAGTGAAGTTTTGGGGTGATGTGCGTGAAACTATATATTTATTAAATGGATTTTTCACAAAGATTTTAGTTTTAAAAATGGTTTTTACTAAGAACTAAATCACACACAATAGGCAAGTGTACCTATCGCATAGCAATATAGCTTATGGTAAGAACCGGATATCAATCCGTGGACACGATAGCTCTCGATACTAAATCTCGGTCAATGTTTAGCAAACACATGAAAAGTTGGGTTTGTGAATTTTTTTTGATATAATAACTAAATAAAGAGATTTTTAAAATAATTTAAGATCTAAGAAAATTGCCTAGATTATGAATCTACTTAGTATAGTGATGTGATTATTATGAATTGGTAAACAAATGTTGACTAGATTCCGGTCAAAGATATCTAATCATATAATCTTTTGGAAAATTAAAATGATAAACACATTCTAATCACCTAGGATTATTCTATGAAGCCTAATGTCAAGGTCTATGTCAAGATCTAATCAAGAATTAGTCATCCCTCTAGAATCTTAATTCTACAACTTAAGGAACACTAATATGACTTATACACACTAATCACCCTAAGTTGCATAAATTCAACAAAGTCATAATCTCTTCCAACTTACAATCTATGAACACAATCATGCAAATGAGGTCATTTGGCCATAATTTCCTAATTCACATGTTAATCATATTTAACAAATCATAATATAACCATAGTTTTTCCAAACTTTAGTGATAGAAAGTATACTTATGCAAGTTTTATAACATTCAAGAAACCAATTATCATTCCTAATCTCATGGAATAATCTTAAAAACAAGTTGTAAGATTATAAACAAATGTTTGATCATGGTTTTCCAACATAGTATGACTAAACATTCATCATTTTTGAACACTAATCAACCTACACAAATTTACAACATCATTGGAATACAATCATAACTTCATCTTGAATCTTGACATAAACCCATTTGACCAATTCATAAATTCACCATCACATAGACAAAAGTTTCATCATAATCTAGACAATGGAGTGTTTAGCCCATAAGGCTTACAAGAACAATAACAAAGTAGCTAAAATTAACAAGAAACATGATTAAAATAACAAAATGCAAACCACTAGTAAGTAAGGATTGAAACAAGATGGTGTTGGATGCTCCTTGGATCTTCAAGACCTTCATAATCTCCCTTGGATAGCCTTAAGAAATTTGAACAGAAGAGAATTTTGCTCCAGGAAGTCCAACCACTTCAAATGAGGTGAAAAGCTGAATTTATAGAAATTCTGGAACTTGGCACGGTCGTGCACCATAGGTGCACGGTCGTGCAAAGTGCTTCAGTGCTTCACTGTAACACCCAAAACATTTTACACGCGTACACGTGTCATAATAAAATCCCAGTTAAGTTATATGACAAAAACTTTATCCAAGGATTATGCGGAAGCGCCAAAAATATTTACAAAAGTAATATAAACATAACAAGTTACTAATTACATTCCAAAATCGTTATACCATAGTGTATATGATAACCCAACAACCAAAATTTGCATAACGTTTGATATTTCCAAAATACGCGGCCCGATCATAAGCTTTCATGCGCATCTACCTTTGACCTACAAAAAAAAACCACATATAATTTCACCATTAGTTCATAAGAACTAAGTAAGATTATCCCCAATGGTCCCCAACCCAAAAATGGCAAAACACATCAATTTTGGTCAGGGCCGTAAGGAAGGCCGTAACCTACTGTCTCAGGGCCGTAAATCAGAGAGTTCAGCTACCCCAGGCCGTAGCTTATGGTCTCAGGGCCGTAGCTTATGGTCTCCCGCACCAGAAATGCAGATTTTTCTGTTTTGTGCAGTTTTGACCCATTCGAAGACCCGTTTTCGTTCTTTCACTTTTCAAAGTGATTTCACATATCCAAAAGGTCTATTCAACCATATTACTTGGATTCAAATCATCAAATTACATCATTTCATATCCAAACATAATTGGACATCAAATCCTCAAAACTAATCAAAGTCACCAAAGAGGTGTTTCATTCATAAACTTCTATTTATATCAATAAATTTAGTTATACAAATGATAACCAAACATAATTCATCAATAATTACTATAATGTTCACCCTCAGGTACTTCCATTATATATTTCAAACCAATTCAAACCAATTAATCAATTACAACCAATTATCCACACTTAGGTGGAAACTTGCTATCCAATATAATTATGATGTTCTCTCCCAAGTACTTCCATCATAACTTGCCAAAGTTTACTTCCACATTCAAGTGGTGAAGTAATCAACAATTATCAATTCAAACTATGATGTTCACACTCTAGTCCTTCCATCATAGTTTTCAATTTCATCCAACAATTCACATGTTTATAACCAAATATAAGATCATGATTCTATGATATATATATCTTATGATACTTCTATCGTAGAACTACATAGCCATTTTGCATTTAACTCGATTGCATCAAGTCATAAATCAAAATTTTCAATCTAATAACAGTTTGACTTTTAAATAGTCAAACCGCATAATCAACTCAACATCATCAATTACTCATACATTCATAATCAATCCAATACAAGTAATAGGCTATTACTACTATATATATATGGTGTTTAGTAAGTTAGATAACTTACTTTAGCACTTTTAATCACGGGTTAACAATTGGTGCTTTGCCTTCCCGTTGACTTCCTTTTGAAGTTCCACTATCACCACCTATTTACAACCATTAAATTCTTAGCTACAATTCTAGTTAAGATTCACAATAACTTATCTATATTGACCAATTTGGCAATCAATTACCAAGGTTTATAGTGTTAATCATCAACAATCGATTTCATGAATCATTTCACCAAATTTTGACCAAAAGTCAATTATTGGCATTTCAACAAACAACATACATGCAAGATTTCATCTACGCACTATCTTGTTAGTTTTGATTCATCAAATTCCCATTTTTTTTATGTTCATTCTCATTAGACTCATAAGTTTAACATACTTGTTGAGTTTTGACCAACATCTTACATTCAAAATATCAATATAGCACCCATTTACAATTCACTTCATATAGCTAAAACCCATATGAATAACCCACCATCATATCAACCATCAAATGATTCTTTAAACTAGAATCCATGTTTGGGTGTTTAAATCTTGATTATACAATCAAAACTAACAATATTTTGTTAGTAATAACACCCAATTTCATGATTTGATGAAACCCACTTAACCTCATCTTTCAAGGATTACAAAAACTAGAAGAAAAACCCCAAATTCACTTACCTAGTTGTTGAAGATCACCAAAGGAAGTGATTTAGTTATTCAAACTTGAATTAAACCTTAAGATCACCACCAGTTTTGAAAGCTAGATTGAATACCCTTCTTCTTCCTCTCTTGAACCCACACACGTAAACACACACACATATATGAACAAAATATCTTGCTTCTTTGACTTAAGTCAAAGTTTTTGTCCACCCATTTTCAAGTTTGAAGGTTTGGCAAGTTCAACCCTTCAACTTAACTAAACATATAATCATGTTAACTAACTTAGTTATTTAATTTATCAACAACACAATTCAAATCTTAGTTAATAATATTTAACTCAAATTTCACCCGGTCGTTTATATTATATTGTTTAAACAAAACGGGTCGTTACATTCACTTTTGGTCTGGGACGGTTGTCGAAGTTGCCATTTTTAGCTAAGTCTCGAAAATTGACTCGAGGTGTCAGGCACGGGCGTGACAAAAGTTGCACGGTCGTGCGCAAGTCGTCATGGTCGGCACTACCTCCATTTGGCCCGACACTGCCTTGCTTTGGCCCGGCACTGGCTATCTTGCACAGTCATGCTTGGCTTAAGCACGGTCGTGCATAGGCCAGCACTGCCATGCATGGCCTAGCACTACCTGGTTGCACGGTCGTGCAAAGTTGTGCACGGTCGTGCATAGGCCAGCACTGCCATGCATGGTCTAGCACTGCCTAGTTGCACGGTCATGCATGGGCCGGCACTGCCAGTGCAAGATTTGGCATGACAGTGCGCATCTGGGGATTTGCTCAGAAAATGCTGAAATTCCATACAAAGCTTGATTTTCTTCCGAGCAAGGCCGTTTATCTTACAAATTCACAAAAACAATAATTATGACTATTTGCGAATGAATTTGCAAGTTGTTAACGTTAAAACCGGGGGAATTTGAGTCGAATAATATGTATAATTTGACGTATATCATGGGGCCTCCGAAACATCCGATTAACGTCCTTGTTAATGCAATCGCGCCCCAAATCAAGAATTGAAGATCCTTCCATGATGATGAGTGGCTAGTTTTCTTAATGATTGCTTCCGGGCACTTGGGTTATTTAGAAAGCTTTGATTTTTATGTTTGAACTTAGTTGTTTGGATGTCAAAACATGACTTTTACATTGGTTTGTTTGATTTAAACGATTTATTTATGATTGAGTGCTTTTGTGTTGCCATCAGTTTTCGGTTTCCTTGCATCGTAAACTCATTGGTATTTACGGGTCACTTGTTATATTTAGATTGATATTTGTGTGAATAAACAAGTCTTTAAACGTTTGTTTCATTTTGTCACTTCAATTCAACCAATTACTTAAGCTTGTTTAGGTGAATTGCATCTAAGTTTGCTAAAGATCATTGTGAATCTCTAACCTAAAACCGAAAGTAATCATATTTTGTTAAGTTTTATTAAACCATCAATCAAGTTATTTGCTTTAAACTAGTTTTCCTAATTCAAATCAAAGTCAAGTTTTCGGTTCATTAGTTAGTAGAGTCGGTTGGTAAACAATTAGCACTTTCCAAAGATTCCCTGTGGATACGATATGTTACTTACCCTTACTAGTTAAAGGTAGCTAAGACACGGGTTTTAGACTCATCTTTTGATTGACCGTTCGACATCGATCAGTGGGTCACACAGAAGGATCTATTCTTTTTATATTGCCTTATTAGCGGCCTCAGCTGCAACCTTGCATGGTTGCTAGCTGATTATTTTTCCACCGTTGTTAACCGTAAGGCTATTGGGGTTATTACGTGTGGCTTTTTTTGTCACACGTATAGCTCGACGTATCGGTCATTTTTCGGCTGATATTAGAGAGAGCGTGACCGAGACTTATGCCTCGTCACTGTTGGGGCATAACTCAGTCATGCTTATGTCTATAGCGGTCGAGATCCCCGACGTGGGTCTGCGATTTTCCTTCGATCGGCATACGGCGTGGGTGCAGCCAGTTCCGCATCCAGAGCAGCAGCCACAGCCGGGGGCACAACCGCACGTAGTGCAGCCACCACCACCCCATCATCATGTCGTTGTTCGTCAGCCACGACTACATCTTGTTGACGCGACGATCTTATGCGAACATTCTGCACGACTTGTCGCGTGGAGGACATGATGCGGTGGATGGTGGAGCTGATGGCTGTTGGTTAAGGTGTTGATGTTCCTGTCTTTCCCAGACAGAGACATGATCAGGATCCTGAATCCTGGTGGTCATGCTTAGTTTTTTTTGTTGTATTTTCTTTTAGTATTTTGATGTATGGATGCTTATTTTTATTCAGATGTATGCATTGTTATTTTGTATGTATGTTATGTACGGTGAGATTGTTTGTTTTACCTTTTTTATATAATTAAAAAGTGTGCGTATAGGTGAAATGAAAAATGATAGTTAACAGATTTAATCCAAAACCGTCCAATTTTATTTACGTTCAAATAACTATTATTTTAAAATAAACGTTTAAACATGATTAAGTTAAAATAATTTTTAAACAAAACATTTAAACGATATCATATGTATATCTCTTTGATAAAAGCAATTATATATAAATTACGGATCATAACTACTTATGTTAAAAAAATAGTTATTTAAAGTTAAACGTTTAAACATCGCTATGTTAAAATAATTATCAAACAAAACAAGCATACAATATTATTAAATAATTACGTTAAAATACTTATTATTTTACAACTAAACGATTAAAAATGGTTAAGCTAAAATTTCTTTTTCGAACAATTAGACGATATTATAAATAAATTAAACACGTATGTGTACCGTTTTTTATGACAAAATTACGATTTTATAAAATAATTACTTTAAAATAGATATTATTTTAAACTTAAAGATTAAACAAGACGATATTATAAGTAATTTAACGTTAAACACGTATGTATACCTTTTTAAAAAACACTACGATTTTAAAAAATAAATACGTTACAATAGTTATTATTTTACAACTTACCGGTTAAACAAGATTACGTTAAAAACTATCTTTCCACCATCCATAACACTTAGACGATATTACGATATTACAATTAAGTTAAACAGGTACGTATATCGGGTGTGAAAACGAAAGTTGTAAATTCTCAAATTTCTATACTACTCATATAGGCCATAACTACTCGTATGTGTTTTTCAGCCGCCAAACATCTGACTGACAAAATCTGACAGTCATACGGCCCGTATGGGCCTATACGGCTCATATCGGAGCAGGTGGTGTTAACTGATCTGCATGTGGTGTCCAAATAACCGGCCCCATGCTTAATTGTCTATTTTTAAATTGCCAATTAGATATTCCTTTTTATGATCTATTACATATTGATTGTTGATTCTCTAAGATATAAATGACTAAATTGTCACAATAATTGTTTTTGTCTACTATCTTAGATATTTATTATCCTTTAAAACAATGATTCAATTGAGGCCTAAAAGACACTTGAGCTGCCCTTGAAGGGGCCCGTATGCTTATCTAAGAAATATCTAAGTTATGAAAAAAAAACATGTGCATTTTGATAAACTAATTGTTAAAATTTTTAAATTTTTATTTACTCATCTGTTTTAATTGTAGAGAATAAAAAACTTCAAATTTAACATTACAGCCAAAGAATTTATAACTTCGAGTGTGCATAAACAGTGATAAACATAGACACATGTCTAAATAATCTAGATCTACCCTGTAAACAATTATTAAAAAATGTCCAAATATATACGTCAAAATTTCTAGAAGTGATTAAAAAAGAATTGACGTTATTATGCAACATTGCAATTTGCAACCAACCAACGAAAGTCAACCAAACAATTTAACAATCAAGTGACATTGAGTTGATAATTTATATTCTTAACATATCTTGATCGAAAATAATTAATAATGACAGAAGGATGGCATTAACGACCAGATAAGATCATAAAACTATATAATATTATTACAAACAAACAAGGAAAAAACTTACCTAACATATACTTTTGAGTAGGGTCTTGGAAAGGGAAAGATGAAGACAAACCTTATCCCTATCCCAGTTGAGAAAGATACGCCGCTCCCCAGCTCGAAGTTATCGAAAACAACATAATATTATCATGCAGATTAATAAATGTGAAGGATGATTATCTTTGGTAGCTAATTAATTTTGGAAGAGGTTTGAAGCATAGCAAGAACGGAAAGGAAGATGCCAGCAAATAATGCAATGATATTCCATGGACTATTGAAATAAGTACGACGTAAGTTGACAAAATGCTTATCCAGTTTTTCCCACTCCTCACCGTAAAAGAAACTCGTCCACACTACTTCCTTGCATAGTCTGTTTATCATACTTGCAGCCTCTTCGTTTGAACCCAAATGATTGATGATAACTTCTGATCTCACCAACTTGGCAATGTCCTCATGAGTATCAATTAGCATCTCCATGGCTCTGGCATATGATGTGATGTAAGCATTAGCCCCAGATAGGTGCTCATACGCAATCAGGTTCCTAAAAATCAGCTCAGTGAAATGATTGATGCGCAGTACCGGCATTCTGAGAGTAGGTTTACCTAAGAACCAGAAAATGCATGAGCATCTATGCTTTTCCACTTTCATGGACAATCGCCAGGTTGCGGATTTATTAGGCATGAACTTCACCCCTGCCCTATCAAGTTCTACAGCAGAATGGATTGTTGACCTTGGAAATTTTGATTCAATATAACTTTCAGGCATGTAAAATTTATGCAAGTAGTCAAGAATATGATCTGCAGAGTTGACAAGTAATGAGCGGCTAGTGCTTGATTTTGGTATTACTCCTTGTATAACGTTGAGGCATTTTAGAAGTGGAAGGATAAACTCACCAAGAGATTGATCGGTTTTTAAAGATATAGTGAGCCCAAATATGTCATTAAGAACAAAGAAAGGGATTTGGTTCTCTAGCAGCACAAGATCATAAGGTATATAACTATTAAACAACTTGTTGGAACCTGAATCATCCGACTCCGAACGAATGAATTCAAGTATGAAACATGCATCCATAACCATCGTTTGTACGAGTTCACCGTCAATGAAAGGATGAAAGCTTTCACAATAACATCCTTTGATTTTCCCTATTAAGTTGACCACCTTCTCCACACATGCTGTTAATATTTCTTCTTCTTTGGATGGTTTCAAATAAGACAATAGCTGTTGCACATACATGGCTTTCCGGCCTTCAAATCGTTTCAGGTTCGTATCATTTCTGTGAAAGGGTCCAATACAGACCACGCGAGGCACAAAAGAATTTGGGCTGATATTTTGGAGGATGCTAGGAGCCCTGTTTATGGATGGTGAAAATGCCATGGTCATATTTGATTCTTCATGCCCCACGGAATCAAGAAGCCTTTGGACGATGATTTTTACAGCCTTGTTATCCAACATGAAGTCCTAAAAACAAGAATTTGTTAAGGTGAGTATGTTGGAGATGAGGAAGAGAGAAGTTTTCTATTTTTATTAATGATTTTATAACCTACTAAAGTACCATGTGGGGAGCCACCTTAGGTAAATGCGTTTTGGTAACTAGTAGATTAAATCAATTAGGTTTAAACACTTTAAATATATTACTCCACATCTCTTAATTTTTAGACTTAGATTACACGCGTAGTCATGTGATTTGATTAAGAGATACTAGTACCTAAATGACAAGTGATGAAACCAAAAAATAGTTACTAAAACCATTACGAATGACAAGTACACACAAGAATGACTTGATCAAGTCCCGAGAGTCACATAGAGCTTAATTAAAATGTCCGCCCAGTTCCTTTCGCATCATCGGCGATGAAATCGAGGGATGAAACGAGGATACCCTGATTGATTGAGGGAGACTGGTACAAACAATAATTCGGGTGGCTTCGGAATACCTCCGTTAGCTACTTTAAAAGCAAGAATCGTGTCCTTTTTTTCACCCCTCAATTGTGAACCACACTAGACACACACATACACTTTGATTTTGATGCAAAGAAAAAAGAATAACTCATCTCTTTGATCATCTTGTGCAATTAGTAAACTTTTTGTTGTAATTTTTATTTCTTTACATTTGCCTCAATCATCATATATGAACAACATGATGATCTTATGGTCATATGTGAGTGTTTATAAACAAAGTCCAACCATACACACAAAATTTGTTAAAATTCCATGTGAAAAATCCATCTTTAATCCGTATAAAAGTTACTCTCGAATCTATATTTCTTTTTGCTATCAAAAAGTTCTATGATCCCTTGCATGCATGATTGCATGTACAAAACTATGTTCTTGTATGTGTATTTGCTAATTCACAATTATTAGAATTTACAACAAGTATAAGTATACATTACATTTCCAATATTTATTTAAAGAGATGTCAACCTATACTGATGTAAATCTTAAACGAATAAGAATTTGCACAAACATATATAATAACATAGTCTTGTACATGTATAGTAAAGTTCATGATTAAAAAAATAAAGATTTATGTTGATGTTTTCGAATTTATTTGGGTTTCACAATATAATGAGTTATTATTTGATCACTTTCCTATATGTATGTGTGTGTATGGAATTAATAAAATGAAAACCCAATTTTAGTGAGAAAACAGTTAAAACTATGCAAAAATCATGTAAAAAAATCAAAAAACGCCAACAAATATTTTTTTAAAAAATATTTTATAAACTCATGTAAAACATGCGTTAACACTGTGTCAGATATGACAAAAAAATTTTACATTTTGTTACGTGTGTTTTATATGGTTTTATAATTTTTTTTAAATATTTGATCGGCGCTTTTTTGATTTTTTTTTTAATAAAAATGTGGCCAATTATGTTACAAACATGTAAACAAAATTTAAAAAAAAAATACGTTTTTTACATGATTTTTGTCTAGTTTTCATGATTTTCTCACGAAGAAGTGGTTTTCAAATTAACCATACCCTACACACACATATATGGGACGGTTAACGGACAAAGGGCAAAAACCGTAACAAGCATAAGAAACCAAAAGAAATTGACACATGTAATCTGGGCGAGGTGCATTATCGTTCATATAAAATTATGGACCACACTTTATAAAATTACTTGCTGCCATTTAACAACAATAGTCAAGGACCATCTGGACCAATAATTACTGACCAAATCACATATCGCTATTTAACACACATTATCATGTCACATGTCAAACTCTAATTAGTTCTTACTTTTCGTGAAAATCTCTTATTATTTAATTATATATATATATATATATATATATATATTTAAAAAATATTTCATCTTTGTAATCCAAGAAAACTTTTTCAAAAACATCTCTATGTCAAAGATTATATTGTCATCACAAAAATTGGCCGGCTTGATTTCACCTTCAATATGAGGTTACATAATGATTTATGTCAAAAACAATTAACAAGAAGTTATTAAAATATATTTATTATATGTATAAATGTTGATTAACTATATTAAAAAGGTTTCACAAAAATCGAATATTAAATTCCATGCAAATTGAATACTTAAACATATGGTTAAATGTTAGCAACTTAACAAAATTGAAGAGTCATAAGTCGACGTAAACATATCCAAAGTAAGCAGTTTTGGAGTTTAAAATCAAGTTCATAAGCTCCATTGCCAACTTCGAGTTCCAAGTTGCATGCTTTTAGTTTTTTTTAGCTCACCTTAGTGTCTGCAAATTATTTCAAACTAGCAGTATTCCACCACGCGTTGCGACGGAGACATGTTTAATGAGTTAGATTTTGTAGAGATCTTCCATACAATATGTTTGTAATTATAGTTATTTGGATGAAAAAAAAATATTGTCTAATAATAATATAACTTTCAAGTGGCATTACAATCAATTGCAAAAGCTTACCTTGTGTTGATTTGTCAATTGCCTCCTTTTTGACTCTTTGATTGGGTCAACTGTATAATATAAATTTTTGTTAACACAAAGAAATTATGCAGAGCATATAGCCACTTAGAAAGCAAAAGATCAAAAGCAAAATCCATAAAACCTATAAAATAAAATAGATAACAAAGTAACCAAGTCGTCACGACATATTGTTTGGTTGTTTGTAATTGGTATTTAAGTATTGCAAATTGGTTGTTAATAATACAAACTTTGATCAATTCGTCGCTGCCGATTCCAACTATGAAAATCCCAATAACGGTCCCTACTTTCGACCTATTTACCTCTGGGGGACCGCCGTAAAAAAAACTTAACGGCGTTAACTTTTTTCCGAGCTTCAAACGGATTTTTAGAGCTTTTGTTCGGAACGAGAATACGAGTCGAATGAAGTATAACTTACCTCGAAATGTTGCTCCAAATTTCCCAATTTTATTATTTCTTTGATGAATTGAATTTTTAAACATCAAAATTGAGAAATTTGGAGTAACGTTTCGAGGTAAGTTATACATCATTCGACTCATATTCTCCATCTGAACAAAAACCCTCAAAAATCTGTTTGAAAGTCGAAAAATATTAGCGCCGTTAAGTTTTTTTGACGGCGGTCCGCCAGTGGTAAATATGTCGAAAGTACGGACAATATTGAGGATTTTCATAGTTGGGACTCGCAGCGACCAATTGATCAAAGTTTGAATTATTTAAATCCAATTTGCCTTCAAGTATTAATGTTGGTGTAATTTGTAAAGCAAGTGTAGCTTGTTACAACTATGAGACTGAGATGTAAACTAACAGCCCAATCTTACATACCCCTTTCCTCCATTACCAGATTTGATAGACAAAGCAAAAGAATAGAAGATATGGTGCAAAGTGAAAACTATTTTTACCTCCTTTATTGCATTTGCAAAACATTGCAGAGTGGTTTAGAAACATCTAATGTATTCAAAGTAATGTAAAAACATAATTCGAAAAATATATATACCTTTGGCAATTGCACATCAAGAACCACAACCCCACGTGCAATTTGGTGTAGAATCTCTTAAAAATGATGAAAATACAGATGCAATTCAAATCAAGTCTATTGATGAAAGCTAGTAATTTTTGTATAGAGGGGAGTGACAAATCAAACTCGTGATTTATAGCTCAGGTCAATAGTTTTAGTAAACCAGGTTCAATGATATAAAGAGACCATAAACCATACTTGTGAAATCAAATAAGGTGGAGCCATCATATATGTAATAAAAACAACACGCACATGGAAGGAGTCTTTATTCTTTCTTGCATATTAAGCAAAGTAAAAAAAAAAAAAAAAAGGTCAAGCAAAAGATTTAGTTGATGTAAAAGTAGAAAGCATTCACAACAAATCATACTAACCTTAGGAGTACGAATTTAATTATAGCGAAGGCTAATATATGTTCAATTTGTTCGACAACTATATATGGTATTTTTTTTCGTTACCGCTGGTCGCCAAAGCATATGAATGTTATAAAAAATATTGAATTTATGTAAAAAGTAAAAAAGCCAGAAAGGAAGAAAAGTTAGCAATAGATCGTATAGTTTTTCATTAGTACGGGGCAATTTTCTAATAAATAGATGACAATCAGATGTGTGGTGTATCTATATATAATTCATATACATCTGGTTATAGAGGCAGATGACAAAGAAACCAGAAAATTGCAGATGTATCTCGTGCCTCCAAAACCAGAAAATTGCATATTTGTGGTGTATCTGTGCATACTTCAGATACTTGGCATTGCTAGAACCATGAATTCGGTTTTTGATTCCAATTGTATCAAAATTCCGAATTCGGTTTTCGGTTCAGTACATAACCACATCCAAATTTCGGTTTTTGATTTCACTTTTTTTTTATAAATTTGGTTTGTTTGGTTAATAAATTAAACCGAATTCAAATTTAAATTTATTATCTTATTAATAATATATAAGATTGAATTCGGTTTACTCGGTTGAATTCGGTTTATTAAGATCGGTTTTTAATTGGTTTATTTGGTTTTAATCGGTTTATTCAATTGAATTTGGTTTATTTGAATCGGTTTATTTGACTTTTAAGCGGTTTATTTGGCTTTCAATATATTTATTTGGTTTAACCGAAATTGGAACCAAATCACTTCTCGAATTCGGTTCGGTTATTTGATAGGGTAAAAAATTGAAAACCGATTAAACCAGACCGAATAAACCGTTAACCGAACCAATTGACATATTTAATTTAAAGGGCATGAAAATAACTTAATATACTTTAAGAAAAATTATTTTTTGCATCATTAAATAATGCGTTTATAAATGTTTCTTTTTAGTTCGATTCGCCTTATTAATTCTCATTTGAATGAATCTGTATATATGCGTATATATACAAAATTTTGTGCCCCCTTAAAAAATAGGCCCGGGACGGGGGTCGGGTTTGTCCCTCCCCCAGGCCGCCCTTGGTTCTTTTTTCCTTTTTTTTTTATAACTTCTCTTCATTTACGCTTAAAATCTTAAAATTGATAAAAAATTTCTTTTAATTGTCAAACTTTTTTACTTTGTTTCTTCTAGGTATTTTTTCTATTAATAAATGTTTTTCGTTAGTATATTTTTTATATTTTTTTCATCTATATAAAGTTAGTATCTCAACTAATTTTTTACTTTGTGACATACTTTTATGTCTGAATGCTTTTATATGTGAGACATTCTGATAAACGTATATTCATTTCTTACTTTGCTTATAAGTATATTTTACTACTATTAGTTTACTTTTGTTTCTTTTATTTAAACTCGGCTATTTTAGCAAAACTTTTGATGCTTATTTCTAATCTACGCACGTTTAAAACGACTGCACTTTAATATTTTACGTAAAAGTAACAATTGATATGTTTTTACATATACATTTTAATTTATGTGATCCTCTCTACCACATCTGGGGTAGAGGTAAGGTATGTCTTAATCTCTCCCCCCCAGATCCCACCAAGTAGGATTACACTGGATACGTGTTGTTGTTGTATTTTAATTTATGTGATGGTGTATACGTTTTAATATTCGGAATCGTGGCTTATACGAAATGTAATCATTACCGATGAACAGTGATAATAATTAAATATTATCTTTTTAGAGCGGTTTTTGGTATTCGGTTAGATTTTATTCAGTAGGAACCGCTCCAAAAATAATATGAAACCGTTCCAAAAATAGTATGAAATCGCTTCAAAAATGATTATAATTAAATATTAACGTTTTAAATGGGTTCTGGTATTTGATTTTTTCTATTTATATCAGAAACCGCTCCAATAAATACTTTACAACCGCTCCAAAAGAATGGTTCTATGCTAAATATTTTTTAGACTAAACTAGTGGGTTTTTTTCGCGCATTACCGCGAGAACTACGCCACGATTCCGAATATTAAAACGTATACACCATCACATAAATTAAAATGTATATGTAAAAACATATCAATTGTTACTTTTACGTAAAATATTAAAGTGTAGTCTTTTTAAACGTGCGTAGATTAGAAATAAGCATCAAAAGTTTTGCTAAAATAACTGAGTTTATATAAAAGAAACAAAAGTAAACTAATAGTAGTAAAAAATACTTACAAGCAAAGTAAGAAAAGAACATACACTTATCAAAATGTCTCATATATAAAAGCATTCAGACATAAAATTATGTCACAAAGTAAAAAATTAGTTGAGATACTAACTTTATATAAATGAAAAAAAAATATAAAAAATATACTAGCGAAAAACATTTATTAATAGAAAAAATACCTAGAAGAAACAAAGTAAAAAAGTTTGACAATTAAAAGAAATTTTTTATCAATTTTAAGATTTTAAGCGTAAATGAAGAGAAGTTAGGAAAAAAAGGAAAAAAGAACTAAATTGTAATAAAAAGAATTATAATAAATAAGCAAAGAAATATTAAATAAATTTAGTAAAGTGAGTGTGTGAAATCAAAACGATAAATTTGTAAAAAAGGTGGGCCAAATGCAATGATGAGATTTGTCAAATGTTATATAGGGTAATGCTTCTCTTAATTACGACTATATATATTAAAAAGCATGAAAGAAATAGTAACAAGGGTAATTTAGGTAATTTGATGTTCATATTACTATAATACTATATATATAATTAAAATATATAAAAAAAATAGTAGTAATAATTTTATTATATAGTAAGTAGTCCTAGTTTTTATTTTATTTTAATATATATATATATATATATATATATATATATTATTAGTAACAAGGGTAATTTAGGTAACTAGATGTTCATATTACTATAATACTATATATATATATATATAATTAAAATATATGAAAAAAATAGTAGTAATAATATTATTATATAGTAAGTAGTCCTAATTTTTATTTTATTTATATATATATAGGGAAGTGTTCAAATAATAACCCACTCTTAGAGCGATAACCCATTAACTTTGCCAAAACGAAGCCGAATCTTGAATTTTTTTTAACATCATTGTAACACAATTAGAACACTATGTTCTTTTATGAGTTTGCGAAAATTCATCACCGTTTGAGAGATATAAGCGATGTTATTATTTGATCCCAATCATATATGTATATTATTTAAGTGTCTTATACATGTAATGACGTTTTGAAAATTTAGACTTGAACCATCAGAAGTTTTTAACTTTGAAAATTAGTAAATAGATATAAGGTTATTAAATTTGAGAGATTTGCTTGAAGATTTAAGTTTTTTTTTTAATTCAAACGATTGGTTACTGGTGAGACGGATTTTGTGAGTAATTGTTATTTTTAAAACATATTTGTGTAGATTTTGTATGACTTAATGTTTTTATGAAAAAATTGTATAGAAATCGTGATAAGAGATTTGATTTTATTATGTAATTTCTGTTTCTGCAATTGATATATAATACCTGTTCTCGAGAGTATACCGTGATAACCCACCGCAATGCGCGGGGAGAATAAATCTATATATATTAAAACTCATGAAAGGAATAGTGCAATTTATAAAGTTTTGGAATTTGACACAATAGAATTATTTGGATTTTTAAGTTTTGTCAAAAATGAAATAATCAAATAGGAATGGGTATGAAACATCTTGCATTATGGCACCATATGAAATAAGAGGCCACGTATGAATTAACAAATACGTAAGGTATGAAACATATGCTATCATTGCATTGTACATAGGAAGAAAATACCATCATCAACTTTGTTTTTATTTGATTTTTCTAGCTTTGGAGAGAGAAAGAAAAGAAAAACCCTAATTTTGTTATCTGCTATTGGGAATATGATTTCTTTTTTATTACATAATTTACTTGTAATTTCTTGAAACATGTTTGATGACCACTTGATTATTTCAACTTTTTAAATATGTAGGCTACCAATGATGTGATTATAAAAGGAAATGACTTTTTAAAATTAAGAAGATTTTCAACAAGAAATACTAAAAGGATCACAAATGTTTTTAAATTTGTCTACTGATTTGTCGATTAACTCCTTTCTCAGTACGCTTTTGGACGATATAACTACTATTTTATTTTCGTATGAAAATACCATTTGTTTTTTAGCAGTCTAGCGCGCCGCAACGCGCGCGAGATTAACACTAGTTTACATTATTTGACCCACGTGCACCTACGCCCACCACACTTTTTCCTTGGGTAATTTTATACATTCCACTCACACACATGTTTATGACATCAATTATATTTCAATTGTTTTATTATTTTATTTCAATCAACAAAGAGGTTTGTCAGGTTAATTTTTAATATTTTTTACAGTTTTAATACTATAAATAGGTTTCACACATTTTTTTTTCTTAAAATACAGTGTTTTTTTGCACTTCAAATTAATATACTACCAAGAAAATTTTGTTTTTACCTATTTTGTTTTTCCCTATTGTGTTCGTGTGTTATTGTAATTGATGATTTTACGATGGTTTTATTGTTTTAATACACTATGACAACTTTTACAGCCGGTTTTTAGTCTGAGTTTTAATATTCATAATGTTACCATTGTCATGATCAAATACTCAGGCCGATAGAGCGCTATGACTCATCATTTTTTATTGTATAATTTTAATTGGGTGGCATTCTATGATGTGAGTTTTAGGTTGTTTTTATTTTTTATATATTCGTGTTTCTTAATGTTAGATTTTACCACTAAGCACGATGTTTTTTGGTGTGACGGACATGTTTACAAACCGTTGTGACATGTTTTTATATTTATGTTTAGATATACGAGACCGTATATGCGTTTTGATATTCGAAATCGTGACGGAATTTCCGCCGCAACTCGCGGGGAACCCCTAGTTAAATTTGAAACATATCATTTTTATATATTTTTTAAATAGTAAATTGTTGTTTGCTCCTTTTGTATGAATGAATTTGACATTTTCATTCAAATTCTTAAATTTTGCTAATTTGATATTATAAATTTTGTATTTTTGTCATTGTACTTCACCTGGTAACTTTATTCAATTACTAAGTTAAGTTTAAGGATATTTGTGTCAATTATACTAAACTCATAACAAAATAACAAAACATTTTTGGTGAAAACATAACAAAATTAGCAAAGTGTTATAAATATTCATAAATAACAGACATAAATTACCATCATTCTCTTATTAATGATGAGTTATAAATAATCATAAGTAACATACATAAATTATCATCATTATCCTATTAATGATTCACTGTCCGTTACGAATAACAGTTGTATATATATATGTGATGTATGTAATAGTTATGAGTTGAATGAGAAGATCAATTTCCTTTCATTGTTGTTCTTGTTTGTAATCTATCTTGTTTATAACATGTTATCAGCACGAATGCCTCTAATCTCATACATGAATTTATTCACAAAATCTCATCTCTTCTCTATGATGGATAGACGAATGACAAGAGTTGGTAAAGAAAAAAAAAAGCATACAAACAAGGAGTGAAGAGTCAAGGTTAGTGCCTACAATTTACGCTGCTACGACATCGCCACATCAATTGGTTTCTGGTATGTATCTTTAAGGTACAAATCAAAATTTCTAATCCCTTTGTAATTTGTATTCATAATCCCGTGAAACATGGACTTGTCCTTTGGGTTCTTACTGCATTAGCTAACGATGTTGAGGCTACTACCGACCGTGATTTACACTAAAACAGTTAGATCGTTCCATATCTCTATCGGGTTTTTGTTTCTTTGAGTCGATTGACGTTCGTTGGTTGAACATGTTCGGGCACCGTCTCCGTGATAATCCGATGAACTAGTGCATCAAAAGATTTACCCAACTTGAAATCATTTTTTTTACTTACGAATTTGTAGACAATATTTGGGGATAAGGGTTTGTTTTGCAAAAGAACAACTTGAAACCGAAAAGTCCACAGGGTAGCGACAAGTTTGGGAATTTTGTCAGACCCATTCGGTTAGACTCAATTAATACAAATTTATTATATATTTAGCTATTACCTATTTCTAATTTTATTTTTATTCGTAAAGTTAGTAAATGCTAAAATTGAGTATAAATAATATATAAATATTGTATTTTTTTCTAATTCTAAATTCAGAATGACTTTTGAACTTGTTTACATATTTATGTTTCTGATTTCTTCACTTGTATGAAAGTATTAAATCAATATAAATAATATGGTTTATAAATAATAAAGGTATAGATTAGTTTTGATTTAGTGCCTTCATGAGATCATTTATACATACTTAGAATAATTTTAAGATAAGGTTCATTTTAAAATAGACTAAACAACTATATCATATTACTGTAAGCTGTGTTGTCTCCTTACCATTAATGTTATTTAAAATGTAGAAAAATGAATTTAGACATATATTGTTGTCTTCTCTAGTAAATTAACATGAGAGAAAATTTGTCAATAAATATAAAAGAATAGCCTTTCGTTATTGAACACGTAGTTCTAACGAATGAGAACTTGAAATTCTCCAAAACATATATAAAGGCTTATTCTTTTAATGTTTCGTTTTGATTTCGTTTGTTTTGGTTTTGACTTTGTTTGTTTGGTTTTGATCTCGTTTAAGCTATTGTTATGGTTTTGACTTAAATTTTTGTGTTGATTTTATAATATTATTTCTACATAATTATGTCTCCAAGCTTCAACAAAGCTATTATTGGTGATGAATGTATAGTAGATAGTGGTACAACTAACACTATTCTTAAACATAAGAAATTTTTCTCTGAGTTATCTCCTAGAGAGACACCTATTACTACTATCTCTGGTATATGTAACCTCATTGAATGCTCGGGAAGAGCATGTATTATCCTATCTTCGCGTACCCAACTGATTATAAATGATGCATTGTACTTAAGTAAATCAAGAAGGAATTTACTTAGTTTTAAAGATATTCGAAAAACGGTTATCACCTCAAAACAGCATCTAAAAACAATATTGAATATCTACACATTATCACCAACAAAAATGGTCAAGATACCATTGTTGAAGAATTAAATGCTCTATCATCTGGATTATATTGTACCAATACCAATCCTATTGAGTCATATATGGTGAATAATCAAAAATCACAAGATAAGAACATATTCACCATATGGCATGATCGACCAGGTTACCCTGGAAGCACAATGATGAGGCGTATAATCAAAAGTGCGACAGGACACCCTCTCAATGACTTAAAAATCTTGTTAGCACAAGAATTATCATGTGCATCATGCTCTCTTGGAAAACTCATTACTCGACCTTCACAAACCAAAATATTACAAGAAAATCCCTCATTTTTTGAAAGAATTCAAGGGGACATATATGGGCCTATACATCCCCCGTGTGGCCCATTTCGTTATTTCTTGGTCTTAATTGATGCATCTTCACGATGGTTACATGTGAGTCTTCTGGCTACTAGAAATGTAGCATTTGCTCGGTTGTTAGCCCAAATCATACAATTGAGAGCAAATTTTCCTGAACATCAAATCAAAACTACTCGAATGGATAATGCAGGAGAATTTACATCCCAAGCTTTTAATGACTATTGTATGTCAATTGGGATCAATGTTGAACATCCGGTAGCACATGTTTACACACAAAATGGTTTAGCAGAATCATTAATTAGACGATTGCAGTTAATCGCTAGACCACTCTTGATGCGATGCAAATTATCATCTTCTGCATGGGGTCATGCTATTTTGCATGCTGCTGCACTGGTTAGATTAAGACCAACTGCTAATCATGAATATTCTCCTTTACAGTTGGTATCTGGAAGAATACCAAGTCTGTCTCATCTGAAAATATTTGGTTGCGCGGTTTATGTTCCAATATCACCACCACAACGCACCAAAATGGGACCCTAGAGAAGATTGGGTATTGGCTTTAACTCCCAATCCATTATTAAGTACTTAGAACCACTAACAGGAGACATGTTTACAGCACGTTTTGCTGACTGTCATTTTGATGAGACAATATTTCCAGTCTTAGGGGGAGATAAGAATAAAGAAAGACTGGTAACAGAAGAAATAACATGGAATGCAATGTTGTTATCAAATTTCGACCCTCGAAGCGGTCAATGTGAATCTGAAGTTCAAAAGATTATACATTTGCAAAGAATAGCAAATGAATTACCAGATGCATTCGCAGACACAAATAAAGTGACAAAGTCACATATACCAGCATCAAATGCACCTGCTCGAATTGAAGTAATCCCAGAAGTGGTTACCATACAAAGAAAGCGTGGGAGACCAATTGGCTCCAAAGATAAGAATCCACGTAAACAAAAAGAGCAAAATAACATGGTTGGTGAAATATCAAAAATCATGTGACACCCCGTAATTTCCAGGTCAGCATCTTATTTATTTAAATGTTTATTTAAATGCATTATGTACACGTGGCACTAGAATTAGATTAATTTAGTGTGACACGTGGCACGACAGTACGAACACTGGCATACGACGAGATAATTCGTAGAATTATCGACAAACAACACACACGTGTCAAAACACACGAACGTTGGTGAACGTCTAACACATTGTGTAGCACAACACTCGAAACTTCACGAAACACTGTCACAAGTCAATTATGGCTAATAATTGACCAATAGGGTCCAAACGACGCTCGAATGATGTTTTACAGTCGAGAAACGGGCAAGAATGGGCCAGAACAACAAAACAAGCTTATTGGGCTTGAAATTCAGGCCAGGCGGTACGCCTGACCCGGGATGCCCGCGACAGGCGATGCGCGTGGGTGGAAATTGAGCGCCTCGTCCATCCGGATCCGCGCGTAACGCACAACATGGTTCGCCCACGCCGGGCGATACGCCTGGGGCGCCTCAGTCGCCAAACACCTTTTTAAACTTCCAAAATCCATCATTTCTCCTACCCTCATCATTTTAATCGCACCCAGACGCCACCCCTCGAGTTTATCTGTTCCAGAACACCTAAAACACCTCTGAAACACTCAAAGAACCTCCATTGACACCATAGTGAAGCTTGGGTTGAGATTCAAGCTTGAAGGAAGCCATTGTTGAAGCTTTGCACCATTATCACCACCATCCTCACGACTAGGAGAAGAGTTTGAGAACTCCAGGAGCTGTAGCATCACATTTCATCAGATCAGAGAGCATTTGAGGTAGTTCTATGGTTTATATGCACTCTAAACACTCACAATCTCACATACATGTGTTAGATCGCACATGCAAACACCTATGACCCACATGCATGAGATTATGATCTGGGTTTGTTGATTTAGATGTGTTTGATGATGATCTATGATGTTTAAATGGTGTTCCATGATGATCCATGACGAGGTGTTTATATGTATTTCATGATTTGGTCACAAATGGGCGATTTAACCACATGCATGTACGATCTAAGATAGTTAGAATAATTTTCAGTACTTGAGCATGATTCTTGATGATATTGGATGATGATTACATGTTTAGATGATGTTGAAATGGTTAAAACAATGATTTTTATGAATCTTTCCATTAATAGTAACTTTTTAGTTACAAGTAGATGATTTGGTGTATTTGATGAACATGCATGTACTTGGATTTACTCTTAGAATGTTAATATGATGATTAGAATGTTTAAAATGTGATCTGATAATGTTTATGGTCATTTTTGACAAAGTTACTATATTTAGTAACTTTTCGGGTCAAAATAATGATAGGAGATTCTTTCACCATATTAGTATGATTAAAATGATGCTAGATTGATTATTATGAGGATTGGTAATGTGAAAATGGTTTAGAAATGTTAAATGGTCATTTTTATGCAAAAACCACAAAGTTACTATTTATGGTAGCTTTATTTTTACAAAAACCGACTTGTCAACGTGTTGTATTATTTGAGCATGTTAAATGACTTATTATGTTATAATATGTGGATTAGATGCTAAGTTAGATGGTTTCCGATGTCACGTATGCTAAAAATGGAAACTTTCCATTTTAGGAAACTTTTATGTGCAAACATGTTATAAACGGCGTATATGAACTTGTATGATAACGTGCTATGTGTTAACATGATCACGTAGGACTATTGAACATGCTAGAAATATAAAACCGTCATGCTTTGTGAACTTTCCATAAATGGAAACTTACTATAAATAGTAAGTTGTCCATAGACGTGACTTGCGCGTTTTGCACACGACAAACACTTACACAATTGCTACACGAGTCACAAACCTTCACACGGTTCACCAACGGGTTGTTGACTTGACACGGTCAACTTTGGTCAAACACGGTCAAACACGGTCAAACATGGTCAAACACGGTCAATGTAGACCAACACGAGCAAACACGGTCATTATGGGCCGACACGGACAAACAGGGACAACCAAGGGTTGTCGGACACGAACACGAGCACTAACACAGACACAAGCACGATCACTTACACGAACTCATGTACGGTATACGATATAGGTTGCCGGTGACCGACGTGCCTACTACATCAGGAGCTTACGCTTTTATTCATTCACATCACTAAGGTGAGTTTACGGCCCCTCTTTACTCTTTTCAAACGTTTTTTTTTTAAATAGGGGGAGAATACTAGTTGCATCGAGTCAAACATTATTACTGTACAAACATTTTTGTGTATGCTGGTTTATTGGACAAACATTAAGTGTTGAACTCGTTACAAGCCCTCACAAAGTCTTACCGTTAATGTACGAACAACGTGGTAGATTTGGATGGATCCATTAGGGAATGACTAACCCCACGGGGCACCATGTTGACTGAGTGTCATAACCCGTGCAAATTCTGACCTAACTTGCTATGTATACGAGACATAGCGGAGGCAAGGACAAACAAGTGTAGTTCGGTAGTGACGCACTGACACTTTGGGCCTAGGGCTCGGTACTAACATTGATGAACAGCATGACACACTTTTATTACTATATGTATATCAAAACCTGTGAACTCACCAACCATTGTGTTGACACTTTTCAAACTTGTGTTCTCAGGTAACTAGCAGGCTATGGATGCCAGGAATGCACGTAGGGGATCGAGCATAGGACCTGCATGCATTTATCTATGTTTTCATTCAAACACTGTTTATCTTGAATATGTATCTTTATCAAACATCGTAGTGTTTAACAACTTTTGATTTCCGCTGCATATGTCAAACATTTGATTTTCCGCTGCTATATGATGAAATACTTTTTCCGCTGCAAACTATTTTAATTGTGTATGTGTCAAACATTGGATTTGTAAACGCATATAGAGGTGTTCTATATGACCTTGAGCTGTGATTTTGGACATGTCACATCCACGTGGACATTTGCCACAGGTGGGAATTTGGGGGTGTGACAGACTGGTATCAGAGCCTTGGTTATAGGGAACTAGGTTTGCATGTAGTAAACTTAGACTATAGCCAGTGCTCAACACTAGACACTACACATAGAACTTGCACATTGATGACACTATTATATATTGAACTGTTGCTTACTAACTTAAAACTTGCAGGATGGCCGACGACAACACTAACCGGAACACCGACCCACACCAGATCCCTGATGACATGGCTGCCGAGAGTCGGCGACGCGTTGAGAGTATCGTAGCCCAGGTTGACGCCGAGATGGATCGGCGGGTTAGAGACTCCGCACGGGCTAGATACTGGGGGTGGCTTCCCGCCATAATACAGAGTTGGATCATAGAGGAGAGGGTACCACCCTACCGACATCCCGGCGACACCACTCCAGGCCACCGTCTACCACCACTCGGAGTGTCGTCGGAGCAGGCGTTTGCGACACATGTGGCTTGCACACAACAGGTGATCCGGAAGAGTAGGGAACTAACGGACGAGTTCCGGACTCTTCGCGAGAGGAACGATCGCCTGGAAAGGCGAAACGATCAGTTAGAGGAGCGCAACAACAGGCTGGAGGCACAGATGGAGGCTCTACGGCTCCAAATGTCCCAACTGATGACCGAGCATGGACAGGTCGTTGATGTCGTGCAAGAACACGACGTGCGTATCACCGAGAATCGGACGGACAACGCCGAGACTCAGGCCATGGTGCAGGCCAGTGATGCCATGCTTAATGCATGGGCTGCACAGTTCATTGAGGAGCCACCTCAAGAGGATGGTCCTGAATTCGAGGCCGAGGACCTCGAAGAAGGGGACTTCGATGAGGATCCTAATGAGGACCCAGAGGAGGATGAGGATGACGGAGACGCTGCTAGCGACATATCACACGTCTCTATGGATTCGGATTAGAGGACTGTTGTATTTTGTACTTTCTTTTTGGCCTATACGAGCGGGATGTGCTCGAAGAACTTATTATTTCCTTTTAAATTATTGTACTTCAAGTTTATCATTAATGAAAATTATGTCTTGTTTCACTTATTACATTTATGACTATGACTGCTTGACAACATAACATCTGACTTGACTACTATCATGACATATGATCTGACTTCTGACATGACATCTGACTTGACTTCTCTTACGACATTGGCTAACGCCCTAACACATGCTAACTAACATTCTAACATTCCGTGTAGAAACATGTCGGGAAGAGGAGCCAACGCCCTAAGACTCAAACGTAAGGCCGAGAAGGCAAGGATCAACATGATGGTTGAACGCAGATTCAACCGGATGCTCGCTGAGTACGAGGCAAACAAACACGCCAGCGAAACGAGTGGCATTAACAACGGTACTAACACTTGCCTAACATGACTAACATAGTGTAGCTAACACACACTAACACACGACATTGGTTTCTGACCAGCAGGATCGCAAGGCAACAACAACAACAAAGGATGTTCTTTCAAATCCTTTCTGAACTGCCACCCCCACAAGTTCAAGGGAACTGAGGGAGCTGTTGGAATGCTTCGCTGGGTGGAAAATGCGGAATCTGTGTTCGCCATGTGCGAATGTTCTGAAGAAAACCGGGTCAAGTATGCAACCGGTACTCTGGAAGGACCAGCACTTACATGGTGGAACATTCATGTTCAAACCTTGGGGTTGGACGGTGCCAACTCCATGTCATGGACCGACTTCACCCGACTGCTGCATGAGGAATATTGTCCTCGTGATGAGATCCGCAAACTGGAAGCGGAATTCTGGGTGCATAAGATGGTGGGATCGGAGATCGAGCAATACTGTACTCGATTTCATGAGCTGTGTAAGCTATGCCCGGCTATGGTGACGCCGGAATACAAGAAGATCGAGCAGTTCATCAGTGGACTGCCCGAGCAATTCCAAAGCATAGTGATGGCATCTGACATCACCACCATCCAACCACTGATCAGACTGGCTCATAAACTGACCGATCAAGCTGTAGCACAGGGCAAGCTACCGAAACGAGGCGAACATGTGAAGCCTCAAGAGAGTCAGAAGAGGAAGTGGGAACCCAGCCACCATCAAACTCATCAACCCCAACAACAACAACAAAGATCTGCACCAGCCAGAGCCTTCACTGCCACCCAACCCGATGACAAGGGGAAGGGTGTATATCAAGGAAAATACCCATTGTGCAACCGATGCTCATACCATCACTCCGGGCAATGCGAACGATACCGTTGCCTGAAGTGCGGAAGACATGGCCATATGGCCAAGGATTGCAGGACAAGATTTCCCATCAACAACAACAATCCCAACCACAACCAGAATCAGAATAACAACAACCAGAACACTCTTAGAGGGTGTTATGAATGTGGCAAGCCAGGCCACATGAGGAGGGATTGTCCTCAACTGAAGAAGGCCGGAGGAGGAGCGGCCAAGGGGAGAGCTTTTGTAATTGGCTCGGGGGAAGCCAAGGATGACCCAAACATCGTGACCGGTACGTTTCTTTTAAATAATGTCTACGCTAGCATATTATTTGATACCGGTGCCGATAGGAGTTTTGTATCTAGTGAGTTTAGTGAATTGCTAGACATTACCCCTACTCCACTAGACTATAAATATACTGTAGAGCTAGCCGACGGCAAGTTGATTAAAACGCAACACATCTTTCGAGGATGTGTTATGACCTTGGCAGGTCACGAACTTGAGATCGATTTGATGCCGGTAACACTCGGAAGTTTTGATGTGGTCGTTGGAATGGACTGGTTATCTGCTAACCAAGCCGAGATTGTATGCAACGAGAAAATTGTACGAGTAACGTTGCAGAACGGTAAACAGATCTCGATTCAGGGGGAACGACGGGGAGTACCTCTGAACATCATGTCGTGCATGAAAGCAAACAAGTATCTCCAAAAGGGATACACCGCAATACTAGCTCTCATTGCGGAACAACCAAGGAAAGAGAGGAAGATTGAGGACATAGCTGTAGTCCGCGACTTTCCTGAAGTGTTTCCCGAGGATTTACCCGGACTACCTCCGAAACGACAAGTTGAATTTCAGATAGACCTCACACCAGGAGCAGCACCGATTGCCAAAGCTCCATACCGACTAGCACCGACGGAGATGCAGGAACTGTTAGACAAAGGATTTATCAGACCAAGCTTCTCACCTTAGGGAGCACCGGTCTTGTTTGTGAAGAAAAAAGACGGATCATTCCTGTAGGATCAGATGTTCTCAATTGATACAATAATGGAGTATAGCAGCGGAATTCAACACAGAATTAGCATAATCGTAGCAAGAACAATTTCAATCAAACAGTAACACAAGTTTGTTATAGAGAGAGAAAGTTTTCTGTAAAAGGAATATCTCATTTAAATCACTAACTTCGTTATCATACAATAATGTCAACTGCCCATATATAGAGACAGTGACGTCTGATGATGTCACATGATGTTGACACCTAACAGACAAAACAAAACAACTGAAAATAACTAAACTACTGAGAATGTCTTCAACATCTGAAGACATACTCTTACAACTACTGAAGAACAAAACTACTGAAGTAAAAATACTAAAACATCTGATGAGTAAACTACTCATCAGACTTTTACAAACATTGAAAGAAAACTACTGAAGACTAAACTACACACTACAACATCTGAAGACTTACACTTCAGCTGTTGTACATATCTTCAGATCTTGTGTCTTCTACACATTGAATATCAGCCTTTGTGTTCTTCTTCAGTTGTTATAGTGCTGTGAGACTTAGAGATTTTTCTGATCAGGCTCATTGGTTCTTTTAGTCCAACAAACTCCCCCTGAACCAATGCAGCCAAAAACCTCTAACTTATTTATGGTCTCACTTATTTATTCCCAGGCAGAAAGATAAGTCTTTTTCTTTGAGATCAGTATCAAAATGACCAGTTAAAGTGTATGCCTGATAATCAACAGCTTCCAAAAATTCTAACAAGCAAAATATGAGAGGGAGCTCCATTGGGGAAATGGACTATGAGCATTAACCCCTCTCATTGAAGCTATTGATTATATACTAACCTGAAGGACTCCCTGACATAAGCCTCAAGTAATATCATCTTCTCTTGTGGAGTCAGTTTTTCAGGTTCACCTTCAAAGAAGGACTCAGGTCCATAATACTCAGACAAGTACCTGGCCGTTGTTCCATCCTTCAGCTCTACTCTGGTGATTTCCCTGTAAACAAACTCATCAGGGTGCTTTCCTTCCAAAAACAGATAAAGCTCTTCCTGTTGAACATGTTCAAGCTTCCTATAAACTAGACCTTTCTTGATCATTTTGTTCTCCAAGAAATTTGGAGCTTTTGCACCAGAGTTGTACACACTCTTGAAATCACTTATTATTTCCCAAGGATCAAGCACTGACCCCAGCATAATTTCAGCACCTAATACCCTTCTGATTCTTCTGGCATAAGCTGCTAGGGCCTCTCTCTTGTGAATCCTATGAATGACTCTTGGGTCAGGCCACATCCTAATCAATTCTTTCATATATTGAAATGTGCCTCTCAGAGCATGCAACCTTTGAGCTTCTTTCTTCATTGCAGTGATGGTTGATGTCTGAGGATAATCTTTGTCAACCAAATTTAAGAACTGCTCATCATGCTTCCTTTGGTTCTCTTCTTCTTCAAGTTTCACTTTAACTGCCAACATCCTAGCCTCAGGTGTGATTTTTGGTTGTTGACCAAAAACCAATGGCTTCTCAGGCACATAATTAGCAGGAAGAGATACCTTCTTCTTTTGAATTGACAGATCCAACCCAGTTGTTGATGGTGCAGGCTTTTGAACATTTGGCTTGATAACTGTAGAGATAGGCAACCTGTCTTCTTCATCAGAACCCTCTTCTTCTTGAATTCTGAGTTGCCTTCTCTTCTTTATAGGAGCCCTTACCTCAACAACCTGAGTTTGCACCTCTTGATTTTGTATCTCCTCTGGTTCAGTTTCTTGTACATCAGAGGTTTTGACTTGTTCTTGTGCATCAGATGTTGTGGCTTGTTCTTGTACATCAGAGGTTGTAGCCTGTTTCTGTATATCAAATGTTGTCACTTCCACTTGTTCAGCACTTGCTTCAATTTCTTTATCAGCCATTTCCTGGTCAACCTCCTCATCAGCTCTGTTGATAGCCTCAACAGGTTTATTCTTCTTCTGTCTCTTATAGGTCACTTGAATGGCATGAGGTCTTTCAGAAGCAACATCTTCAGATCTTGGCCTTTTGGAAGCTGAAGTTGTGACTGACTCTGTTCCTAACTCCCCCTTTTTGGCTGCAGGGGAAGAAGAAGTATGTATAGTGGTAAGTCTGGCAGTCACAGCCTCATCAATCATTTGTTGAATTTGAGATATGGAGGGTAGCCTCTCATCAAGGGCTTGGACAATGATTGATTTCAGTAGAGGAGTGATGAGAGGTATGACATTTAGAAGGACAGCAGCTAATACATCTAGGGGGCTAGAACCCAAAGTATTAGTGCCTGAAGCAGTGGCTGGCGGCTTGTCAAATTGGATATTAGTGGTTGAAGTGTTTGGGTGACCTTCAGAATGAGAAGGTGCCATCTGTGGGTTAAGTGGGGAAGATGGACTTTTGTCCTTGGACATTTTGGTGAGTAGCTCATTGAGTCTACATACCTCAGCCTCAAGGATTTGATTTTGTTTTAAAATCTCAGCAAATGATCTTTGGTCATCAGTAGCCTTAGCTACATCATCTAACCTCCTGAACATATCAGGATCTACCTGAGTTGAGTGTGGCTCAACATGTTCAAGTGTCCATTTGTCTTGGTTCTGGGGACTTCCAACCTCAGGGGTAACCCCTTCATCAGTTGTTGCCTCTGACAAGGTCTTAGCAATGGTACCACTAGCAATCACTCCAAATGATGGAGGTGATGAAGTAGCAGCCTTGTCAGAAATCAGGATCTCTCTTTCCACACTAGGAGATCTGATGTTGTAGTCATGATCCTGTGGGTTATCAGAAACACTTTGTTCCTCCCCCTCAATGTTGGAGCTAATTCCAGTATTAATAGGTGTCTGGGAGGGAGAAGGAGTGTTCAACTGATCCAGGATATTTTCAATCACAAAAGTTGGGCTATTGGAGGTGGTTTCCATAGTAAGTGGGTTAGAAGGAGAGTGCACCCGGGGAGAATGGTGCTTTTCAATAGAAACCTTTTCAACTGAAAGAGGTTCTAGTGATGTGGTGTCCCCTTCAAAGGTTGCTCCAGGATCCTGTTGAGAGGAAACCTGGGCGGTTGTAGCTGGTTGAGTCTGATGAACCACTGGTTGACTACTCCCAGTGGCCATTTCATGCCTTGGTGAGGCATGGGCAGACTCAGGGGACTCATTTCCCTGAGCAGCCTTTTTGGGCTTTGTGGATTTGGGTTTAGTGGGGACCTTGGATTTGGATTTGGAGGAGGAGGCTGTGGGTTCCCTTTGCTTGGGTTTGAGCTTTCGGGCAGCCTCTTTTAGAGTGAGGTTAGAGTTGTGTCGGGAATATACTTCCAGCAAAACTGCTGGAGCAGGGATCCCCTGACCAACAAGGCCAGTTTGCTGAAGCTGTTTCTCTATGATGGCCATGATAAAACGTGGATAGAGTAACCATCTAGATGAAACAGGCTTAGCAGCATGTTCAGTTAATTCAGAAAAGAGTATTTGAGAAAAATTTAGTTTTTGAGATTCTAGGATAGAATACAATACCTGTTGCCATCGAGAGGACATTTGGTCCCATGAAGAAGACTTCGGAGCCAAGCAGATGTTGATCATATGGAATATCAGGCGCTCTGGATCATTGAAGTGCTTCTTGAAAAGTGTTGAGTCACTCAAGTCACCCTGGTATTCATGACTTGTAAAACAGAGGTCAGTGGCGCTTTTAGGGAACTGAGTAACCAGGTTAGCATCGTCAAGCTGAAGAACCTCCCTGAGCTCAGCGGGACTTATGTGCACATTATGACCATTAACTGTGGATCGAAGGGAGATGACTCCAGTGCCAACATTGATCAGTTCAACATTCATCCAAAATTGATGAATGGATTCGACATACAGAGTTGGATTGATGAGAAAGGCAGTTTTGAATTGAGAGGAGTTCATCAAGTCCACAGCTTCATCAAACTTGGACTAGAATGAAGATTTGGTCAGATAGGCAATGGAATTATGACGCGGTTTCAAGGTTATGGCAGCCATGGATTCAGAGACTAGAGAGGGAAAATAGGTTTTGAAAAAGGTGAAAAGTTCTGAGAAAGTGATAATGAAACAACTGAAGAAGATTGAGTTAAATAAAGAAAACAACTGGGGTTAAAACAACTGAAGAGTAAAATTACTCATCAGATGTTGTCGACAAATTTTGTTCATCAGTTGTTTTCAGCAGTTGTGCATCAGACTTTGTGGAAGTTTTGTTCATCAGAACTTGTAAACCATATTTGACCTTCAGTACTTAGCAAATCAATACTCATCAGTACTTGTAACTTAGAGTATTAGAAAAGGTCATAACTGTTCTTGAATCAGTACTTTTGATATGTATCAGTATTTACTGAAAATATCAAAATGTGTCAAGAAAAAAAATTTATTTGAAAAGAGAAAAGTGAAAATATGTTTGGATTTTGGGAAAGATATTTAAAATTTTATTTGTTGAAACACTAACCTATTCAAGTTGCAACATACCAAGCCTTAGAACTAAGTTTTGAAAAGTTGAGGTATCTAAAGGT
This sequence comes from Mikania micrantha, assembly GCA_009363875.1. Lineage (NCBI taxonomy): Eukaryota > Viridiplantae > Streptophyta > Magnoliopsida > Asterales > Asteraceae > Mikania > Mikania micrantha. The sequence continues at coordinate 64,025,886 of CM018696.1, read as the reverse complement.
TTAGTGAATATGTCTGCAAGTTCATCAGCACTAGGAACAAACTTTGGATCAATCAGACCCTTTTCATAACAATCTCTTATAAAATGATGTCTGATCTCTATATGTTTAGTCCTAGAGTGCTGAACTGGATTTTTGACAATGCAAAGAGCTGAAGCACTATCCATTAACAATGGTGTCTTCAGTTCTTTGATGCCATAGTCCAAGAGTTGAGACTGAAGCCAGAGAATTTGTGAAGTACAACTTGCAGCAGCAATGTACTCAGCTTCAGCAGTGGAGGTGGCTACAGATGTTTGTTTCTTGCTTTGCCAAGAAACTAGGCAGTTTCCTAAAAACTGACACCCACCAGAAGTAGATTTTCTTGAGAGTTTGCATCCTGCATAGTCACTATCTGAAAAAGCAACCAGCTTGCAGGAATGTCCAGTTGAGTACCATATTCCCAGGGATTGAGTACCTTGCAAGTATCTGAAAATCCTTTTCACAGCAATCAAATGAGATTCTTTGGGTGCAGCCTGAAATCTAGCACAAACACATGTGGCAAACATAATGTCTGGCCTTGATGCAGTTAGATACATTAAAGAGCCAATCATACATCTATAAAGAGTTTCATCCACTGAAGTACCTTTCAGATCTGCATCAAGTTGTGTGGTGCTGCTCATGGGGTTGGAACATGGTTTACAGTTTTGCAAATCAAATTTCTTTAAAAGCTCTTTTGTGTATTTTGATTGGTGAATGAAAATTCCATCAGGTTTTTGTTTGATTTGAAGACCCAAGAAAAACTGTAGTTCCCCCATGGCACTCATTTCAAAATTTTTGGTCATAAGCTTAGTGAAATCATCACACAACATTGGATCAGATGAAGCAAATATAATGTCATCAACATAAATTTGAACAAGTAGCTTATGCTGGCATACATTCTTGATGAATAAAGTTTTATCAATGGAGCCTCTAGTGAAATTATTTTTGAGAAGAAATGTGGATAATGTGTCATACCAGGCTCTAGGTGCTTGTTTCAGCCCATAAAGAGCTTTATCAAGCTTGTACACCCAATCAGGATGTTTATTGTCCTCAAAGCCTGGAGGTTGACACACATACACTTCCTCTTTTATTTTACCATATAAGAAAGCACTTTTGACATCCATTTGAAAAACTTTAAGTTTATGTAAGGCAGCATATGCTAAAAACAGCCTAATTGCTTCTAATCTGGCTACAGGGGCAAAAGTTTCATCATAATCAATACCTTCTTCCTGAGAAAACCCCTGTACAACCAGTCTAGCTTTGTTTTTAATGATTTGACCCTTTTCATCTGTTTTATTCCTAAACACCCATTTTGTGCCTATTGCACACTTACCTGGAGGTAGAGAAACCAACTCCCAAACCTGTTGCTTCTTGAACTGCAACAACTCCAACTGCATTGCCTCCACCCAACCAATGTCTCTAAGTGCTATGTGATAGTTCTTTGGCTCTTGTTGACTGACAAAGAGAGCATAAAGACAAAAGTTGGATAATTGACTTCTTGTTGAAACACCTGCAGAAATATCACCAAGTACTTGAGATAATGGATGATCCTTTAGTTCTTGATATGGAATAAGATCAGTGCAAGTGTTTGCTGGAGGAACTGATGCAGCATTTGAAGAAGATTCAGGAAATACAGCAGCAGGAATTTCAAAGGACTGAGAAGATGCCAGAATTTCATCAGCATTTGTATTGAGTGGAACAGCTGGAGCAGAAGAAGCAGTAGATTTTGCAGATGTAGGCAAATTGTCACTGAATCTGAACAAATGATTGCTTTCATCTTCATCATCTGGAATTCCTTGTGTGGTTGCTGTAGAAGCTTTTGGTGGAGCTGCTGGAAGAACTTCATCTTCTACACCAATATTCTCAACTAGAAACTCATGTTGCAAGATGTTCAAATCAAACATCTCAGCAGGATTCTGAAGAATGGAATCTTTGGGACATTCATTGAATTTGACATGAAGTGTTTTCTTCAACAATCTTTGTTCTACAATTGAACACTCTATATGCCTTGCAAGTTGAAGAGTATCCAACAAAGTATCCTGCATCAACTTTGGAATCAAACTTGGTAAGTTGATCTTTGGTGTTGAGGATATAACAAGGACACCCAAAAGCTCTGAAGAAGGAAATCAAAGGAGTTAAAGAATGAAGTATTTCATATGGAGTCTTCAACCATCTTTGATTCACCAAAACTCTGTTTTGCACATAGCAAGCTGTATTAACAGCTTCTGCCCAGAATGTGAGAGGTAAACCAGAATCAGCAAGCATTGTTCTGGCAGCTTCAATCAAGGTCCTATTTTTCCTTTCTATAACTCCATTCTGTTCAGGAGTTCTGGGAATACTATATTGTCTCTGAATTCCCTTTGACTGATAAAATTCATCCAGAAGATGATTTCTGAATTCAGTGCCATTGTCACTCCTAACACACTTGATAGGAAGAGAATATTGCTTTTCAGCAAATAACACAAAGTTGATAATAGTCTTGGCAACCTCACCTTTTGAGTGTAAGAAGAAAGTCCAGACAAACTTGGAATAGTCATCAATAATAACTAGACAATACTTCTTCTTTGCCATAGACATTATCTGCACTGGGCCAAACAAATCCATGTGCAACAGTTGCAGGCAACTAGTGGATTTGGAATCTCCAATTGGAGGAAAGGAGGCTTTGTGTTGCTTTCCTTTTAAGCAAGCAGTGCAATTCTCATCACAACTAAAATCCTTTAAAGGAAGACCTCTAACCAAACCATGTTTCACCAATTGATTCATGTTCTTGATGTTCACATGACCTAATCTTCTATGCCACAGATTTGATTCCTTGAAAGAGGCCTTAGAGAATAAACAAGGATGACCTTTGACAGAGATTTTCTTAGAAAGATCAAAGGCATATACCTTTCCCACTCTGTTAGCCTTAAGAAGTGTATACTCATCTAACACTTTGCTAATCAAAGGCATCACATCAGAAGATAAAATCCTACAATCTTGCTTAGTGAAGAGAGACACATGACCCTTATCACACATTTGACTAACACTCAGAAGATTGTACTTAAGATTCTCAACATGATTCACATCATCAAATCTAATCTCACCATTTGTTACCACACCTTTACCTATAATATACCCCTTAGCATCATTTCCAAAGGACACAAATCCCTTCCTTCCAGTGAAATAATTATGAAGAAGAGATCTGCTCCCAGTCATATGCATGGATCCTCCACTATCAACATACCAGATGCTATTTTGGCATGCTGAAGGATCCTGCATACAACAACACACTCAGTTAGACTTTTGGACCCAAACCATTTTGGTTTTGGGTCTGTTAACACTTGATGAAACCGAAATAACATTATCAGTTGAAGCAAACTTGACACATTCTTATCAGAAGATTTTGCTTTGACTTTTGATTTTGATTTCTTTTTATGAAATGAATCAACAGATGCCTCTGCCAGATTGACCTTTCCTATCAGTTGTTGCATCATTAGCATCAGTTGATTATGATTTTGAGTTAAAATTCTGATTTCATCAGACACATCAGAACTTGATTTTTTATTTTTCTGTTTGATTATATTATTGTCTTTAGTCGAATGAGATGCTGTCAAGTGTTGTTTCCCTGAATCTGGAACAATCCCTTTTCCTTTCTTGGATTGACTTAAGGTATTTCCTTGTAAGGATTTTCCAGATTTTGAAACAACTGATGATTCTGGTACAAATTTTGAACTAAATTCATTTTTCATTTTGAGTATGTTCTTGTTTTTATGCTTGATTTTGTTATATTTAGAACCTTTTCTGTACCAGCATTCATCAGTTGAATGATTAAACAGCCTACAAATATCACAAGGCACCCTCTTCTTCTTTTCCTTGTGATTGTCTACAAGTACTGATGACTTAGAAACAGATTGTTTGTTCATCAGAACTTCTGAGACAGAATGGAGTTGTAGAAAGGAAAAATAGGACCTTGATTGAAGCTGCCAGAACAATGCTTGCTGATTCTGGTTTACCTCTCACATTCTGGGCAGAAGCTGTTAATACAGCTTGCTATGTGCAAAACAGAGTTTTGGTGAATCAAAGATGGTTGAAGACTCCATATGAAATACTTCATTCTTTAACTCCTTTGATTTCCTTCTTCAGAGCTTTTGGGTGTCCTTGTTATATCCTCAACACCAAAGATCAACTTACCAAGTTTGATTCCAAAGTTGATGCAGGATACTTTGTTGGATACTCTTCAACTTGCAAGGCATATAGAGTGTTCAATTGTAGAACAAAGATTGTTGAAGAAACACTTCATGTCAAATTCAATGAATGTCCCAAAGATTCCATTCTTCAGAATCCTGCTGAGATGTTTGATTTGAACATCTTGCAACATGAGTTTCTAGTTGAGAATATTGGTGTAGAAGATGAAGTTCTTCCAGCAGCTCCACCAAAAGCTTCTACAGCAACCACACAAGGAATTCCAGATGATGAAGATGAAAGCAATCATTTGTTCAGATTCAGTGACAATTTGCCTACATCTGCAAAATCTACTGCTTCTTCTGCTCCAGCTGTTCCACTCAATACAAATGCTGATGAAATTCTGGCATCTTCTCAGTCCTTTGAAATTCCTGCTGCTGTATTTCCTGAATCTTCTTCAAATGCTGCATCAGTTCCTCCAGCAAACACTTGCACTGATCTTATTCCATATCAAGAACTAAAGGATCATCCATTATCTCAAGTACTTGGTGATATTTCTGCAGGTGTTTCAACAAGAAGTCAATTATCCAACTTTTGTCTTTATGCTCTCTTTGTCAGTCAACAAGAGCCAAAGAACTATCACATAGCACTTAGAGACATTGGTTGGGTGGAGGCAATGCAGTTGGAGTTGTTGCAGTTCAAGAAGCAACAGGTTTGGGAGTTGGTTTCTCTACCTCCAGGTAAGTGTGCAATAGGCACAAAATGGGTGTTTAGGAATAAAACAGATGAAAAGGGTCAAATCATTAAAAACAAAGCTAGACTGGTTGTACAGGGGTTTTCTCAGGAAGAAGGTATTGATTATGATGAAACTTTTGCCCCTGTAGCCAGATTAGAAGCAATTAGGCTGTTTTTAGCATATGCTGCCTTACATAAACTTAAAGTTTTTCAAATGGATGTCAAAAGTGCTTTCTTATATGGTAAAATAAAGAGGAAGTGTATGTGTGTCAACCTCCAGGCTTTGAGGACAATAAACATCCTGATTGGGTGTACAAGCTTGATAAAGCTCTTTATGGGCTGAAACAAGCACCTAGAGCCTGGTATGACACATTATCCACATTTCTTCTCAAAAATAATTTCACTAGAGGCTCCATTGATAAAACTTTATTCATCAAGAATGTATGCCAGCATAAGCTACTTGTTCAAATTTATGTTGATGACATTATATTTGCTTCATCTGATCCAATGTTGTGTGATGATTTCACTAAGCTTATGACCAAAAATTTTGAAATGAGTGCCATGGGGGAACTACAGTTTTTCTTGGGTCTTCAAATCAAACAAAAACCTGATGGAATTTTCATTCACCAATCAAAATACACAAAAGAGCTTTTAAAGAAATTTGATTTGCAAAACTGTAAACCATGTTCCAACCCCATGAGCAGCACCACACAACTTGATGCAGATCTGAAAGGTACTTCAGTGGATGAAACTCTTTATAGATGTATGATTGGTTCTTTAATGTATCTAACTGCATCAAGGCCAGACATTATGTTTGCCACATGTGTTTGTGCTAGATTTCAGGCTGCACCCAAAGAATCTCATTTGATTGCTGTGAAAAGGATTTTCAGATACTTGCAAGGTACTCAATCCCTGGGAATATGGTACTCAACTGGACATTCCTGCAAGCTGGTTGCTTTTTCAGATAGTGACTATGCAGGATGCAAACTCTCAAGAAAATCTACTTCTGGTGGGTGTCAGTTTTTAGGAAACTGCCTAGTTTCTTGGCAAAGCAAGAAACAAACATCTGTAGCCACCTCCACTGCTGAAGCTGAGTACATTGCTGCTGCAAGTTGTACTTCACAAATTCTCTGGCTTCAGTCTCAACTCTTGGACTATGGCATCAAAGAACTGAAGACACCATTGTTAATGGATAGTGCTTCAGCTCTTTGCATTGTCAAAAATCCAGTTCAGCACTCTAGGACTAAACATATAGAGATCAGACATCATTTTATAAGAGATTGTTATGAAAAGGGTCTGATTGATCCAAAGTTTGTTCCTAGTGCTGATGAACTTGCAGACATATTCACTAAACCTTTAGATACCTCAACTTTTCAAAACTTAGTTCTAAGGCTTGGTATGTTGCAACTTGAATAGGTTAGTGTTTCAACAAATAAAATTTTAAATATCTTTCCCAAAATCCAAACATATTTTCACTTTTCTCTTTTCAAATAAATTTTTTTTCTTGACACATTTTGATATTTTCAGTAAATACTGATACATATCAAAAGTACTGATTCAAGAACAGTTATGACCTTTTCTAATACTCTAAGTTACAAGTACTGATGAGTATTGATTTGCTAAGTACTGAAGGTCAAATATGGTTTACAAGTTCTGATGAACAAAACTTCCACAAAGTCTGATGCACAACTGCTGAAAACAACTGATGAACAAAATTTGTCGACAACATCTGATGAGTAATTTTACTCTTCAGTTGTTTTAACCCCAATTGTTTTCTTTATTTAACTCAATCTTCTTCAGTTGTTTCATTATCACTTTCTCAGAACTTTTCACTTTTTTCAAAACCTATTTTCCCTCTCTAGTCTCTGAATCCATGGCTGCCATAACCTTGAAACCGCGTCATAATTCCATTGCCTATCTGGCCAAATCTTCATTCTGGTCCAAGTTTGATGAAGCTGTGGACTTGATGAACTCCTCTCAATTCAAAACTGCCTTTCTCATCAATCCAACTCTGTATGTCGAATCCATTCATCAATTTTGGATGAATGTTGAACTGATCAATGTTGGCACTGGAGTCATCTCCCTTCGATCCACAGTTAATGGTCATAATGTGCACATAAGTCCCGCTGAGCTCAGGGAGGTTCTTCAGCTTGACGATGCTAACCTGGTTACTCAGTTCCCTAAAAGCGCCACTGACCTCTGTTTTACAAGTCATGAATACCAGGGTGACTTGAGTGACTCAACACTTTTCAAGAAGCACTTCAATGATCCAGAGCGCCTGATATTCCATATGATCAACATCTGCTTGGCTCCGAAGTCTTCTTCATGGGACCAATGTCCTCTCGATGGCAACAGGTATTGTATTCTATCCTAGAATCTCAAAAACTAAATTTTTCTCAAATACTCTTTTCTGAATTAACTGAACATGCTGCTAAGCCTGTTTCATCTAGATGGTTACTCTATCCACGTTTTATCATGGCCATCATAGAGAAACAGCTTCAGCAAACTGGCCTTGTTGGTCAGGGGATCCCTGCTCCAGCAGTTTTGCTGGAAGTATATTCCCGACACAACTCTAACCTCACTCTAAAAGAGGCTGCCCGAAAGCTCAAACCCAAGCAAAGGGAACCCACAGCCTCCTCCTCCAAATCCAAATCCAAGGTCCCCACTAAACCCAAATCCACAAAGCCCAAAAAGGCTGCTCAGGGAAATGAGTCCCCTGAGTCTGCCCATGCCTCACCAAGGCATGAAATGGCCACTGGGAGTAGTCAACCAGTGGTTCATCAGACTCAACCAGCTACAACCACCCAGGTTTCCTCTCAACAGGATCCTGGAGCAACCTTTGAAGGGGACACCACATCACTAGAACCTCTTTCAGTTGAAAAGGTTTCTATTGAAAAGCACCATTCTCCCCGGGTGCACTCTCCTTCTAACCCACTTACTATGGAAACCACCTCCAATAGCCCAACTTTTGTGATTGAAAATATCCTGGATCAGTTGAACACTCCTTCTCCCTCCCAGACACCTATTAATACTGGAATTAGCTCCAACATTGAGGGGGAGGAACAAAGTGTTTCTGATAACCCACAGGATCATGACTACAACATCAGATCTCCTAGTGTGGAAAGAGAGATCCTGATTTCTGACAAGGCTGCTACTTCATCACCTCCATCATTTGGAGTGATTGCTAGTGGTACCATTGCTAAGACCTTGTCAGAGGCAACAACTGATGAAGGGGTTACCCCTGAGGTTGGAAGTCCCCAGAACCAAGACAAAGGGGCACCTAAACATGTTGAGCCACACTCAACTCAGGTAGATCCTGATATGTTCAGGAGGTCAGATGATGTAGCTAAGGCTACTGATGACCAAAGATCATTTGCTGAGATTTTAAAACAAAATCAAATCCTTGAGGCTGAGGTATGTAGACTCAATGAGCTACTCACCAAAATGTCCAAGGACAAAAGTCCATCTTCCCCACTTAACCCACAGATGGCACCTTCTCATTCTGAAGGTCACCCAAACACTTCAACCACTAATATCCAATTTGACAAGCCGCCAGTCACTGCTTCAGGCACTAATACTTTGGGTTCTAGCCCCCCAGATGTATTAGCTGTTGTCCTTCTAAATGTCATACCTCTCATCACTCCTCTACTGAAATCAATCATTGTCCAAGCCCTTGATGAGAGGCTACCCTCCATATCTCAAATTCAACAAATGATTGATGAGGCTGTGACTGCCAGACTTACCACTATACATACTTCTTCTTCCCCTGCAGCCAAAAAGGGGGAGTTAGGAACAGAGTCAGTCACAACTTCAGCTTCCAAAAGGCCAAGATCTGAAGATGTTGCTTCTGAAAGACCTCATGCCATTCAAGTGACCTATAAGAGACAGAAGAAGAATAAACCTGTTGAGGCTATCAACAGAGCTGATGAGGAGGTTGACCAGGAAATGGCTGATAAAGAAATTGAAGCAAGTGCTGAACAAGTGGAAGTGACAACATCTGATATACAGAAACAGGCTACAACCTCTGATGTACAAGAACAAGCCACAACATCTGATGCACAAGAACAAGTCAAAACCTCTGATGTACAAGAAACTGAACCAGAGGAGATACAAAATCAAGAGGTGCAAACTCAGGTTGTTGAGGTAAGGGCTCCTATAAAGAAGAGAAGGCAACTCAGAATTCAAGAAGAAGAGGGTTCTGATGAAGAAGACAGGTTGCCTATCTCTACAGTTATCAAGCCAAATGTTCAAAAGCCTGCACCATCAACAACTGGGTTGGATCTGTCAATTCAAAAGAAGAAGGTATCTCTTCCTGCTAATTATGTGCCTGAGAAGCCATTGGTTTTTGGTCAACAACCAAAAATCACACCTGAGGCTAGGATGTTGGCAGTTAAAGTGAAACTTGAAGAAGAAGAGAACCAAAGGAAGCATGATGAGCAGTTCTTAAAGTTGGTTGACAAAGATTATCCTCAGACATCAACCATCACTGCAATGAAGAAAGAAGCTCAAAGGTTGCATGCTCTGAGATGCACATTTCAATATATGAAAGAATTGATTAGGATGTGGCCTGACCCAAGAGTCATTCATAGGATTCACAAGAGAGAGGCCCCAGCAGCTTATGCCAGAAGAATCAGAAGGGTATTAGGTGCTGAAATTATGCTGGGGTCAGTGCTTGATCCTTGGGAAATAATAAGTGATTTCAAGAGTGTGTACAACTCTGGTGCAAAAGCTCCAAATTTCTTGGAGAACAAAATGATCAAGAAAGGTCTAGTTTATAGGAAGCTTGAACATGTTCAACAGGAAGAGCTTTATCTGTTTTTGGAAGGAAAGCACCCTGATGAGTTTGTTTACAGGGAAATCACCAGAGTAGAGCTGAAGGATGGAACAACGGCCAGGTACTTGTCTGAGTATTATGGACCTGAGTCCTTCTTTGAAGGTGAACCTGAAAAACTGACTCCACAAGAGAAGATGATATTACTTGAGGCTTATGTCAGGGAGTCCTTCAGGTTAGTATATAATCAATAGCTTCAATGAGAGGGGTTAATGCTCATAGTCCATTTCCCCAATGGAGCTCCCTCTCATATTTTGCTTGTTAGAATTTTTGGAAGCTGTTGATTATCAGGCATACACTTTAACTGGTCATTTTGATACTGATCTCAAAGAAAAAGACTTATCTTTCTGCCTGGGAATAAATAAGTGAGACCATAAATAAGTTAGAGGTTTTTGGCTGCATTGGTTCAGGGGGAGTTTGTTGGACTAAAAGAACCAATGAGCCTGATCAGAAAAATCTCTAAGTCTCACAGCTCTATAACAACTGAAGAAGAACACAAAGGCTGATATTCAATGTGTAGAAGACACAAGATCTGAAGATATGTACAACAGCTGAAGTGTAAGTCTTCAGATGTTGTAGTGTGTAGTTTAGTCTTCTGATAAGAATCCTACAATTGGTATCAGAGCAGGTTAATCATTGATCGATTACACGATTGATCTCTGAAACTGCTCAAATTTGTTCTCAAATTGATTGAATTAGCTGATTAAGTAAGAATTTGTTATAGATTGAAGTTTTCTGTTAACTTCTGTTGAATTGTATTTCAATATCAATCTGTTTTGCATCAATTGATTGAGATTTGCATTAGTTTGTGTTTAATTGCTTGAATCTGTGATCATGTCAACTCCAAACAATGATCCGCACAATACAGGCTCCGCAACCAAGCCTCCAATGCTTGTGCGGAGTGAGTACAACATTTGGCAACGTAGAATGCTACATCACCTGTCGATTAACAGCACAGGATGTTGGAAATCTGTTGTGCATGGACCATATAAACCCACGATCACTGATCCTGAAACTAAAATCATGATTCCAAAACCGTCTGATATGTATTCGGATGAGGATATCAAACTGTTTGAAATTGATGCTAAAGCTCATGGTATTCTGGCCATGGCTCTGCCTAATGAGATCTATTCTGGTTTGATGCATCATGATACTGCTCATGATCTCTGGGTTGCACTGAAAGAACAATTTGGTGGAACCGATGAGGTTTTAGCAAATACTAGAGAAATCCTTGCTCAGCAGTATGAGACATTTTCTCACCGAAAGGGTGAATCCTTGACTCAACAATTTGAGCGATTCTCATGTTTAATTTCTGAGTTGAAAATGGTTAAGCAAGAATACACTAACAGTCAGATGAATAACAGATTTCTCCGATCATTGCCTGAGAGATGGGACACATACACAATTGTCCTACGCTTTAATGCAAATTTGGAAAATCTATCTCTCACCCAATTACATGGGAAACTCTTAACTTTTGAGAGAGAGGTAGAACAGAAGAGAAAACTGTCGTCATCTGGAAAACTTGCTGATGATTTTGTTCCTGGTAACACTGCTTTAATTGGTCAGGAGTCAGAGTTTAATGGGTCTGAATGTTCTTATGATGAACATATTGATTTTTCTACTAACAATTCTGAACATGCTTTTGTGGGAGTTGATGGTAATACAGGAAGTTATTGTGACAACTTGTGTTTTGTGATGGATGATTTGAAAGGAATCCCGGATGATGATCTAGAGGAGATGGACATTTTGAGTCAAATGGCATTGATCAATATCAGATCACAAAAGTTTTATAAAAGAACAGGAAGAAAGTTCCCTGGATTATCTGGCAAAACCAAGGTTGGATTTGACAAAGGGAAGCTGAGGTGCCATAAGTGTCATAGGCTTGGTCACTTTGCTAGGGAGTGCAAATCTACTGGTTCTAATCCTGCTACACCTTTTGTGACCTTTCCAAGCAACAACACATCAGGCAAAGGACCACAATCTTCTGGTACTAGTCAACAACAATTCTATCCAGCTCACTTTGTTCCACAAAATCCAATGCCCTATCCATATCCTTGCTTTTACATGCCTCAACCTACTCACAATCAAGTATTAATTCCACCACAATCACCTGCTCTTCCTGAACCCAGCAAATCTCAAACAACTCAACAGTCTCAACAACAACAGCATCAGAGTTTCTTTACTTCTGGAGTAGTTGATTGGAGTAGCTTACCTGATGATTTATCTGACTTCAACATGCAGCCTTATTCTGAAACTAGTCCACATGGTGGAGAAAATCCTTTTGGAAACCTTGCATTGATGGCTATTGATTCAACTGACAACTCTTGTCAATCTTCTTCAACATCACAGGTATCTTCTGAATCAAAAGCTAAGTTGTGTTCAGAGTCATGCATTTCAGCATTTGCTTCCATTAGGGAAATAAATGTAGAATTGATAAATGAAAAATTTGAATTAGAGAAGGCTGTGGCTAAAAACAAAACTGAGTTTGAAAAAGCTTTAAGTGAAAAAGAGTCTGAAATTTATAAACTCAAATGTTTGTTATCTGATGAAAAAGCTAGAGTGGAAGTCATGCTTGTGAAGCACAATGATTTGAAACAAACACTTGCAGCAACCCAAGTCAATTGTGAAAAATGGGTTGAGTCCTGTAAGGGGTTTGAAATGTTGCTAAGCAAACAGTCAGCTTCAAATGTTAAATTTGGAATTGGTTACAATCACACTGCTCCTCCTGTTGATTATAAACCAAAAAGTTTTGAATGTGAGTCTGATGGGGAGAGTGTGTATCAATCTACCAAATCTTCAGAAATGTCTGATTCTGTAGACATATCTGAAGCAGACTCAAATGTTTGCAAAGCTGAAGCTGAAAAGGTTGAGATAGAAACCTATTCTTATTCAATTGGGTGTACAAATGTCATTGAGGATGACACTTGTCAGGATAATGTCTTAGTTGAGATTAATCCTGATGAACAAGTTTCAAATGTTTTAAATATACACTTAATTGAGTCAGATGGGGATGGTGTTGGAGAAAATGATGCAAGACTGTTAATAAGTCAAATTCACTCATCAGCAGTTGTTGAAAAAGCTGATACTGCAACACCTGATGTTGGTGAATGTGTTAAGACACAAGTGCTGAAGAATAACTCTTCAGATGTTGTCACCACATCAGCTGTTGTCAAATTGGCTACAAATACTGATGTCTCAGAAGTTCTAATGAACAAACAATCTGTTTCTAAGTCATCAGTACTTGTAGACAATCACAAGGAAAAGAAGAAGAGGGTGCCTTGTGATATTTGTAGGCTGTTTAATCATTCAACTGATGAATGCTGGTACAGAAAAGGTTCTAAATATAACAAAATCAAGCATAAAAACAAGAACATACTCAAAATGAAAAATGAATTTAGTTCAAAATTTGTACCAGAATCATCAGTTGTTTCAAAATCTGGAAAATCCTTACAAGGAAATACCTTAAGTCAATCCAAGAAAGGAAAAGGGATTGTTCCAGATTCAGGGAAACAACACTTGACAGCATCTCATTCGACTAAAGACAATAATATAATCAAACAGAAAAATAAAAAATCAAGTTCTGATGTGTCTGATGAAATCAGAATTTTAACTCAAAATCATAATCAACTGATGCTAATGATGCAACAACTGATAGGAAAGGTCAATCTGGCAGAGGCATCTGTTGATTCATTTCATAAAAAGAAATCAAAATCAAAAGTCAAAGCAAAATCTTCTGATAAGAATGTGTCAAGTTTGCTTCAACTGATAATGTTATTTCGGTTTCATCAAGTGTTAACAGACCCAAAACCAAAATGGTTTGGGTCCAAAAGTCTAACTGAGTGTGTTGTTGTATGCAGGATCCTTCAGCATGCCAAAATAGCATCTGGTATGTTGATAGTGGAGGATCCATGCATATGACTGGGAGCAGATCTCTTCTTCATAATTATTTCACTGGAAGGAAGGGATTTGTGTCCTTTGGAAATGATGCTAAGGGGTATATTATAGGTAAAGGTGTGGTAACAAATGGTGAGATTAGATTTGATGATGTGAATCATGTTGAGAATCTTAAGTACAATCTTCTGAGTGTTAGTCAAATGTGTGATAAGGGTCATGTGTCTCTCTTCACTAAGCAAGATTGTAGGATTTTATCTTCTGATGTGATGCCTTTGATTAGCAAAGTGTTAGATGAGTATACACTTCTTAAGGCTAACAGAGTGGGAAAGGTATATGCCTTTGATCTTTCTAAGAAAATCTCTGTCAAAGGTCATCCTTGTTTATTCTCTAAGGCCTCTTTCAAGGAATCAAATCTGTGGCATAGAAGATTAGGTCATGTGAACATCAAGAACATGAATCAATTGGTGAAACATGGTTTGGTTAGAGGTCTTCCTTTAAAGGATTTTAGTTGTGATGAGAATTGCACTGCTTGCTTAAAAGGAAAGCAACACAAAGCCTCCTTTCCTCCAATTGGAGATTCCAAATCCACTAGTTGCCTGCAACTGTTGCACATGGATTTGTTTGGCCCAGTGCAGATAATGTCTATGGCAAAGAAGAAGTATTGTCTAGTTATTATTGATGACTATTCCTTTTACAGAAAACTTTCTCTCTCTATAACAAACTTGTGTTACTGTTTGATTGAAATTGTTCTTGCTACGATTATGCTAATTCTGTGTTGAATTCCGCTGGTATACTCCATTATTGTATCAATTGAGAATATCTGATCCATTATTGCAATACAGGGTCCAAAATTCTTACTTAATCAGCTAATTCAATCAATTTGAGAACAAATTTGAGCAGTTTCAGAGATCAATCATGTAATCGATCAATGATTAACCTGCTCTGATACCAATTGTAGGATCAGATGTTCTCAATTGATACAATAATGGAGTATAGCAGCGGAATTCAACACAGAATTAGCATAATCGTAGCAAGAACAATTTCAATCAAACAGTAACACAAGTTTGTTATAGAGAGAGAAAGTTTTCTGTAAAAGGAATATCTCATTTAAATCACTAACTTCGTTATCATACAATAATGTCAACTGCCCATATATAGAGACAGTGACGTTTGATGATGTCACATGATGTTGACACCTAACAGACAAAACAAAACAACTGAAAATAACTAAACTACTGAGAATGTCTTCAACATCTGAAGACATACTCTTACAACTACTGAAGAACAAAACTACTGAAGTAAAAATACTAAAACATCTGATGAGTAAACTACTCATCAGACTTTTACAAACATTGAAAGAAAACTACTGAAGACTAAACTACACACTACAACATCTGAAGACTTACACTTCAGCTGTTGTACATATCTTCAGATCTTGTGTCTTCTACACATTGAATATCAGCCTTTGTGTTCTTCTTCAGTTGTTATAGTGCTGTGAGACTTAGAGATTTTTCTGATCAGGCTCATTGTCTTTTAGTCCAACAATTCCGTATGTGTATTGACTACAGGGAGTTGAATAAGGTAACGATCAAGAACCGATACCCGTTGCCGCGAATAGATGACTTGTTTGACCATTTGCAAGGGTCAAGCTACTATTCGAAGATCGATTTAAGATCGGGTTACCATCAACTGAGGATACAGGAAAATGATATTCCTAAGACTGCCTTTAGGACCCGATACGGACACTACGAATTCTTGGTTATGCCCTTTGGACTGACCAACGCTCCTACCGTATTTATGGATCTCATGAATAGAGTGTGCAAACCTTACCTCGACAAATTCGTGATAGTGTTCATCGACGACATCCTGATTTATTCAAGGAACCAGGAGGAACATGCTGAACATCTAAGGCTAGTCTTGGAACTACTAAAGAAAGAGCAACTGTACGCGAAGTTGTCAAAATGTGACTTCTGGATTCGCGAAGTCCAATTCCTCGGACACGTGGTTAATGAACGGGGAATACACGTAGACCCAGCCAAAATCGAAGCCATCAAAAACTGGGAAGCACCCAAGACTCCGACTGAGGTGCGACAATTCCTAGGTCTGGCCGGGTACTACCGGAGATTCATTGAAGGATTCTCGAAGATTGCCCAATCGCTGACGTCCCTGACTCATAAAGATAAGAAATTCGATTGGGGAGACAAACAGGAAGCTGCATTTAACTTGTTAAAGCAGAAACTATGCACTGCACCTATCTTATCCTTACCGGAAGGATGCGATGATTTCGTGGTGTATTGCGACGCCTCAAAGCAAGGACTCGGTTGCGTGCTCATGCAACGCGAGAAAGTGATAGCCTACGCTTCACGGCAACTGAAGGTGCATGAGAAGAATTATACGACTCATGACCTTGAGTTGGGAGCCGTTGTGTTTGCTTTAAAGATCTGGCGACACTACTTGTATGGCACGAAATGCACTATCTTTACCGATCATAAGAGCCTGCAACACATCTTCGACCAGAAAGAGTTGAACATGAGACAACGAAGGTGGGTTGAACTCATAGGTGATTATGATTGCGCCATCAAGTATCATCCAGGCAAAGCCAATGTAGTGGCCGACGCGTTGAGCAGGAAGGAAACAACAAAACGCGTGCGTGCCCTACAACTCACGATTCATTTTGAATTACCAAAGCAGATACGGATCGCACAACAAGAAGCCTTAAAAGCTGAAAATCTCACTCTTGAAGCCATGCGCGACATGGATAAACAATTGAAGGTAAAAGATGATAGAGCTTACTATCTGGTGGATCGGATCTGGATTCCACGCTACGGAGGATTGAGAGAAGTAGTGCTGGACGAAGCACACAAGAGCCGGTATTCCATACATCCGGGCTCTGACAAAATGTATCATGATCTGAAGACAACCTACTGGTGGCCGAACATGAAAGCTGAAATAGCAACTTACGTGAGTAAGTGCCTAACGTGCTCAAAGGTCAAGGTTGAGTACCAGAAGCCATCAGGGTTACTTCAGCAACCGGAATTGCCAATGTGGAAATGGGAGCAAATTTCCATGGACTTCATAACTAAACTGCCCAAAACGGCAAGTGGTTGCGATACCATCTGGGTTATCGTGGACCGACTAACAAAGTCCGCACACTTCCTACCTATCAAGGAGACTGATAAGCTAGACAAACTCACACGTATCTATCTGAAGGAAGTGGTTACTCGACATGGGGTGCCAATCTCAATCATATCTGATCGCGACAGTCGATTCACGTCGCATTTCTGGAAGTCCTTGCATAAGGCTTTGGGCACGAGGTTGGACATGAGTACCGCTTACCACCCGCAGACGGACGGGCAAAGTGAACGAACTATACAAACACTAGAGGACATGCTTCGGGCATGCGTTATTGACTTTGGGAATAGCTGGGAATCTCATCTACCGTTAGTTGAGTTTTCGTACAATAACAGTTACCACACTAGCATCCAAGCTGCACCATTCGAGGCACTTTACGGACGAAAGTGTCGATCACCCATTTGCTGGGCGGAAGTTGGAGACAGCCAACTAACCAGTCCAGAACTTGTGCACGAAACGACTGAAAAGATCGTGCAAATACGTAAACGAATGGCAGCAGCTCGGGACAGACAGAAGAGCTATGCTGATAAACGACGAAAGCCATTGGAATTCCAGGTGGGAGACAGAGTGTTACTCAAGGTCTCGCCCTGGAAGGGAGTCATTCGATTTGGCAAACGAGGAAAGTTGAACCCTCGTTACATTGGACCTTTCGAGATCACCAAACGAATAGGCCCTGTAGCCTACGAACTGAACCTGCCAGTTGAGCTGAGCAGTGTACACAACGTATTCCACATCTCGAACCTCAAGAAGTGCCTATCTGATGAGACACTTGTTATTCCTCTCGAGGAAATACAAATCGACGAACAATTGAACTTTGTGGAGGAACCGGTGGAAATTATGGACCGGGAAACCAAGAAGCTCAAACTCAGCAAGATACCGATTGTGAGTGCGATGGAATTCGCGACGGGGACCGGAATTCACGTGGGAACGTGAAGACCAGATGAAACGAAAGTACCCACACCTGTTCGCGGAACAGACAAACACTGACAACGCAAGTTGAATTTCGGGACGAAATTCTTTCTAACATGGGGAGGATGTGACACCCCGTAATTTCCAGGTCAGCATCTTATTTATTTAAATGTTTATTTAAATGCATTATGTACACGTGGCACTAGAATTAGATTAATTTAGTGTGACACGTGGCACGACAGTACGAACACTGGCATACGACGAGATAATTCGTAGAATTATCGACAAACAACACACACGTGTCAAAACACACGAACGTTGGTGAACGTCTAACACATTGTGTAGCACAACACTCGAAACTTCACGAAACACTGTCACAAGTCAATTATGGCTAATAATTGACCAATAGGGTCCAAACGACGCTCGAATGATGTTTTACAGTCGAGAAACGGGCAAGAATGGGCCAGAACAACAAAACAAGCTTATTGGGCTTGAAATTCAGGCCAGGCGGTACGCCTGACCCGGGATGCCCGCGACAGGCAATGCGCGCGGGTGGAAATTGAGCGCCTCGTCCATCCGGATCCGCACGTAACGCACAACATGGTTCGCCCACGCCGGGCGATACGCCTGGGGCGCCTCAGTCGCCAAACACCTTTTTAAATTTCCAAAATCCATCATTTCTCCTACCCTCATCATTTTAATCGCACCTAGACGCCACCCCTCGAGTTTATCTGTTCCAGAACACCTACAACACCTCTGAAACACTCAAAGAACCTCCATTGACACCATAGTGAAGCTTGGGTTGAGATTCAAGCTTGAAGGAAGCCATTGTTGAAGCTTTGCACCACTATCACCACCATCCTCACGGCTAGGAGAAGAGTTTGAGAACTCCAGGAGCTGTAGCATCACATTTCATCAGATCAGAGAGCATTTGAGGTAGTTCTATGGTTTATATGCACTCTAAACACTCACAAGCTCACATACATGTGTTAGATCGCACATGCAAACACCTATGACCCACATGCACGAGATTATGATCTGGGTTTGTTGATTTAGATGTGTTTGATGATGATCTATGATGTTTAAATGGTGTTCCATGATGATCCATTTTGGTCACAAATGGGCGATTTAACCACATGCATGTACGATCTAAGATAGTTAGAATAATTTTCAGTACTTGAGCATGATTCTTGATGATATTGGATGATGATTACATGTTTAGATGATGTTGAAATGGTTAAAACAATGATTTTTATGAATCTTTCCATTAATAGTAACTTTTTAGTTACAAGTAGATGATTTGGTGTATTTGATGAACATGCATGTACTTGGATTTACTCTTAGAATGTTAATATGATGATTAGAATGTTTAAAATGTGATCTGATAATGTTTATGGTCATTTTTGACAAAGTTACTATATTTAGTAACTTTTCGGGTCAAAATAATGATAGGAGATTCTTTCACCATATTAGTATGATTAAAATGATGCTAGATTGATTATTATGAGGATTGGTAATGTGAAAATGGTTTAGAAATGTTAAATGGTCATTTTTATGCAAAAACCACAAAGTTACTATTTATGGTAGCTTTATTTTTACAAAAACCGACTTGTCAACGTGTTGTATTATTTGAGCATGCTAAATGACTTATTATGTTATAATATGTGGATTAGATGCTAAGTTAGATGGTTTCCGATGTCACGTATGCTAAAAATGGAAACTTTCCATTTTAGGAAACTTTTATGTGCAAACATGTTATAAACGACGTATATGAACTTGTATGATAACGTGCTATGTGTTAACATGATCACGTAGGACTATTGAACATGCTAGAAATATAAAACCGTCATGCTTTGTGAACTTTCCATAAATGGAAACTTACTATAAATAGTAAGTTGTCCATAGACGCGACTTGCGCGTTTTGCACACGACAAACACTTACACAATTGCTACACGAGTCACAAACCTTCACACGGTTCACCAACGGGTCGTTGACTTGACACGGTCAACTTTGGTCAAACACGGTCAAACATGGTCAAACATGGTCAAACACGGTCAATGTGGACCAACACGAGCAAACACGGTCATTATGGGCCAACACGGACAAACATGGACAACCAAGGGTTGTCGGACACGAACACGAGCACTAACACAGACACAAGCACGATCACTTACACGAACTCATGTACGGTATACGATATAGGTTGCCGGTGACCGACGTGCCTACTACATTAGGAGCTTACGCTTTTATTCATTCACATCACTAAGGTGAGTTTACGGCCCCTCTTTACTCTTTTCAAACGTTTTTTTTTAAATAGGGGGAGAATACTAGTTGCATCGAGTCAAACATTATTACTGTACAAACATTTTTGTGTATGCTGGTTTATTGGACAAACATTAAGTGTTGAACTCGTTACAAGCCCTCACAAAGTCTTACCGTTAATGTACGAACAACGTGGTAGATTTGGATGGATCCATTAGGGAATGACTAACCCCACGGGGCACCATGTTGACTGAGTGTCATAACCCGTGCAAATTCTGACCTAACTTGCTATGTATACGAGACATAGCGGAGGCAAGGACAAACAAGTCTAGTTCGGTAGTGACACACTGACACTTTGGGCCTAGGGCTCGGTACTAACATTGATGAACAGCATGACACACTTTTATTACTATATGTATATCAAAACCTGTGAACTCACCAACCATTGTGTTGACACTTTTCAAACTTGTGTTCTCAGGTAACTAGCAGGCTATGGATGCCAGGAATGCACGTAGGGGATTGAGCATAGGACCTGCATGCATTTATCTATGTTTTCATTCAAACACTGTTTATCTTGAATATGCATCTTTATCAAACATCGTAGTGTTTAACAACTTTTGATTTCCGCTGCATATGTCAAACATTTGATTTTCCGCTGCTATATGATGAAATACTTTTTCCGCTGCAAACTATTTTAATTGTGTATGTGTCAAACATTGGATTTGTAAACGCATATAGAGGTGTTCTATATGACCTTGAGCTGTGATTCTGGACATGTCACATCCACGTGGACATTTGCCACAGGTGGGAATTTGGGGGTGTGACAAATCATTACAAATGAAACCCCAGCAGAGGTAGATGTCCCAGAAGAGACTAACATAATTTCAGAAGAAAATAAATTTCCAGAAGAAACATTGGTACCAAATAAAGACGAGATCTCTATTAATTATGTACAAAATAGTACGATATTAAACCGAGATAAAACATGTGTTGATGATATATTCGCTTTTGTTATAGCGACAGACGTAATAAATGAAAACGATTACGTACCTAAGACTCTAGAAGAGTGCATGCACAGAAATGATTGGCCAAACTGGCTAGAAGCCTTGAAGGCTGAGTTAGATTCACTTGAAAAGCGAAATGTTTTCGGACCTGTAGTTCGAACACCCATAGACGTCAAACCAGTCGGTTATAAGTGGGTATTTGCAATAAAACGAAATGAAAAGAACGAAATTGTACGATATAAGGCTCGGCTAGTGGCCCAAGGGTTTTCCCAAATCTCTGGAGTTGATTATGAGGAAACGTATTCCCCTGTGGTGGATGCGATAACCCTTCGATTTTTAATTGGTCTCACAGTCTCTGAAGGACATAAAATGAGACTTATGGATGTCGTCACTGCATATTTATATGGGACCCTAGAAAATGACATCTACATGAAAATCCCTAAAGGATTAAAAATGCCCGAAGCATTAAAATCAACACCTAAAGAAATGTGTTCAATAAAACTCAAAAGATCTTTATATGGTCTTAAACAATCTGGTCGTATGTGGTACAATCGACTAAGTGAATATCTTAAAAAGGAGGGATACAAGTCTGATGTAATCAGTCCATGTGTTTTTATAAAAAGATCCCTCTCAAAATTCACTATAATAGCAGTTTATGTTGACGATATAAACATAATTGGATCTCCTGATGAGATTGAAAAAACTGTTGAACTATTAAAGAAAGAATTTGAAATGAAAGACCTTGGTACCACGAAATTGTGTCTCGGCCTGCAGTTCGAGCATCTTTGCAACGGTACATTTGTTCATCAGTCAAACTACATCGAAAAGATGTTAGTACGTTTTAATATGGACAAAGCTCATCCTTTTAGCATACCCATGGTTGTCCGATCGCTAGAAGCACGTAAAGATCCTTATCGTCCTCAAGAAGAGGGTAAAAAAAATACTTGGTCCAGAAGTACCATACTTGAGTGCAATTGGTGCTCTTATGTATCTTGCAAATAACACGAGACCTGATATTGCATTTTCGGTACATGTACTAGCAAGATATAGTTCAAATCCAACACACAGACATTGGACTGGAATAAAACATATATTCAGATATCTTTGTGGGACACGAGATTTAGGTTTATTTTACCAAAAAATGAAAAGTCTCTACTTGTTGGTTATGCTGATGCTGGATATTTATCAGATCCACATAAAGCTTGGTCTCAAACAGGTTATGTATTTACATATGGTGGCACAACAATCTCATGGAGGTCGACAAAGCAAACACTAACATCAACTTCATCAAATCATGCTGAGTTGATATCACTATACGATGCTGGTCGAGAATGTGTGTGGTTAAGATCAATGATTAACCACATACAACAAGCATGTGGATTGGAAGAGATCAAGAAAGACCCGGCAATTATCTATGAAGACAATGCTGCTTGCATAGCTGAGATCAAAGAAGGCTTTATCAAGGGTGATAGAACAAAGCATATCTCACCTAATTTCTTTTCAACGCATGACTTACAAAAGGATAATATAATCGATGTCCATCAAATCAAATCAAGTGAAAATCTAGCAGATTTATTTACAAAGTCTTTGCCTAGAAGCAGTTTTGAGCAACTATCACAGAAAATTGGACTTCGTAGATTAAAAGACGTTTATTAAATTAAGGGGGAGCATTATATACGATGTACTCTTTTTCCTTAACTAAGTTTTGTCCCATTGGGTTTTCTTGGTAAGGTTTTAATGAGGCAGCATAATTGATCCAGCGGTATCAATTATTTTATCGATCCTGAAGCATCGAACAACATTATCCAGTAGTATAATGTTCATAGTGAATAATGAGAGGTAATATGTCTGAGAGGGAGTGTTATAAATATTCATAAGTAACAGACATAAATTACCATCATTCTCTTATTAATGATGAGTTATAAATAATCATAAGTAACATACATAAATTATCATCATTATCCTATTAATGATTCACTGTCCGTTACGAATAACACTTGTATATATATGTGTGATGTATGTAATAGTTATGAGTTGAATGAGAAGATCAATTTCCTTTCATGGTTATTCTTGTTTGTAATCTATCTTGTTTATAACACAAAGATTATTTCAATATCCAATATCCAACATACAAAATATATCATAATAACTCCTATATTACAGTGAAACGTAGTCTATAATATATGTTTTATAAATTTTATAAAAAAAGATTTCAATAAGTGCAAATTTTTTTAAACTAAAAATCTATAGAACCTATATAAGAGAATATGTTTCACTATAATATAAAAGATACTGTAATATACTTTTGATGTTGTACATTGAAATTATTTTTGTTATTTTTGTTATTTATGTTATGAGTTTAGTGTAATTAATTCAAATACTCTTAAGCTTAACTTGGTAACTGAATAAAGTTAACTAGAGTAAAATAATAAAAAAAAAACATAAACCATAATATCAATTGATAAAATTTAAAAATTTAGATGAAAATTTTAAATTCATCCAAATTACATAGACTAAAACAATAATTTACCGTTTTTTAAATTATTGTCACTGGCTTATAGCCTAATAGTATCCCTTGACTTTTCGAACAAGAGGTCTTGGATTTGAGTCTCGGCTGGAGCAAAAAATTGCTCTAGGTTGAGCTATGGGGTTTTCTCAGCGAATTTCCTTCTAGAAGATGGTGTCAATGTATCAATTTAAACTGTAGTACCTGGCGTTAGCAGTTAAAAAAAACTATCACAACCCCCCCCCTCCTCACACAGTCACACCATCTTAAGTATGCCTGGCAAAATGAGCGGGTTGGGTAACGGGTCAGAACGGGTTCGGGTCAGATTGGGTGCGGGTCAGAACGAGTTTTAAGCAAAATAAGTTCTGGTCTAAATGGATTGTTGTTAAAAAAAACATCAATTTAATTTAACATTAGATGTGTTATAAGTAAACAAATAGTCCATTTGGATAATTTTTAGTGATTTTCTCATCAAATATGTATTTAATCATTCTTAAATGTTTGAATTCATTGCATTTACATACTTTTTTGGTTACCCGTCTTGACCCGCATTGTGTTCAAGTGCTACCCATCTCAACCCATCCAAAAGGATGATGTTACCCATTTCAACCCATTATACTACAATTGTTTACCCAAACCAACTCATTTCCTTTGACATGGGTAACATTTGCCACTTCTAATCTTAAGCAACGCATGCATGTATTATTTTTTATCATTCACACCCAAGCAATCAAGCAATACACATAACCTTGTAAATTTAGCAATTTAATACTTAAAACTTAAAAGATAATTAGCAAAGACATTATATCTTAACGATATTATGGTGGTTAGATAAAACTTATCAACCAAATTGTCCGGAGTTCAAATCTCACAATATGGTTTTATTAAAGTATTCAGTTTTCTTTTAAACTGATGACTTAATGATAGATGTGATCGGTTGATACTGCTGATAACATAATGATAATCCACAATTCGTCATTGATTTAAAAATTAGCCGTGAAAAAAAATACTTAAAAGATAATTAATAATTATGTTGTAGCCACTAAGGAGGTGGAAAAGATGAAGGGCCATTGATTGGAGAGAGAAACCTCACTCATGCTCGTGAAAGTGAATAGTTAACAAGGAATCTTGTAGACAAAAATGCTCCTTTTAAAAAAACATAATAAAAAGAAAAAAAAAATCCAAGAAATATCTTCTTGATACCCAACGCATCATTTATTTTTTCTTCTAACACATGAAAAAAAGTTTGAAATAACACAATAGATATAGCACACTAAATTAAACGCCTTAATATGATAATAAATAAACATTTTTAGTCACTTATTACCTGCTTATAAAACTATTATGATTTGTCATTTCTTATCATTTTTCTCTATTACCTACTATTAAATAATTATAATACTAACGACTAATAATATTATTTATCATTTTTATATTAGTAAATATTTTTTAAACAAATTAAAATCAAGTCTTTTTTATTATAAAACACACTTTAAAAAGTTTATAAATATAAATTATTCTAATATCAATTTTCTTAAATTAAGAAATAATTTATTTCAGAAAATACTTTTTTTATAAGAAACGAGTTTTCTTAAAAAAACATTCTTTATAAAAATAAACTATAAAACCTAAGTTCTTAAACAATAAAATATTCATAAAGTAATGACTTTTTTAAATTTATTTAAAAGCCGATGTATTAAAAATGATATAGAAAGTTTGTTCAACTTTAATACTTTACAAAAATTATACCTTATCTTCTTGATTTACACAATTTATTTTTCGATAGAACAAAAACTAGGGTTTTTAACGTCAGTTAGCTCAAAAGTATCAATTATTATAAATCAAAAGATCATGTTTTATTTAAATAGTTTATTTAAGTTTTTAATTATTTTTTAATTATTTAAATTGTTTATTAATATGTAATTAATCACTTTATATTAATTAATGTTTTATAACTGTTAAATTTTCATTACTAAGTATTTAATATTTTATAAAAAATATTATATAATTAATTCATATAATACACCGATAATAACTTACTACAAGATATACTTAATAGCAAGTTTTTTCACGTTCACAAATTATCTATTGTTTGATTTGCAGGATTTAAACACTAGAAATTATTGCGTCCCATGTATTATAATTTAATGGTATTTTGATGTTGAGATAAGACTTATAAATCAAATGGTTTTAGGTTCACAAGGAGGTTTTCTCAAATATTAAGTTTTTTTTAAAACTGATGACTTGATAGTGAATATGATCGAGTGATACTGATAATAATACGATGATAGCTTACTGATATGTGGCGATCAAAAATTAACAGTAAAAAAAAAGAAATTATTGTTGACACAAGACTGAGTCATGTCACTATGTCAGTGTGCACGTCAGCACGTGGTTGTAACATGATGCAATACAGCAAACCCCTCAATTATTTCTAGCAGTTATTTCATTAGTGGTACATGTACATCCTCTAAGGCCACAAGGAGTGGTACCACTTTTCTACACTTTTCTCCGTTGCCACATCAGCGTCACATCAGTTTTCCCCACTTTTCCCCACTTTTCCCCATTTTGCACGGTGTCGTCCCATTTTTCCCCACTTTTCCCCATTTTCAAATCTTATTTTTAATTAATTATTTTAACAACAAATATAATAAAATAAAAAAAGATTCATTAAATTTAAAATAAAAAAAAAAGAATTCAAAAAAAAAATACAACAAAAAAAATAAAAATACAACAAAAAAAAAGAGTACAACCTAAACAATTAAATTAAAAAGATATTACATTAAATGAAAATACTAATTATTAGAGTTATTGGCTTGATATTGTTGCGATAAATGCTCCAAATAATTCATTGGTGAAAGTTGGGTTGGTTTCGGTGTTAAAATAATGATCGACAAGCCTCTTGTGTGATTCGGCACGATCGTCCCGACATATATACCTTTTAAAAACATTGTAACTTATATATTGTAAAACACATATAATAAAAAAAATATAAAAAAACAACTATACTAAATAAATTGTGTATACCTTCTCGAAGAGGATGCGGTGGATGCAGACTCTTTTGAAGTCGTGGCGACGATGGTTGACAAAAACTCAAAGTTTCGTTTTTTGAGATTGATCACGTCTTCTTCTGAACTTGACGATTTACTTTCAAATGTGGGAAGCTCCAACGTAAATGGATCCATTGTTTTAAAGTTTAAAAAATTTGAGTGAAGAATGAAAGAATAAAATGATAAAGAGTGTGAGTTGTGATTGTTTTGGAGTTGTTTAAATAGAATAAAAATTAGTTTTTTTTTTTTTTTTTTAAAGTCTCCAACGGTCGGGAGACCGTTACACACTTTCCCCACTTTGGCTTGAAACGGTGCCCCCTTCCCGATTCACCCCACCCCACTTCCGGGGGGTGGTGTTCCCGGTCGGCCCCATTTTTTCCCGGCTCTCCCCGGCTCCTTCCCGGGTACCACTCCGGGTGGCCTAAAAAACTGTTTTTTATTAAAAATAATAGAAAGCGATCCTACCTTTCAATGCCTAGATTAATTATTAAAATTAGTGTTAAAAAACAAATGATGAAAGTCATTTGTTGTAACTTCTTTTGTTAATTTTTATCAAGTTTCTTATTTTTAAATATATTTTTTTTCATTTTATACTAATTAAATAATACAACATGAAATAAAGTGTTTTTTATCTTTCGTATAAATATAATATTGAAATATAAAAATATTAATTAAATTTTTTAAACCATGTTAGATTGTTATAGGTACTTTATTTTTCAAATATATATAGATGGAATTTTTGGAAAATGTACTAGATTTTTGTTGCTTAATGGTTTTAAAATCTAAGGGTTTGTTTCGTATGAAAAAATGAAATGTACGGGGGAATCGAATGGACAAAGGAAAGAAATGAATCATTACCATTCCATTGTCTTGTTTGGTTACCTTTGGTAATTGAATGATTCATTACTTCATGTTGTTTGGTAGACATGACAAGATGAAGGAATGAAATACAATTTATGGGTCAAGTCGGTTATTGTTTAGCATATGGTTCAATCATGGGACGTGTCATATGGCAATTCATGGATCGTGCCATGGTTCGGGTCATGTGCCGGGTTATGGTTCGGGTCATGAGTCGGGTCATTGTTTGGTTCATGGGTTGGGTTATTATTTGAGTCATGGGTCAGGTCATTGCTTGAGTCATGGGTAGTGTCATTGTTTGAGTCATGTGCCGGTCATTGCTTGCCATGGATCGGGTCATAGTTTGGGTCATGGTTCGGCTCATGGCTCGGGTCATGGGTCGAGTCAAGGTCCGTGTCATGGTTCAAGTCATGGTTCGGGTCAAGGGACGTGTCATGGTTTTGGTCATGGGTTGTGTCATGGTTTTGGACATGGTCACATCATTTCTTCAATAGAAGGAATGAAAGAAAATCACCCATACTTTAAGGAATGAAAATCATTAAAAGTGAATGAATCACATTCCTTATGAAATGACACATTTCATTCCTATGTGGTAACTAAACACGTTTCTTTGCATTCCAACGTAATGACTCATTTCATTCCACCGTTTATTCATGCATACCAAACGCTACCTAATGTTTTAAAATTAGTACACTATCACAATGTTGTATACGAAACATCACTAACAAAAATCCTTGGCAAAAAATCTACTACTTTCAAATTTTCAGTATATAATATAATAGGTTTGATTATTCACATAACGTACTTTTTTTTATTTTAACAATACACCGATATACGTCTTGTATGGACCTATATGATGCGTATAGCATCCTTTGACAACCAATGATTTGAAAAATGACTAGTCATGTATACGTCGCGTAAATTTGAAAATGAACAGTGATAAATCTAAATAATCTAGATCTACCCTGTAAATTATTATTAGAAAGGTCCAAAAAAAAGAGGATATACGTAACAATATAAATTATTAGAAGCATTGAAATCTAATAAATAAAGTGAAATTAAATTGAAGGTACGGATTCATACTTTTTTGTTCTAAAGTTGTCTTTTATAGTATATGAATGACTTAGGAAAAAAATAATAATAAAATAAAAAAAAAAATCTCACGTATCTTTCTCATATTCATACAATTTTGCTTGCGCAAATATGTACGTCCAATTTCAAGAAATGATTAAAGAAGAATGGACATGTTATTATGCAACCACCTAACGAAAGTCAACCAAACATTTTAATACTCAAGTGACATTGAGTTAATTTATATTCTTAACATATGTATAAACTAATTAGTAATCATAGAAGGATGGCATTAACGACCAATAAGATAATAAAACAATATAATATTATTACAAACAAACAAACAAACAAAAAAAACAAACTTACCCAGTATATACTCTTCAGTAGAGTCTTGAAGATAGAAGGATGAAGACAAACCTTAATCTATCATAGTTGGGATCCCAGGCCAGCTGATAAAAGTTATCAAAAACAATATTATATAATTGTGCAGATCGACTGAAGGATGATGATCTAATTAAGCTAGCTAGACTTAATAGTAAAGATGGTTTGAAGCACAGCAAGAACGAAAAGGAAGATGCCAGCAAATAATGCAATGATATTCCATGGACTATTGAAATAAGTACGACGTAAATTGACAAACTTTCTGGGAAAATAACCGTTGAAATGGTTATCCAATTTTTTCCACTCCTCACCGTAAAAGAAGCTCGTCCATACTACTTCCTTGCATAGTCTGTTTATCATACTTGCAGCCTCTTCGTTTGAACCTAAATGATTGATGATAACTTTTGATCTCACCAACTTGGCAATGTCCTCATGAGTATCAATTAGCATGTCCATGGCTCTGGCATATGACGTGATGTAAGCAGTACCCCCAGACATGTGCTCATAGGCAATGAGGTTCCTTAAAATCAGCTCAGTGAAATGATTGATGCGCAGTACCGGCATTCTGAGAGTAGGTTTACTTAAGAACCAGAAAATGCATGAGCATATATGCATTTCCACTTTCATGGACAATAGCCAGGGTTCGGGTTTATTAGGCGTGAATTTTACCCCTGCCCTATCAAGTTCTACAGCAGAATGTATTGTTGAACTTGGGAATTTAGAAGGAATTTCATCTTTAGGCATGTAAAAATTATGCAAGTAGCCTAGAATATGAACTGGAAAATTGGTGGTATGTGATGGTGGTTTGATTTTCACTCCTTGTATAAGGTTGAGGCATTTCAGAAGTGGAAGGATAAAGTCACTAAGAGATTGTTGGCTTTTTTTGTAAATAGTGGACATAAAAATGACATTAAGAACAAAGAAAGGGATTTGGTTCTCTAGCAGCACGAGATCATAAGGTATATAACTATTAGACAACTTGTTGGAACCTGAATCATCCAACTTGAACTCCGAACGAATGAATTCAAGTATGAAACATGCATCAATAACCATCATTTTTGCGAGTTTTACGTCATTACAAGTCTTTATGTCAGGATAACATCCTTTGATTTTCTCTATTAAGTTGTCCACCTTCTTCACACATGTTGTTAATATTTCTTCTTCTTTGGATGGTTTCAAATAAGACAATAGCTGTTGCACATACTCGGCTTTCCGGCCTTCAAATCGTTGCAGGTTCAAATCATCTTTGTGCAGGGGTCCAATGGAGACCACACGAGGAATAAAAGAATTTGGGCTGATATCTCGGAGGGTGCTAGGAGCCTCGTCTATGGATGGTGAAGATGCCATGGTCATTTTTGATTCTTCCCCTACTAACTTTTGAAGACTTTGGACGATGGCATCTACGTTCATGTTCTCCAAAATGAAGTCCTAAAAACAAGAATTTGTTAAGGTGAGTATGTTGGAAATGAGTTTAGATGTAAGGTGTAATTTTGTAGAGCGGAATTAAGAAAGAAGTTTTCTATCTTTATCAATGATTTTATAACCTACTAAAGGACTATGTGGGGAGCCACCTTCTATAAATGCATTTTGGTAACTAGGAGATTAAATCAGTTAAATTTAAACACTTCAAATATATACAACTCCACATCTCTTAATTTTTTAGACTTGATTACTCGCGTAGTCATGTGATTTGTTTATTTTTTATGTTTGATTTTTAGACTTCTGAAATTACTTAGACTTGAATTGACTATGATTTTTCTATCGACTTGATTTGATTATGACTTTCTTACTGACTTGGCTATACTCGATTTAGTACGACTTTGACTTGACTTGGTTGTTTCTTGATTTATAAAAGTTGTTCATAACCACCAATTACTATTCTAGCTTTGAGTTCTACTTTAATTAAATGCAAAACGCGTATACTTTTTTTCTTCACCCCTCAATTGTGAACCACACTAGACACACACATACACTTTGATTTTGATGCAAAGAAAAACGAATAACTCATCTCTTGGATCATCTTGTGCAATTAGTATACTTTGTGTTTTAATTTTTATTTCTTTACATTTACCTCAATCATCAAATATGAACAACATGATAATCTTATGGTCATATGTGAGTGTTTATAAACAAAGTCCAACAATACATACAAAATTTGTTAAAATTCCATGTGAAAAAATCATCAGTCCGTCTAAAATCTATATTTTATTTTTCTATCAAAAAGTTCTATGATCTCATGTTTTAGTCCAGATCATGCATGCATGTATTTAAAAAATATTTCATCTTTGAAATCCAAGAAAACTATTTCACAAACATCACGAAGACTTGTCATCACAAAAATTGACTGGCTTGATTTCACCTTCAATATGAGGATGCAAAATTAATGATTTATGTCAAAAACAATTAATAAGAAGTTATAAAAATATTTTTATTATATGCATAAATGTTGATTAACTATATTAAAAAGATTTCATAAAATGTGAATATTAAATTCCATGCAAATTGAATACTTAAACATATGGTTAAATTTTATCAACTTAACAAAATTGAAGAGTCATAGTTGAAGTAAACATATCCAAAGTAAGCAATTTTAGAGTTTAAAATCAAGTTCGGTGAGTCTACTTCTCAATCCAACCACAGATAACTTTTTTGCACCAAACGTAATGGCATAAAATATCCAAAGTAAGCTTATGTGTCCAATTGAACAATGCCATAGATAACTTTTATTGAAGTCAAACTTCATTCTTTTTGTGCTTAATGTATACGTCAAATCTTGTTCATACTCAATTGCTTTGACTAAAATGACAAAATAAATCAAATGTTGTTCATGCAAACAAACAGACAAATGATATTCATACTCAAACTAGGTACATAGCAGACATTTTCAAAATATAAGACCACTTGGCAAAAGTGCTATCATATACCCTCTAATTGCTTCGACTACTACATGAGCTCCATTGCCAATGTGGAGTTTTAAGTCGCACACTTTTAGTCTTTAGCTCTCCTTAGTGTCTATAAATTATTGCAGGAGTGAGAACCATATCTGGCGACAAACACCCATAACTTACGAGAAAAGGAATACATGGCCATAACAAATATACCTAAACTTCCATCCTTAAGGCTTTGCTCCTCTTTAGCCCAGCAAGGTACTTTAAACGATTCATCTATCAATACCTTACTTCATCATAATGAAAGCATTTGGCATCCTTTGGATGTTTCTTGGATCTTCCTTCTTGGAGCATTAGTATTTGAAAGCTCTTGTTTGGTATGTTCAACTCAACAGTCTTAAGCATGTTTATATGGCTCTAGAATGAACTTATCCCAACCATTCATATTATAGTTCATGATAAACTAGTCTTATGATAATTAGGGCAACAAGTTAAGGATGATATTCACATACAACCAATTCATTGCTTAAGGAAAAACAAAGCCTCTCAACAGTGACGGAGCTTGAGCGGAATAAGAGAGGGGCGGAAATTTTTAAAACCCGAAATACATATTAATTTTTTGAAGCGATGGGGGGCGAAACTACTATTTTTAACTAAAAATAACATTTCGGCCGAAAAATTAACACTACGAACGGAAAAAGAGGGGGGCATCCTATAAACCTTCGTCCCTGCCTCTCAAGCTGATAGATATGATGTAACTAGTCATGTTTAGAACATGAGTGCTAATTGTAGACCAATCGACAATTGTGCACATCAGCATACGACATCCTACGAGTAATTTCATGGTTTCAAATCTCATGACGAGCTTACGGCTGGTACAATTCCTTTAGATGCTCGATCATGTCAAAAGTTAGATGATGTTTCAAATCCTTATGAAGTCATGGTATCATCGTGTCTAGCATAAATGACAATTATAAAAGTAATATAAATGCATGTTTATAATAAACGTATAAGCTAAATAGTTATAAGGTATCCAATTTTATTAATAAATTAATTATTTTTTTGTCATGTATTTTACAACTAAAATATTCGTCACATTAACTTGAAGATTTATAATATGCGA
Source organism: Mikania micrantha (assembly GCA_009363875.1). Lineage (NCBI taxonomy): Eukaryota > Viridiplantae > Streptophyta > Magnoliopsida > Asterales > Asteraceae > Mikania > Mikania micrantha. The sequence goes on along the minus strand of CM018696.1, from coordinate 63,993,065 downwards.
GATAAACTAAAAGGGTTGATACGTAATTTTACATTAGAAATGTGAAAAACACGGTCATCGCTTAGTAGGTGCATAGAATAAATGCAATCATAAAAACTTGCGATACAAAAGGACTATTATTAGCTGGAGAGTATAAATGCTATTAAAAGAATGAAAATAATATGTATATGTGACGTTTTAAACGTTTTGAAATTTTCTTTTAAAACGTCTTTAGTTTATGTGAGTTTATTTGGGGAAAAAATGATTCATTAAATAGTATCAAACCAAAATTCCTTTTTTTTACGACTAATTTTTGGATCATTGACGTATCATCGTGTCATGATTAGTATCACCTAAGCATATCCACTACCAAGTCACCATTTCTCATGGAAACTCAATACTTTAAGAAACCCTCTTGTTGGATACGAACCCATGATCATTTGATTCTTAAGTCTTGTCCCACCATCAAGATACCGTTACGATAAAATATCTTCGGTATAAAAGGGCATAAAACCATGTGTTATCCATTAAACCTCTTTTCAAAAGTTTTGTTCGAACCTTGTCTCATTACATCCTATCACGGTTGCCATTTAATTTAGATTTTTACGTGAAAGCATATAGCCATATACCACCAACAGGGACACCTCGGAGAAGGAGCAAACCCGGCCTCCGTCTTGCGTCTATTTTTTTAGGGGGCATAATTTTTATTGCATATCTACCTACTCTAATAAAAGAGCATTCTTAGAAGACACATGTCGCGTTATGGTTAAAAATGAAAATGTTTTTCCCGCCTCTTTCCTAATAAATTTAATTTTTAGTAACTAAATTATGTAATTAAATATTAAAAATATAATATTTTTTATCCAATAATTTAATTAAAATTTAATAAACAATAAGAAATAATTCAATTATATCTTATCCTAAATATATTATTATTCAACATTAGTGAGTTATATTTTATATTATTCAACCCGTCCGTGTATTACACGGGTTTTCTAGGCTAGTATAAGTATATATAAAGATTTTATTTAAATGAGAACCAACAATTACAGATAATTGTAGACCAATCGACAATTGTGCACATCAGCATACGACATCCTACGAGTAATTTCATGGTTTCAAATCTCATGACGAGCTTACGGCTGGTACAATTCCTTTAGATGCTCGATCATGTCAAAAGTTAGATGATGTTTCAAATCCTTATGAAGTCATGGTATCATCGTGTCTAGCATAAATGACAATTATAAAAGTAATATAAATGCATGTTTATAATAAACGTATAAGCTAAATAGTTATAAGGTATCCAATTTTATTAATAAATTAATTATTTTTTTGTCATGTATTTTACAACTAAAATATTCGTCACATTAACTTGAAGATTTATAATATGCGAGATAAACTAAAAGGGTTGATACGTAATTTTACATTAGAAATGTGAAAAACACGGTCATCGCTTAGTAGGTGCATAGAATAAATGCAATCATAAAAACTTGCGATACAAAAGGACTATTATTAGCTGGAGAGTATAAATGCTGTTAAAAAATGAAAATAATATGTATATGTGACGTTTTAAACGTTTTGAAATTTTCTTTTAAAACGTCTTTAGTTTATGTGAGTTTATTTGGGGAAAAAATGATTCATTAAATAGTATCAAAACAAAATTCCTTTTTTTTACGACTAATTTTTGGATCATTGACGTATCATCGTGTCATGATCAGTATCACCTAAACATATCCACTACCAAGTCACCATTTCTCATGGAAACTCAATACTTTAAGAAACCCTCTTGTTGGATACGAACCCATGATCATTTGATTATCCCACCACCAAGATATCGTTACGATAAAATATCTTCGGTATAAAAGGGCATAAAACCATGTGTTATCCATTAAACCTCTTTTCAAAAGTTTTGCTCGAACCTTGTCTCATTACATCCTATCACGGTTGCCATTTAATTTAGATTTTTACGTGAAAGCATATACCACCAACAGGGACACCTCGGAGAAGGAGCAAACCCGGCCTCCGTCTTGCGTCTATTTTTTTAGGGGGCATAATTTTTATTGCATTTCTACCTGCTCTAATAAAAAAGCATTTTTAGAAGACACATGTCGCGTTATGGTTAAAAATTAAAATGTTTTTCCCGCCTCTCTCCTAATAAATTTAATTTTTAGTAACTAAATTATGTAATTAAATATTAAAAAATATAATATTTTTTATCCAATAATTTAATTAAAATTTAATAAACAATAAGAATAATTCAATTATATCTTATCCAAAATATATTATCATTCAACGTTAGTGAGTTATATTTTATATTATTCAACCCGTCCGTGTATTACACGGGTTTTCTAGGCTAGTATAAGTATATATAAAGATTTTATTTAAATGAGAACCAACAATTACAGATAACTAAAAATAAGCATTTAAAAACACATGATTTAAGCAACATAAAAGGAATTTTCTTTAATGTATAAATAACAAGAGGTGTTCACCGTTCGGTTAACGGTTTATTCGGCTCGGTTTAATCGGTTTTCAATTTTTTCCCTATCCGAAAGCCGAACTGAATTCGAGGAGTGGTTCATTTGGTTTCGGTTAAAAGCAAACAAACCGAATAAAACCATATAAACCGGTTAAAAACCAAATTAACTGATCCGAATAAACCGAATAAATCGAATTAAAAAAAATTAAAATTAAAAATTCGGAAATGGTTAGGAACCGAACCGAAAACCGAGTTCAGAATTTGGTTCGGTTTTTTTAGTTACAAGCACGGTTCGGTTTTCGATTTTCGGCTTTCGGCTTTATACGGTTTTTTGGTTTTATACGGTTTTTGGTTATTATTGATACTCCTACTTCAATATTTGAATTCATTAAGGTCTTTTTTTTCCAGCTCGTCTGGGGCATCTCAATTTTTAACAATTAACACCACCCTGACCACCAACTAGTTTATATAATACCAAGTGAGTAAGCCTTTTACTATCCTCACACCACACAATAGAACAACAAAATACGTCAGGGGAAAAGGGATTCGGCATATGGTATGCCATACTAGAGTATCATACTCTTGACAGCGTATGGTGCACCTAATCCAGAGTATCATACACCTGAATTTTTTTGGTCACTTTTCAAGTTCCAAACGAACTTATTTCAATCTTGACTTGTATCCTTCGTTCCATCTAATTGAGATACACAAAATGTCATAATATATAATATCACAACCACCCGTTTTAACATTTATTACATGAATTAACTACCATCAATTTATATCCATATGAAGCATCAATAATTCATCCAATATGAAATTACAACCCAAAAGGGTCACTGTCCAACCCCCCTTGTCACACACTATTGTGATTATTATTCTACATATATACATGACTCACACTAAATTGATTTATAATTCACTACAAGAAAGTGACTATTAGTAGTCCAAGGACTGATGTGTTAGTCTCAAATATGTAGTATTTTGGATTGATGTATCAGTTGTTGGTAGTTTTTAAGACTGAATTACGGAACATAATAAAATAACTAATAGTCAGTCGCTAATATTTAGGCATCTAATAAGACTAAACTAAGCTAGATCAGCATGTGTTGCGGTGCACTTATCTAGTGAGCAATAGTGTTTTATAACCAATCTATATACATTATATTAGTTGTTCATCAAAAGTATTCATGTTGTAAAACAGTTTCCTGTAATATAGGAAAGGCATTTGTTACAACAAAAGTTCATATAGCAAAAGTCACCAATTCCTATTTAAATAAACCAAAAATATAAACTTTCCTTGATCAAATTCAATCAATATAGCAAATGATTTCAATTCCAATGATAGGGCTTTCGTTCTAGATGAAAAAACGAGTCGAATGGAATACGAAAAAGTTACTTTAATGTTGGGTTTTTTTACAGACCTGTAAAGTAATCAAAGTCTTCTGTATGTCAGACTTCATGAAGAGCCTCCTCTGATAACATCATTTTGATTTTGATATTGACTTCTTTTGTTGTAGAATCTTGTTTACACAGGTTAGTGGAGTCAATCCAATGATAAAATAATGTGTACACCCAAGTCCTTCACTATTTTTTAAAGATTTTGTAGTTGATCTATAGATAGAGTTCTGAAAAAAAAAAAAAAAAAAAACTTTAGATCATTGTCACCGTTAGTGTAGTCAATCTGATGATAGAATGCACTACAAGAATATGATTCTATCCCGGCTAACCCTATCCCGACTAAAAAAGTCGTTGCTATAGCAAGATCAGTGCCGACGACATGTGGTCGGCACAGGTACCCCGGATTTTTTTTTCGCGGCTAGCTATCCCGACGATAAGTCGTCGGTACAGGTTAAAAAGCTTTGGCGGGCTAATTGGCGCTCTTTCCATACATCTATACCGACTAAAAGTCGTCGGTATAGAGAAAATGTTTTTTTTTTTGTTTTTGACCCTATTTCATCAGAGTAATTCGTGGGGTAAATTTTTGCGAATTGAGTTTTCCCACCGACTTGTCGTCGGCACAGGTGGTTTAAAAAAAAAAATTCGATTACCCTATCCCTACGACTTGTCGTCGGGACAGGTTGAGGCGCAAAAACAAGATTACAGCTTCTGCTTTACTCCCCCGTTTCACTCATCTCTATTTTCTCTCGTTTCTCAGCCTTCTCTCGACGACATGAGCTAAATCTTGTATTTTTGGAGGTAAGAACATCTATTTGGATATTAGATAGTGATGGGTTATGAAGTTTTGAACTAATTTTCGCCTATGTTCTTCTTATTTTCTTAGGTTTTTGAAGATTGGGTTGTTTTTGATAAAGGTTCCCGAAATTCTTCTTCCATTGATGGATACTTAAGGTAGATGGTTCGTTTTTTTGGGTTTTTTTTGAAGATTTCAACAAGTTCAAGTGTTTATCTATGAATTTTGTTTATGTTTGTGTGTTTGCAAGAAAAAAAAGGGAAGAAGACTTGAAGTTTAGTTGGGTTTTTTTGAAGATTTCAACAAGTTTAAGTTGGGTTTTGAAGGTAATAAATATTTTTTGGGTTATTTGTGAAAAACTTGTGTTTATATATGATTTCTATCTATGTTTGTGTGTTTTCAAGACGTATTGGAAGAAGATTTGAAGTAGATTTGGGGATTTTGAAGATTTGAACAAGTTATTCAAGTTGAATTTTGAAGGTAATAATTAATTTTGAAAAATATTTTATGTTTTATATGATTATCATATATGTATATATGTTAGCAACTAGATGTGTCTTTTAAGTATGCATTATTAGTATATTATGTATGCATGTAATCATATAATTATGTATGTAATTGTAATGGTATATGTAATTATAGAATTATGTTTGTTTGTATGTTTATAAATAGATTTTAGTTTTAAATTGTAGCATGCTTGCACATACATTGTAACATTAAAGTTGTATGTGGATACAAACACAAGTATAAATATAAAATATAAAAATAACTAATATAAGTAGTATATATTTATAGATATGAGAATTAAGTTGTATTGGGCTTTCGAGTTAGTTGATTATAAATGAAATGGTTAAGGATGTTTCTTGTTAAAGGGTCATAGTTTTTGGTTTTTTATTGGTTAAATTGTAACCTTTAACTTGCCTTTTTTATTTTATGTTATTTTATTTAGTAACGATGAAGGGTAACAATGAAGCTTGTAATTATCCAAAAATCCAATCATATAATAGTAGGCTTATCTTTAAATTATGATCAAGTTAAAACATTTTTCATATGTTTAAATAAAATATATAGTTAGATATTAGGATATATGTATATATATATATATATATATTGTTTTATCTATATGTACGTACGTTAAACTATTATATAATAAAACCCTAATAAAACCTAAACTTTAAACTATTGTTTAGTAATACCTTAAACTAATAAATCCTAAACATTAAACTAATCAAACCTTAAACTATTATTTAATAAACCTTAAACTAATAAATCCTAAACCTTAAACTAATCAAACCATACACTATTATTTAATAAACCCTAATAAAACCTTAAACTAATCAAACTTAAACTATTATTTAATAAAAACTTAAACTAATAAAACATAAACCTTAAACTAATCAAACCTTATTTTATTATTTAATAAAACTCTAATAAAACCTTAAACTAATAAAACCTAAACCTTAAACTAATAATTACACTCTGTTGGGTCTAGAAAAGTCAAGACCAACGGTTAATTTGGATAGATGAAATGTAAACATGAAGTATTATGTATTTGTTGATTAGGGAGCAACGAGTCACCGCAAAAGCCACTGAAAAGCTCAAGATTATGAAGACACTCGAGATGACCCAAAGACCCGAAGACTTTAGCAAATGATAATGCGATTTGCTTGTTTATTATTTATTATCATTTGTTGCACTTTATTTATTTTCCAGGGTTTGGGTCATGTGACATATAAATAGAGATTATTCTCATTTGTAAAAACAACCAGACAAGAGAGTGGTGAGAGTGTGCTTCAATGTAGTCTTGAGTGCTCTTCCCCCATGAACTCCATGGATTCTTTATCCATGGAGTTTGAGCATGTGAGGGGTAGGTAATGTAATCTGGTTGAATGATGAACTATTATTGTTGTATATCATTTCTTGTTCTTCAGTTTACATTGCTCTCAGATTCTTGTCTGTGTTCTTCACCATCTTCAAGACTTTCTCTGTTCTTCATCTGCTTAATCTTCACAAATCGGGTAGGTCCTATTCCGCAACCGTTTCTACACACTCTTTTATGTAGGATTATAATGTTTATTTGTTGTTTCTGGAGGCTTATGTGAAGATGATTAATTGTAAAAATTTATTTTACGTCATATATATTTTTCAGTTTGGTCGTCTACATATATGCAAGTATTTTTTTTTCTCAAATTTATATATATGTCACACATTCAAATGATAGGCACTTTTGTTGACCTTAAGGGCACCAATATTAGATAGAAGACTTAAATGTTTTTTTATTGTGCATTATCTTGTAATCATGATTTTTACTCCATTATTAAATCTTAACATGTTTTTTTTTTTCCTGTGTGATCATGGGTTTATTCTTGCATTTGTTTTTTTGACACAAAAATATATTTATGTGTATAAGGTTGCTTAAAACGTAGTAATTCATAACCAAATATTTAAGATTTTATATAAATATAAAACTAATTACTGCAAAATAAAAAAAAAAGAAAATCACATGCAAAGCTGTAGGATCGGAGCGTTAGTCTAAACAACACAACAACAAGTATTTCTTGCTAAGTTCTAACAGATGCGGAAAGTTCTGTTAGAATTATCTCACAATCACACTCAAATTGACAAGAAAATAATCTTTGAACAATAACAGATAACACACGAGTAAATTCAAGCTCAAGGATATATTTCTCTCAAAGTATATGTGTACAAGCATACACACAAGCACACTAAGTTAGTTTACAATGGGAGGTGATATAGCCGAGGCTACAACCGTATACACTTAGGAATACAAGTTGGGTATACTAGACAAGTACATAAAGTAAAGCTTATTCTAGTATATTGAGTGTCTTAACAGGCTAAGACACTCGGTCATAATCATGACACTAATAGACATTGACTTTAACAAAGACTACTAAATACAAAAGACATTTAATGTAGATGATCTTCAAGGCTTCAGATAATCTTTTGTATTTAATGCAGCATGGGAGAAGTAAGGTAGCTTATCTGACTCATTACATGTTGTCTTAATCTATTATCAGACCAGCATGTCTTGTGTCAGTACCTTTTGTACTTTGAGAGTGTGCAGCTACAGTCTTTAGAGAAGGAATCTCTTCGGAAGTCTTTGTCTGATGAGGAAGCTGCTGAGAAGAGTCTTCGGAAGCACTTGATGATAGAAACCTTCTGAAGTGCCTTTAAGTGATGATCTTCCGAAGCCATTAATATGTTCAGCCTTTGAATGGAGTAAGTTATCCTTCGGAAGCAGTGTTGCTTCCGAAGGGTAACCTTGTCCTTTCTAAGGCTGTTATTCTTTGAAGCCATTGTACTACAAAAAGATAAGAGGTTTGGTGAGCATCAGCCTTTATTAATCTTTACAGTCTCCCCCTAGGCTGATGCTACCAAAACTCTTTCGGTAAGGACCTTGGTTTCCATGTGCCTCTCAGTACCTGTGCTCTCCTTCTTATCAATCTCACGGCTGACCTCCCATCTGCTCCATCATTAGGATTGTTGAGAGGGAGCTTGTCTAGATCGAAGATGTAAGGTTTTGCCAACATTGTCAGATGCAAGATATCTAGCAGTTTTATTTCCCCATTGGAGTCTGCGAGAATAAATGTCCTCTCTTGTGAATTGAAACTCCAATGCACTAAGGGGACGTATGAATGTTCATGCATTAATCTGCCAATATCCCTCATGTCATCTTTAAATCGTCTGGGTTTTGGAGCAGGTTTTGGCTTGACTTCAGGTACTGAGACTATGGCTTTAGACTCAGAGTCAGAGGATATGTCAGATGTTCTTCATGTTCTTCTGGCCATGCTCTTTCTTCTTATAAGTCTTGGTTTGGCTTGAGCAGTAGCCTGACTCCTCAGATCTCTGGCCTGTTGAGTTTCCTCATCAACAGAGGGTTCTGTTCTCCTCTCACTCGCTAATGTCTCTCTTTCAGCATCAGGGTTTTTTGTTGATTGTTTTCTAGTATCCTTCTTACCCTTGTTGATGTTGATCACTGAAGAGAGAGGCATTCTGTCCGTATCAGGACTAGAAGGAGGAGAAGGTTGTCCTTCTTACCCTTGTTTTCAAGTTCCAAACGAACTTATTTCAATCTTGACTTGTATCCTTCGTTCCATCTAATTGAGATACACAAAATGTCATAATATATAATATCACAACCACCCGTTTTAACATTTATTACATGAATTAACTACCATCAATTTATATCCATATGAAGCATCAATAATTCATCCAATATGAAATTACAACCCAAAAGGGTCACTGTCCAACCCCCCTTGTCACACACTATTGTGATTATTATTCTACATATATACATGACTCACACTAAATTGATTTATAATTCACTACAAGAAAGTGACTATTAGTAGTCCAAGGACTAATGTGTTAGTCTCAAATATGTAGTATTTTGGATTGATGTATCAGTTGTTGGTAGTTTTTAAGACTGAATTACGGAACATAATAAAATAACTAATAGTCAGTCGCTAATATTTAGGCATCTAATAAGACTAAACTAAGCTAGATCAGCATGTGCTGCGGTGCACTTATCTAGTGAACAATAGTGTTTTATAACCAATCTATATACATTATATTAGTTGTTCATCAAAAGTATTCATGTTGTAAAACAGTTTCTTGTAATATAGAAAAGGCATTTGTTACAACAAAAGTTCATATAGCAAAAGTCACCAATTCCTATTTAAATAAACCAAAAATATAAACTTTCCTTGATCAAATTCAATCGATATAGCAAATGCTTTCAATTCCAATGATAGGGCTTTCGTTCTAGATGAAAAAACGAGTCGAATGGAATACGAAAAAGTTACTTTAATGTTGGGTTTTTTTTTACAGACCTGTAAAGTAATCAAAGTCTTCTGTATGTCAGACTTCATGAAGAGCCTCCTCTGATAACATCATTTTGATTTTGATATTGACTTCTTTTGTTGTAGAATCTTGTTTACACAGGTTAGTGGAGTCAATCCAATGATAAAATAATGTGTACACCCAAGTCCTTCAGTATTTTTTAAAGATTTTGTAGTTGATCTATAGATAGAGTTCTGAAAAAAAAAAACTTTAGATCATTGTCACCGTTAGTGTAGTCAATCTGATGATAGAATGGTGCGTACACCCAAGTCCATATGTGTTTCATAAAGATTTTGTAGTTGCGCATATAGATACCATTCTCGCAAAAGGAAACTATAGATCATTGTCACCGGCTCGTAATTGATTCCTCCTTATATGAGCTACCATATGTTAATAAATGTAGCCTTGACAAAATGTCGACTTCGTCTATGACACCTCATCAGCACATAGTATTAAGTATCCAGTTGAGTCTAGAATAATCACACACCATTCAACATGACTTTGGGAACGACTTTCCCGATCTTACTTTCGTTCTACAAATGCTCAACATTCATTGCATGAAAAACTATCTGCCATCAGATTCTTCTATTACAACCCATTGATAAGTCTTGTGATTTTAGGCTTCACCTTTAGGCTTATGCTTTAGGCTCTGGTCACTCTAGGCTTTGGGCCTTCGGCTTTAGGCTTAAAACAATAGGCCTTTTGCTTTAGACCATTGGCTCAAGGCTTTATAGGCCTTAGCGTTAGTCTATAAAAGTTTTAGGCTTTGTGGGCTGGCTTCAGGCTTTAGGTTTTAGACATTAAGCTTAGTTTTTAGGCTTTAGATTTTAGGCGTTCCGCTTAGACAATAGGCTCTATGCTTAAGGTCATTGGTTGTTGCCCAGATTTGTGATATTCAACAAATAATCAAAGTAAAATGTTGAGAGAATTTGGAAGAAAAGAAATTGATATTATGAAAGTGATGATCAGAATGTTCTCATCGATCACACATATATACAAATCCCCTTTCAACAAGTTTAGGAGAATGACAAGTTTAACCCTTTTACTTCTAAATATTACATAACATATGTAAACTATTATATATTAAATATATTAATGACCCACGATTGTGATTAGTCCTTCATCGGCTCCTCAAAGCTTTATAGGCCTTAAGTGTTCGACTTTATAGGTCCTAGGCTAAAGACCTGGGTTTTATTGTCATCGGTTTTATAGGCATTGGCCTTTACAGGCCTTCAAGTTTAAGAGCCATGGGATTTTGGGCATTGCATTTTATAGTTGCATCACCAGAATCTGATCTGATCTAAAGAACCTTGTGACCATTGCCACTATCTTGTGTTGGTTATCTCCGCATTTGAAGTGAACTACCTTATGCCTTCTTTAACGAATGTAGCCTTGGCAAAATGGCGAATCCAACTTTCAGCTCTTATCAAGAGATCATATTAATTATCTAGTTGAGCCATGATAGACTGCCCCTTCGTGATTATAGGAATTTCTTTCCCGTTCCAGTTATCTCTTATAAGTATTTGGTGTACATAGTAGCAATCAAATTAATGATGACGAAGAACAACAAACTCAGCTGTGACAAAAAAAAAAAAAAAAGTTTCTACCAGGCTCGCCATCACATGGGAACCCACTCAAACTCATTCAAATGATAAATTATGATCAACATCATAGGTAATTTAAAATGCGTAGCAACTAGGCACCAAAACTCAAGTCGTGTACCACTTAAGTCATTTACAAATAACTAGAAACTAACCTCAGTGTTATCCATCGGTTCATCTTATTTATCCTAGCACTATTTTAGCACTAATTTAGAATTCGGATAAACAAAAAATTTTATTTGCATAGAAATGCTTGTTTTAGGTGCAATCATATTTTTATAGAGTATCAGTTTCAACTTTCAACAATATTGTGTTATCTTACAGCTAATCGTAAGAAAGCATTCGGAACCTTTAAAATGTTGAATGTCGTTTGAGAATTAAAAAACATGCTATGAAGTTGAATCAGTCTGTCGTAAATGATCACTCTTTATCGAGTCGTCTATCTTGTTTAATCAAAACAAGCAGACCAAAATCTTCTATGTTTAACAGATTTGATATTGCGAATTTCTAAACATTCAAGGTATATTACATGATTTTGGGAACGACTTTCTCGGTGTGACTTTCGTTCTACAAATGCTCAACAAAATACTCATTCTTTGCTTGAAAAACTATCTGTCATCAGATTCTTCTATTACAACCCATTGACAAGGGGGTCTTAGAGCATGTGCGGAAGGTGCGACCGCACAGAGCCCAATTATTTAGGGCCCTAAATTTTTAAAAAAATTGTATATATTATATATATTTTAATTTATTTTATTTTACAACAAACAAATATAACAATCCAATTTTTAATTATATATATTTACAATATTTGAAGCAAGTCAATTGTTTTTCAAATGTATTAATTACATATAGAATTTTGTTGACTATTCTGGTAACTATAGTATATGCAGAAACAAAATTCAAAATTAAAGTTGTTTAAGTCATACTTACGATCGATAATGTCTTAAGAAATGCTTAATATTGAGAATGAGATACTAGACAATGTGGATTATGGAAATTTAATTAACAAGTTTGCATAAAAAATGCTAGAAGAATGTCACGTTTTGTTTAGTTATTTGAAACATTGAAATGCATAATTTTGCTAAAACAATATTGTTTATATTGTTTTTACTGTTATTTTAATTATCGTCAATTTGTGTGTGTGCGCGCGTGCGCACATATGGCTCATTTTTAACATTCGCACAGGGCATCTAATTTCTTAGAGACGGCCCTGCCCATTAATCAGACTTGTGATATTGAGTTGAAAATTTATATTCTTAACATATATTGAAACAAAATAATAATCATAGAAAGATGGCATTAACGACTAGATAAGATCATAAAACAATATAATATTATTACAAACAAACAAATAAACTTAGTCTATATATTTTCACTCTTCTATTGGGTGTGGAAAAAGATAAAACCAAACATTAACCCTACATTAGTTGGGATAAATAGGCTGCTCCGAAGCAGTCCGGGCTTAAAGTTATCGAAAACAATATAATATTATTGTGCAGATTAATTAATGGGAAGGATGATGATCTAAGCTAGCTAGACTTGATGGTAAAGATGGTTTGAAGCATAGCAAGAACGAAAAGGATGATACCAGCAAAGAATGCAATGACATTCCATGGACTATTGAGATAAGTTCGACGTAAGTTGCCACACTTTCTGGAACAATAACTATTGAAATGCTTATCCAGTTTTTGCCACTCCTCAGAGTAAAAGAAACTCTTCCATTCAACTTCCTTGCATATTCTGTTTATCATACTTGCAGCCTCTTCGTTTGAACCTAAATGATTGACGATAACTTTTGATCTCACCAACTTGGCAACGTCCTCACGATTATCAACTAGCATGTCCATGGCTCTGGCATATGACGTGATGTAAGCATTAGCCCGAGATAGGTGCTCATATGCAATGAGGTTCCTTAAAATCAGCTCAGTGAAATGGTTGATGCGTAGTACCGGCATTCTGAGAGTAGGTTTACCTAAAAACCATAAAATGCATGAACATCTATGCATTTCCACTTCCATGGACAATCGCCAGGCTACGGGCTTATAATTAGGCCTGAACTTCACCCCTGCCCTTTCAAGTTCTACAGCAGAATGTATTGTTGAACTTGGAAATTGAGAAGGAATTTCAGCTTTAGGCATGTAAAATTTATGCAAGTAGCCAAGAATATGATCTGCAGAATTGGTATGTGATGAGTGGCCAAAGCTTGATTTGATTTTCACTCCTTGTATAAGGTTGAGGCATTTCAGAAGTGGAAGGATAAAGTCACTAAGAGATTGATGGTCTTTTTTTTGAATAGTGGACATAAATATGTCATTAAGAACAAAGAAAGGGATTTGGTTCTCTAGCAGCACGAGATCATAAGGTATATAACTATTTGACAACTTGTTGGAACCTGAATCATCCAACTCCGAACGAATGAATTCAAGTATGAAACATGCATCCATAACCATCATTTTTGCGAGTTCATCGTCATTATAAGTCTTTATGTCAGCATAACATCCTTTGATTTTCCCTATTAAGTTGACCACCTTCTTCACACATGCTGTTAATATATCTTCTTCTTTGATTGGCTTCAAATAATACAATAGCTTTTGCACATACATAGCTTTCCTGCCTTCAAATCGTTGCAGGTTCAAATCATGTCTGTGCAGGGGTCCAATGGAGACCACACGAGGCATAAAAGAGTTTGGGCTGATATTTCGGAGGGTGCTAGGAGCCATGTCTATGGATGGTGAAGATGCCATGGTCATATTTGATTTTTCCCCCACGAAATCAAGAAGACTTTCGACGATGATATTTACATCCATGCTCTCCAAAATGAAGTCCTAACAACAAGAATTTCTTAAGATGAGTGTTGGAAATGAGTTTAGAAGGAACGTGTAATTTTGTAGAGTGGAAGAGAGAATTTTTTCTATTTTTATTAATGATTTTATAACCTACTAAAGTACCATGTGGGGAGCCACTTCCGTAAATGCATTTTGGTAACTATTAGATTAAATTAGAGGTGTTCACGAGCCGAACCGAGTTAGGATAGAAAATATGGTGCAAAATGAAAACTATATTGACCTCATTTATTGCATTTGCAAGGCATTGCAGAGTGGTTTGGAAACATCTAATGTATTCAAAGTAATGTAAAAACATAATTATAGAAACATATATACCTTTGGCAATTGCACATCAAGAACCACAACCCTTTGGTGTAGAATGTCTTAAAAATGATGAAAATAAGGATGCAATTCAAATCAAGTCTATTGATGAATGCTATTAATTTTTGTATAGAGGGGAGTGACAAATCAAACTCGTGATTTATAGCTCAGGTCAATAGTTAGTCAACCAGGTTCAATGATATAAAGAGACCATAAACCATACTTGTGAAATCAAATAAGGTGGAGCCAACATATATGTAATAAAAACAACATACACATGGAAGGAGTCTTTGTTCTTTCTTGCAAATTAAGCAAAGTAAAAAAAAGAAAGGTCAAGCAAAAGATTCAGTTGATGTAAAAGTACAAAACATTCACCACAAACCATACTAACCTTAGGAGTACGAATTTAATTATAGCGAACGTACGCAAATATATGTTCGATTTGTTCGACAACTATATATGGTTTTTTTTCCTTACTGCTGGTCAAGCCAAAGCATATGAATGTTATAAAAATATTGAATTTATGTAAAAAGTAAAAAAAAAAAAAAAGAAAAAAAACAGATACGAAGAAAAGTTAAGCAATAGATCGTAAATAGTTTTTCATTAGTACAGGGCAATTTTCTAATAAAGAGATGACAATCAGATGTGTGGTGTATCTATATATAATTCATATACATCTGGTTATAGAGTGATACAATCAATTGATAAAAAGAAGAAAACTAGAGAAGAGAATGGAACTCAAATCAATTTTATTGCATAACCAACTCAACTGATTACAATCACTTATAACGACTCCATTCTTAGCCGTTACAATATTTTCAATTATTACAAAAACAACCCTCAACTAACAACAATTGACACAAACCATCCTTATACTATTGAACACGTAACAATACTCCCCCAATTAAGAACTTTCTTGACCCCAAGAAAGAAAATCAGGAAAACGCAATTGCATATCTTCCAAAAATTCCCAAGTAGCATCTGCAGCAGCGCAATTAGTCCAATGAACCAACACTTGAACAGCAGCTCGATTCCTTCTCTTAACCATCTTGCGGTCCAAAACCGCAAAAGGATAATGAATAAATCTCGAATCAGTCGGTAAAGGAACAATGTGTGAAGGGGGGCCAGTAGCAGGCTTTAGTAACGACACATGAAATGTAGAATGTATGAGTACTTCTTTAGGCAAATCTAAGCGATAAGCCATCGTACCAATCTTTTCTAACACCAAAAAAGGACCAAAATACTTTGGTGTTAATTTGGAATGTTTATGCATACGTAAAGAATTCTGCATATAAGGTTGTAACTTCAGATAAACCCAAGAGCCCACTTCAAAAGATCTTTCTGAACGGTTTTTATTCGCTTGATGACACATACGAGACTGAGCTTTTTCCAAATTATAACGCAGAAGCTGAATAGTATCCTCCCTATTACGCATAAAAACATCAACAGCTGAATCATCAGAATCTTTAGGAACATAAGGACTGTGAATAGGAGGATCATAGCCATAAAGTGCCTTAAAGGGGGTCATACAAATACCCGAGTGAAATGTGGTATTATACCACCACTCAGCTAAAGGTAACCAAGTAGCCCAAGTATTCGGTCTTTCCATCACCATACAACGAAGATATGCTTCAATGCAACGATTAACTACCTCCGTTTGGCCGTCCGATTGAGGGTGAAAAGCAGTAGACATAGCCAAAGAAATTCCTTGTAACGCCATAAACTCTTGCCAAAAAGTACTAAGAAATATGGTATCTCTATCCGACACAATAGAGGTAGGACAACCATGTAATTTATAAACCGAATCCAAAAAAATTTGAGCTACATCCTTAGCAGAAAAAGGATGTTTTAGTGGTAACAAATGACAATACTTTGTTAATCGATCGACAACCACTAAAATAGTATCCTTTCCTTGAGACTTAGGTAAACCTCCGACAAAATCCATTGAAATATCCGAAAAAATGGAACTAGGAATATTCAATGGTTGTAATAACCCAGGATAAGCCACATTTTCCCCTTTTGCTCGTTTACAAACATCACAATTTCGAATGAATGATCTAATTTGCTTCGTCATTCCTTTCCAATAAAAAAGACTTTTTAATCTTTGTAAAGTGGCATGCATACCTGAATGGCCTCCCATGGCAGATGAGTGAAATAAAGTAAGTAAATCATGTCTCAACTCAGCATTACTTCCCACCACCAATTTATGTTTTCTTCGTAAAGTATGACCATCCCATAAAAAATTCTTATGAGTTTGTCCATTCTTCAATGAATGCAACAAAGTAGAAATAAGTGGATCATCATACCATGAATTTTGAATTCTTTGCAATAAAAGAGGCTCAATACTAGAAAGGTGCATTTGGAACAATGTAGCCCCTTGAACTCGAGATAAAGCATCAGCCACTAAATTCTCCTTACCCTGCTTGTAAACAATTTCGTAATCATACTTCATCAATTTCGATAACCAAGTATGCTGCAAGGGAGTTGTAATCTTCTGACTCAACAAATGTTTTAAACTTTGCTGATCAGTTTTAATAATGAAATGAGCTGGTAAAAGATAGTATTGCCAATGTTTGACAGCCATCAAAATGGCTAACAATTCCTTCTCATAAACAGATAGAGTTTGTTGTTTAAGAGATAATGACTTACTCAGAAAAGAAATAGGATGATTGTTTTGCATCAATACAGCCCCTAAACCTTTGTTGGAAGCATCAGTCTCAACTACAAACTGTTGAGAGTAATCTGGAAGAGCTAAAACTGGAGCTGTGGAAAGGGCTTGTTTCAGATTTTGAAAGGCTAATTCAGCTTGATCACTCCACACAAAAGCATCTTTCTTTAACAAATCCGTTAATGGTCTCGCCAACCCTCCAAAACCCCGAATAAAACGTCTATAATATCTAGCCAAACCCAAGAATCCTCTTAATTGTTTAATATTCTCTGGAATTGGCCAATTCTGAATAGCTTCAACTTTCTTTGGATCAGTGTGAACTCCTTGAGCAGAAATAGCATACCCCAAATATTCAACAGCTGTTCCCGCAAAAGTACACTTTGAACGTTTAGCAAACAATTGATTGGACCTTAAAATATCCAAAACTTGTTGTAAATGAGAAACATGAGCTTGTACTGATTTGCTGAAAACCAAAATGTCATCAAAGAACACCAATACACACTTACGAAGTAAGGGTTTAAAAACATTATTCATTAAAGACTGAAATATTGCAGGAGCATTTGTAAGCCCAAAGGGCATTACTAAAAACTCGAAATGACCTTCATGGGTTCGAAATGCTGTTTTATGTATATCATCAGTATGCATACGAACTTGATGGTAACCAGACCTGAGGTCCAGCTTAGAAAAAATTACAGCCCTTCCCAATTCATCTAATAATTCTTCAATTAAAGGTATGGGAAACTTATCTTTAACCGTCACCTCATTCAATCTCCTATAATCCATACACATACGCCATTGACCATCTTTCTTTTTTACTAACACCACTGGAGCTGCAAAAGCACTATGACTATTTCGAATAACTCCAGAATCAATTAATTCTTTAGTCATCTTTTCAATAATATCCTTCTGACCCGCCGGATACCTGTATGGTTTTTGATTAATTGGATCAGTACCTTCCTTCAACAGAATTTTATGATCAAAGATTCTAGAAGGAGGTAACCCCACTGGTACTGCGAATACATCTTCATATTGTTGCAACAACTGATCAATCACATCATATGTCTGTTCTTGTAGAATCGTGGATCCATAATGATTGCCTTCATCACCTTCTAACAATTGCAAATTACACAATTGTAAAGAAGTATGTGTCTGTTTATGAACAATCTTCTGTACTTGTTCAATAGTACAAACAGATAACTTGTTATCCACAATTCCTTTTAATTCACACTGTTCATTATTAACAACGAACTGCATTGTCATTTTATTAAAATTCCAAAGAATATCATTCAAGGGTAACAACCATTGAACCCCCAAAATCATATCATAATTTCCCAATGGTATAAGTAAAACTTCAGCAGTAAACCACTTACCCTGCATACACCATTAAAATTGAGGACATATATGTGTACATAACAGTTCCTTACCATCAGCTACACTAATTTTCAAAGGAACAATATCCTTTACCTCACATTGCAAATATTTAGCTAATTTGCTATCAATGAAATTGTGAGTGGAGCCCGAATCAATAAGAATGTGTAACTGCCTATTGCCCAAATGACCTTTAATTCTCATAGTAGCAAAAGATTGAGCCCCCATTACAGCATTAACAGACAAGTGAGGATCTTGATCAATCAAATCAGATTCTAATATATCCATATCTTCACCTTCTACTTCTATCACAAAAACTTGTTTCTTAGTACACTTATGATTGGGAGTGTACTTCTCAGGACACCAAAAACATTCACCATTAATTCTTTTAATTTCCATTTCTTTACTAGATAATCTTTTAAAACCTGAAGATCCACTGCTACGATTAACACTTCCCCCACTACCAACAGAGGAACTTGTATTGGACAAAGGCTTAACCAGTGGAGTAGGAAGAATAGGTAATTTAGAAGAATTCGTTGGAGGCATAACTTTGGAAACCGAATTCCATGATTTAAAATTGGAATTATTATTAGGAACTCCAGTCAACTTTTGTAACAAATTCATATGAGTATTATTCTGAATTTTTGCTAAACCATATGCTTCATGTAATGTTTTTGGTTTAAACATCTTCACTGGACCTTTAATTTCTTCTTTAATACCTTTCAAAAACAAACTTATAGCATAAGATTCAGGTATATTTACCTTATTAAGCACCGAATCAAACTTCTTGCAGTAATTTTCCAACAGATCCAAGTCTCCTGTTTGATACATCGAAGCTAATTCTTCAATTGGATCTTCATACAACTTATTGGAAAACCTATCTGTAATTGCCCTCACATAATCCACCCACTGTAGTTCAGCAATAGTTGCGCCTCTAGACTTCATAAACGACTGATGCCATTGCAAAGCATCATCTTCCAAATGAATAACCGCATAGCGTAATTTCACATTTTCAGGTGTATCATCGACAGAGAAAAATTGCTCACAACGATATAACCAACCATCTACATCTTGACCATTAAATTTCGGAAAATCAATTTTTCCCAAACGAGTCATTCTCATTGGATTACGTTGTTCAAACGCATTATGATTATTCGAACCACCAGAACCAGTCGGACTTCCATTCAACATCAATTGCTCCACTAATGCTCTCAATTCTGCAATTGCTCTATTCGTCTCAGCTGTAGTTTCTTTCAATTCCACAAACGCACGATCATGATCCTTCAAAGCTTTATCAATCTCTTGATTCCTCGTGTTGTTCGCCATCTAATCGATCTCTGTCAGTCACATTCAGAAGCGTAATCAGAGGAACTTATAGCTCTGATACCAATTGATACAATCAATTGATAAAAAGAAGAAAACTAGAGAAGATAATGGAACTCAAATCAATTTTATTGCATAACCAACTCAACTGATTACAATCACTTATAACGACTCCATTCTTAGCCGTTACAATATTTTCAATTATTACAAAAACAACCCTCAACTAACAACAATTGACACAAACCATCCTTATACTATTGAACACGTAACATAGAGGCAGATGACAAAGAAACCAGAAAATTGAAGATGTATCTCGTGCCTTCAAAATCGAAGCTCCATAATCAAATTCATAACAAATGTATCTGCAATTCAGTATATATTGATGTCTGTATCATATGTATGTATTGTTCATTCAACTTAAGGTAGATGTTGGTAATTTTAGTGTTATCAACTAAATGGTGGTATTGGATTTAACTTGTCGATGAGATTAATATCATTAGTAATGAACTGTGTTGGAGATGTTGGAATTTGGGATCAGTTATTACTAATGGGATTGTGTATATTTTGAATTTGTGTATAAATCTTTATGAACTGTTAATATATATTTTGGAAATGGAGAACAACTATCGTATGTGGCAGTTTCCTCTTTTAAGAGAATTGATTTTCTTTGCTACACAATATTCGAACAAATAGATACACAACAGACTATTGTATTTGGCTCTCTCGATACAAAACTCACAGAAGCAATAATCAGTCTCTCGATCACAACAAAAAAAGAAAAAAAAGGTGTACGGTTTTCTTTTGCACGACAACAAAATTCAGTTCAATCTCAAGATCTCTAAGTTATTAATTACACGTATATGTAACTTGTATGTTATACATACTTATTACATATATGTAACTTTATAAGTTATATACTAAGCTTTTTGAGTTGCATATACATATTCATGATCTACATATTTTTTTCAAAAAAAAAAATTATTATAACACTTCTAACCTTATCATAAAAAATATGATTTTTTTAAAAAAAATTATTAGTTAGTATGAATTTTTTTGGTTTTTTTAAAATGAACATTCCCCTCTCTCTCTCTCTCTCTATATATATATATATATGAGGGAGATCCAATACCAAGGAAATTAACGTAAAAACGATAAGATAAATTATGAGTCATTAATCAAATCAATCAATGGTTAAGATCTTGTGGTCCTCACTCATTGAATTTTCTCACAAAATATGCGTAAATTTGTAACTGAAAGGGCAAAAGAGGGAATAACCCATTTTTTACATTAAAAGAAACTACCACCAGTTTTTTAAAAATTCAATAACTTTTAAACGCTTTATTTTTTTTAAAAAAAAATACACCATAAAATAGAAAATTTCATAATCTTTAATTTGAGTATCATATTGATATGTTTTTTTCATTTTTTTACCGTGGTCCGTATTTTTTTAACTTGCTACGTGATTTAGGTATCTAGATATGTCCGAACGTCTTTTTTTGCCTATGGAATGTATTTTGTTGCCTTCAGAACATATATTTTTGCCTATAAAACGTATCATTTTGTATCAACTGTTTGGCCTCTGAATAATTAAACTGTAAAGACCGGTACGTATTTTTTTTGCCTATGGTCCGTATTTTGAATACTCAAGTCTGTAATTCCTGGCCTATAGCCCGTATTTTTATCCAGTTATATATGTGAACATAACATTTTTTATTTATTACATATCATTATACCCCTTACCCAGATTACACGTGGCGCGATCATGTGGCTTCCTACGCTTCTCACGTTAATTTCATTTATACAATAACCGGCCCATATATATACACACACACACAAACTTCCATCTTCAAGGTTTTTCTCTTCTTTAGCTCAACAAGATACTTTGGACAATTCATCTACCAGTACTCAACTTTATCATAATGAAAGCATTTGGCATCCTTTGGATGTATCTTGACAGCTTTCTTGCTGGAAGCAACCTTGCCATTGGCATCTATCCTCCCCTTGCCTCTTTTGCTCTTGCCCTTTGCTTTATCTATAATGAATTTTCCTTCTTGGACCATTAGTATTGGAAAGCTCATGTTTGGTACAGAGAATGAACTTATCCCAACTATTTATATTATAGTTCAAGATAAACTAATCTTATGTTTAGAGCAACAAGTTAAGGATGATATTCACATACAGCCAACCCATTGCTTAAGGCAAAACCAAGCCTCTCAAGTTGATCGATGTAACTTGTCCTATTTAGAACATGAGTGCTAATTGTAGACTGGTCATACATATCAGCATACGGCATCCTACGAGTAATTTCATGGTTTCAAATTTCTCATGACGAGATTACTGCTGGTACAATTCCTTTAGATGCTCGTTCAGGTCGAAAGTTGGATGATGTTCCAAATCCTTATGAAGTTATGGATCATCGTGTCTAGTATAAATGACAATAATAAAAGTAATATAAATGTAAGTTTATTATATATAAACGATTGAACGTATAAGCTAAATAATTATAAGGTATCCAATCTTATTAATAAATCAACTAAATAAAATAATTATATTTTTTTGTCATGTATTTTACAATTAAAATATTCGTCACATTAACTTTTAGATTTATAATATGCGAGATAAACTAAAAGGGTTAATACGTAATTTTACGTTAGAAATGTGAAAAACGCGGTCATCGCCTACTAGGTGCATAGAATAAATGCAAGCATAAAAACTTACGATACAAAAGGACTAAAGAATGAAAATAACATGTATACGTGACGCTTTAAAATTTTAATTTAAAATGTCTTTAGTTTACGCGACACTTTATTTGGGAAATAAACGATTCATCAAATAGCATCAAAACAAAATTCTTTTTTTTACCGCTAATTTTTATATCATTGATTGACCGAGTATCATTGTGTCACGAGTAGTACCACCTCAATTATAAATTTCTAAACCCTATAGTCTAGAGGTGGGAAAAAAAAACGGACCCGGAACCAGCAACCCGAACCGGAATCGAACCCGGTCATATACCCGAGCCGATGGGTACAAATGGGTCCGGTTTTTTAGACAAATCAAAACCGGAATCGGGAAAACCGGAAATGGTTCTACCTGTACCCGGCCAAAAGCCGAACCGGAACCGGCCAAAACCCGAACTGGAACCGGTCGAAAACCGGTCGGAACTGGTCGAAACCCGGAACTGGAACCGGAACCGGAACCGGCTATTGACTTTGTTGACCGGAACTGGAACCGAAACTGGTTAAAAAAAAAACCGATTTGTGCACCTCTACTATAATCACACGTGTTATACACTTAATGAACTTATGTTAAAAGCATTGCAAGGCAATCTTTGAGAAATCGTCTTGTGAGATTCGAACCCAAAATCATTTGGTTCGTGAGTGTTACTCCACCATCAAGATACGTTAGGGTATAATGCTTTTGGTATAAAAAGACATAAAACCATGTGTTATCCGTTAAACCTCTTTAAGATTTACATCTTTGTAGACTTTTCAAAAGTTTTGTTCGATCATTGCCTACCTACTTCTGAATTCCGATCACGGTTGCCCTTTAATTTAGATTTTTGACATGAAAGCATATACCACCAATAGGGGGCGGCCCAAAGTAGGAGCAGACTCGATCTCCGTCCGGGCCCAGTTTTTTTAGGAGACAATTTATTTTATTTTTTTGTATTTATAAGTATATATAAAGACTTTATTCAAATGATAACCAATAGGTTACAAATAACTAAAAAAGCAACTTAAAAATACATGATTTAAGCAGCATAAAAAATTTCTTTGATGTATAGAAAGTTATTTCCATGCTCATAAAACTATGGGTGTTTATCGGTTAGGTTAACGGTTTATTCGGCTCAGTTTAATCGGTTTTCAGTTTTTTCACTATCCGAAAACCGAACCGAATTCGAGAAGTGGTTCGGTTTGGTTTCGGTTAAAAGCAAACAAATAGAATAAAACCAAATAAACCAGTTAAAAACCGAATAAACTGAATTCAACATTATATATTATTAACAGAATGATAATTTTATATCTGAATTCAGGTTGATCGGTTAACCTAATAAACCAAATTAAAAAAAATTGTAATCGATAACCAAATTGAAAACTGAATTCAGAATTCAGTTTGGTTTTTTCAGTTACAAACACGGTTCGGTTTTCGGCTTTATATAGTGTATGGTTTTATATGGTTTTTTCAGTCGATGTAATGTATCATACTTTAGGCAGCGTATGGTGCACCTAATCCAGAGTATAATACACCAGCATTTTTTTGGTCACTTTTCAAGTTCCAAACGAACTTATTTGAATCTTGACTTTGTATCCTTCGTTCCATACTTCCATCTAATTAAGATACACAAAATGTCATAATGTATAATATTACAACCACCGTTCTAACATTTATTACATGAATTAACTACCATCAATTTATATCCATTTTAAGCATCAATAATTCATCCAATATGAAATTACAACCCAAACGGGTCACTGTGCAACCCCCCTTGTCACACACTATTGTGATTACTATTATACATATATACATGACTCACACTAAATTGATTTATAATTCACTACAAGAAAGTGACTATTAGTAGTCCAAGGACTAATGTGTTAGTCTCAAATATGTAGTATTTTGGATTGATGTATCAGTTGTTGGTAGTTTTTAAGACTGAATTACGGAACATAATATAATAACTGATAGTCAGTTGGATCAGCATGTGTTGTGGTGCACTTATCAGCTTATCTAGTGAGCAATAGTGTTTTATAACCAATCTATATACATTATATTAGTTGTTCATCAAAAGTATTAGTGTTGTAAAACATTTTCCTGTAACATAGAAAAGGCATTTGTTACAACAAAAGTTCATATAGCAAAAGTTCACCAATTCCTATTTAAATAAACCAAAAATATAAACCTTCCTCTATCAAATTCAATCGATATAGCAAATGATTTCGATTCCAATGATAGGGCTTTCGTTCTAGATGAAAAAACGAGTCCAATGGAATAAGAAATGGTTACTTTAATGTTGTTGGGTTTTTTTTACAGACCTGTAAAGTAATCAAAGTCTTCTGTATGTCAGACTTTGACCGATGTCGAAGTGTCAGTCAAAAATAAAAGTAAAACTCAAGTCCCAGCTACCTTATTAGATAGGGTAAGTCGGGTGTCGAAGCACGAGGAGTATTGTGGAAAGTGTTTGTAATGATCACTAAGTAACTAAAACAAATGGAAAATCAATTGAAAGGTTTGTTTATTAAACTTGAAAAGACAATTGCAATTAAGTAAAATTGGTTTTTATTAAACAAATATGAAACAGGTGATTCCTCCGAGATTTGGATTTAAAGATAGATGTTTAACTTAGTTTTCAATTAGAAATTCACATAGACATGAACGCATGAATTAATTGATTGTGACACACAAGGACTATTTGCTTCGATTGTAAAACAATGGAAGATTATCACAAGAACATCAATTGAATCTAATCAACCCACAACACAACTTAATATATCCTAATTACTAGAACTCTCAGGAATTGAAAAGCAATGATTAAGGTTCAAATCAAATCCAATCGTTTACAATCAAATAATCAAAACAACTAGCAAAAAGCATCGAATGCTTAGATTGCATGTCCTAAACAAGATTGAAAACTAAATCAAATCATCTACTTACAAGAATCCTCCAACCGGAGGAAACCACGAAGAAATTAGCTGCTCATCTTCAAGAATTGATCTTCAATCATGATTTGGATCTTCATATTGGATGATGGATTGGTGATGGAATGGATTAGAATCATGAATTGTCTTTGATCTTGCTTCCCAAATGTAGTCCCAAGCCGCCTCTTGTGTTTAGAGAGAAGATGGAATGCCAAAAACCCTAAAAAATTCGTATTTAAAAACCTGATTTTCGGTACTGCTGGAGCCTCCAGCAATACCGTAGCTTACTGCAACTGTTTTCTGATAAGATTTATTGTACCCTCCAGCAGCACTGTAGCTTACAACAACTGTTTTCTGATCAGAATTGTTGTAGCCTCCATCAGCACTGTAGGTTGCTGCAGTAACTTTACTTCACTTCTTATTTTTAAGATATCTTCTCCATTCGGACTCCGTTTTACGCGTCGTAAAGTTTCACGATCTCATGCTTCCATCCTCTATCTTCTCAAAACTTTTCTCTTCACTTTCCAGTCACCTCAAACTTGTATAATTGCTTCGATTCTTTGTATTTAACCTGAAAAACACAATAAACGCGTAGCAATCTAATTCAAAGCAATTACATATTCAAATATCATTAAAATTAAACATTAAAACCATATAAACTTCCAAACCCCATCCATCACATTCCCACACTTGCCTTTTGCTTGTCCTCAAGCAAATCTTTGAACCATTAACCATCAAATCTCAAAACATTTCCCAAATCCTCGCAAACATTCAACTTAGATTCCTGGTTATGCTAAGATCCCAAGACTTACCGCATTGCATAGTTTTACACCTAGCTAAGCAAAATATGAAACATTTAAAAATCAAGAACACTAAATAACTAAGACTGAAATGCTTCAGGTAATTCATGTGTTTCTGTGCACCCCTCACAGTGAACACTCCACTCGGCTATTTCTGGATTAGCGAAGGTGTGCGAATATACGTACTCAAAACCAAAGTATAGTACCACTGCCATAGGCTTGTAAAGCAATTTGCAATCTATCAACTAGCACATAGCCGACACAACTCACGAGGACTTTAACTGGGTTGTAACATAAAGGCTTAGGGCAAAGGTGGAATGGAATATTTTTGTTGGCTAACACTAGTGATGAATCCAACACTTTATTCACATAACTAACTATACAGATAACAATGACTCTTTTTCTTGCTTCATAACAGATCATAATTCGATCTAATAATCCACGTTTTCTTTTGTTTATTTTTTCTTTTTTTTTCTTTTAGTTTTTTTGTCATTTTTTTCATAACTATAAACATGAACGTTACTATCACTCGCATAACACGAACATGCTTGGAAATCACCACTAGTTGGGTTAAAACACAAAACAGGCTAAATGAGTCAAATGGGTTGATAACACTGGCAAACAAGAAACAGGTTAGGCTCAAACATGGTGTCTAATGGTAACAATAGGGTAGGGTCTAGAAAACAAAAAGGTTAAACAAAATTCCTAAAGTTCAAATCCTAATGCCACGATCACATTTGTGCAAGCTGTGGCTTATGGTTTCCAACAGTATCACATGACAAGTTCTAACTCGGTAGATACAATGGTGCCACTCAGAAATAACTACCCATAATATAGAACAATTTAGGCTCACCCCACATGGAAATGGTGGAATCAGGTTGCCGATGCACATAAGCACGTTACTTACCCTCTACAATCTCACGCTTAACCAGATAGCATTTCGTTTTCCTACTTGCTAAGCCACTATCATGCAACTTAAAGACATACGCATAACCAAAAATCTAAACCAATTGCCAACAGGTCAAAGATCCATGATTTTGAAACAATTTGGCCTTTAGAACATAAGCTTACAAAAACGATGACATTTTTACAATTTTTTTTTAAAAATAGGCATTTTCCCGAAATTTATAACCCATACCCCACATCCCCACACTTGGGATACATTGTCCCCAATGTATGTGTTTTTTGGACCAACCAAAGGTTTCTACCATTAACTAATACCCGTGTGGTATGTGACCAATCCCTGATATCCACCAAAGTTACACACTTGAAACAAACAAACAAAAACAAATAAAAACAGCAAACTGTACGAAGTTATAATCACACCCGGCCACCCTCCGAATAAAAATGTAATCATCCTCGATTATGGGTCAGAACACGTACCTGAATGTGACGAGTTTTCCCACACTTGGGTGTTGCTATAGTGGCAAATGAATTAAAACAATAAAAAAACAAATATATTAAAAATCCGTTTTGCCTCCCAGTTAGCGCTAAGTTTTAAGGTCTTCAGCCAGACCAGCATGGCACTAAGACTGCATGATTATCAGGTGAGCTTGTAGACAAACTCACTTGCTCCATTGACTTTGTGTTCAGATCCGAACCATCCAGATACGGTTTCAAACGATGACCATTTACTACCTGACGTTTCTCACCATTCATGTCTTCAATCTCAATGTCACCAAACCTTCCAACTCGCATAACCACAAACGGGCCCATCCATTTGCTCTTTAACTTTCCTGGAAACAATTTAAGGTGTGAATTAAATAACCAAACACGTTGACCTACCTCAAAGCTTCGTTTCCGAAGCTTAGAATCATGAATAGCCTTCATCTTAGCTTTGTATGACGATGCACAATCATACGCCTCATCGCGTAATTCCTCAAGCTCACATATTTGCAGCTTCCAATGAGCACCTGCATCATTATAATCCAAGTTAACTTGTTTAACAGCCCAAAGAGCACGATGTGCAAGTTCCATTGGCAAGTGGCACCCTTTGCCATACACCAATCTATACGGAGTGGTGCCAATAGGAGTTTTAAATGCGGTGCGATACGCCCACAAGGCATCATCCAATTTGGTTGACCAATCCTTACGGTCAAATCGCACTGTTTTTTGTAAAATTTCCTTAATTTTCCTATTAGACACTTCAACTTGCCCACTTGTTTGTGGGTGATACGGTGTTGCAATCCGGTGATCCACACCATACCATTTAAGAAGTTTTCCAAATTGAAAGTTTTTAAAGTGTGATCCCCATCACTTATTATCACACGAGGGATTCCAAATTGAGTAAAAATGTTTGATTGGACAAACTTACAAACAATGGCATGGTCATTGGCTTTGGTGGCAATTGCTTCAACCCATTTTGAAACATAATCAACTGCCACCAAAATATATAAGTTGCCAAAGGAATTTGGAAACGGGCCCATGAAATCAATTCCCCATACATCAAAGATATCAACAATGAGGATTGGTTGCATGGGCATCTCGTTTCTCTTTGAAATCCCACCCATCTTTTGACAATTAACACAATTTTTAGCATAATCAAAAGCATCTTTAAATAAAGTCGGCCAATAAAAGCCACGATTCAAAACCCGGTGCCCCGTCTTTTGGCCACTGAAATGAACACCACAAGCAGATGAGTGGGCATGCTTCAATACGTCTGACACTTCGTCTTCTGGCACACATCTTCGTATGATCTGATCAACACCAATCTTGAACAAATCTGGTTCATCCCAGATATAATGCTTAACCTGTGCATAGAATTGTTGCCTCCTCCTCTTGTTCCAGCTTTCTGGAAGTGTACCTGCAGCTAAATAGTTAGCAAAATTAGCATACCATGGCCCGGATGAAATAGACATCAAATATTCATCAGGAAATTGTTCATTGATATCAGGAGTAACTTCCTGATGCTCTGCAGGAATTCGGGACAGATGGTCTGCTACTACATTATCGCATCCTTTCTTGTCTCTGATCTCTAAATCAAACTCTTGTAGTAACAAGATCCAACAATGAGTCTTGGCTTAGCATCCTTCTTTTCCATCAAATAGCGAACTACATTATGATCAGAGTAAACAATCACTTTACTACCCTAAACATATGACCGGAATTTGTTTAATGCGCAGACAACAGCAAGCAACTCCTTCTCGGTTGTTGTATAATTCAACTGAGCACCCAAGAGGGTCTTGCTTGCACAGTAGATAACTACCGGATTCTTATTTACTCTTTGACCCAAAACAGCCCCAATTGCAAAATCACTTGCATCACACATGATTTCAAAAGGTTTTGACCAGTCAGATGATTGCAAAATTGGGGCTTGTACTAATTGTTCCTTTAACACATTGAAAGCTTTTAAACATTCTTCATTAAATTCAAAAGGAACATCCTTCAAAAGTAAGTTACATAAAGGTTTTGTGATAACACTAAATCCCTTAATGAACCTACGGTAGAACCCGGCATGTCCTAGAAAAGAACGGACACCCTTACCATTGGTCGGGGGAGGTAATGTTGAAATGACACTGATTTTAGCTCTATCTACTTCAATCCCCCGACTTGACACTACATGCCCCAACACGATTCCCTCTTGAACCATAAAGTGGCTCTTTTCCCAACTCAAGACCAAGTTTGTTTTCACACATCATTTTAAAACTTTAGACAAATCATTCAAACAAGAATCAAAAGAAGATCCAAAAACAGAAAAGTCATCCTTAAAGATTTCAAGAGAATCCCCGACCATATTTGAAAAGATACTCATCATGCACATTTGAAAGGTGGCTGGGGCATTGCACAACCCAAATGGCATTCGCCTAAATGCGAAAGTACCATATGGGCATGTGAATGTGGTCTTCTCTTGGTCATCCGGATGAATGGCTATTTGATTGTAGCCTGAATATCCATCTAAAAAGCAATAAAATTTCTGACCTAATAGCTTCTCTACAATTTGGTCAATGAAAGGAAAGGGAAAATGATCCTTTGAGGTGGAAGCATTCAATTTTCTGTAATCGATACACACACGCCACCCGGTTACCGGCCGAGTGACAATTTGCTCACTTGATTCACTCTGAACTATCTGAATGCCTGCTTTCTTTGGTACCGTTTGAGTTGGACTTACCCACAAGCTGTCTGAAATTGGATAGATGATCCCTGCATCCAACCACTTGATTACTTCCTTCTTCACAACTTCCCGCATGTTTGGATTGAGTCTTCGTTGAGTATCACGAGCGGGTTTGGCATCTGCATTAGTTATTATTTTATGCATTACAATAGAAGGACTAATACCTGTAAGATCAACAATTGACCATCCAATCGCAGCTTTATGATCCTTGAGCACCCTTAGTAGTGCTTCCTCCTGCTCCTTCTCCTTCTCCAAATGAGATGCAATGATCACCGGGAGAGTCTGATCCTCTCCCAAGAAAGCATATTTTAAATGCTTGGGCAACTCTTTCAGTTCCACTTTTGGTGGACTCACAACTGATGGCTTTAACCCAGATGAAATTTGAGATGGAAGATTCTCTACTTGACATGTCCATGGTGGTCTTCCATCCTGTTTAGCCATTCTCTCTAGCACTTTCACTTCTTCCATTAGTTCAAACTCATGATTCTGTTCATACCTGTCACAAACAAAGCAAAACTCTGTGGTTTCACCCTCAAGATGAGGATGACACCCATCAATGATGTCTGACATAAAGCATTCATCACTAACCAGAGAGTTAGATACATTGGAAAAAACATTTAACCGAACCTTCCTATTGCCAAAAGTCATATCGACTGTGCCAGAACAACAGTCAATCAGTGCATGTGCAGTGGCTAAGAAAGGCCTACCCAAAATCACATTGGGTTGCTTGAGCATGTCAAAAGAAACACAATCAAGCACTAAGAAGTCCACTGGGTAATAAAAATCCTCAACTTTCACAATCACATCCCTCACTATCCCTCGGGGAAGCTTGAGAGTCAAATCAGCCAACACCACAGTAGTGTCAGCATGATGCAGTGGACCAAAGTCATATTGGTCATATAAGCTTCCCGGGAGGATACTCATACTAGCTCCAAGATCCAGTAATGCCCTTGTCATTTTAAATTCACCTACTTGAATAGGAATTAAAGGCGTTCCTGGGTCTTGTAGTTTAGGTGGTAATGTCCCAGTCAAAACAGCACTCACTCATTCAGTTAAATCA
Organism: Mikania micrantha; assembly: GCA_009363875.1. Taxonomy (NCBI): domain Eukaryota; kingdom Viridiplantae; phylum Streptophyta; class Magnoliopsida; order Asterales; family Asteraceae; genus Mikania; species Mikania micrantha. Next base: position 63,961,834 of record CM018696.1, on the reverse strand, counting down.
AGTTTCTTTGGAAATTTATGTTGTCTTTTCTGAGTGCACATATCCTTGAGGTATTTGGCATAAGTCGGAACCTGCTTGATAGCATATATTAAAGGCAAATTGATCTTAACCTGTTTGAAAACCTCCCATATCTCCTCTTGTTGAGGGCCCCATTTGTTAACCACTTTCTTATTATCAGGATTAGTTAAAGCGGATGGGAATGTAACTTGGTTGGGTTCTGCTCCCACCTTTTTGGTTTCAACGGCTTCAGTTTTAGAAGATTTTTTAGTTAAGTTTTGAAAAGTTACTTGCTTTACCTTTTTAACATGAATTGGTTCCGGTTCATCCTCACTCACCTCATTCTCATCAACTTCTTCCACCACTCCTTCTACCAAGTGTAGTGGAAGGACAACCTTGTTGTCATAATGTTTACCATTTCTTAATGTAGTTACAAGATTTACCTGAGCATTCTTGTTGTTCTTTGATCCCGATGGTTGATGTTGAGGGTTGATTGTGGTGTCACTAGGCAATTTCCCTTTGTCTCTTGTAGCTAGTTGTTCAGCCAATTGCCCCAATTGCTTTGCATGAGACTCATTTGTCTTCTGTTGAAGCTCTTGTTTCTGCACCACTCCAGTTAGCATAATCCTTAACTCATTGATTTGGTTGGCAATGTCCTCCATTGAGAGGTTAGTTCCTTGTTGACCTTCTTGAAATTGATTTTGACTTCCTTGATTTTGATGGAAGTTCCTTGATGGTCCTTGTTGATATCCACCTTGTCCACCTTCTTGGTCACCTTGGTTGTAGTTTCCTCTTTGGTAGTTACCTTGATTGTAACTCTGCTGTCGATTCTGGTATGAGGACCCTTAATTTCCACCTTGTTGGTTGCTACCCTGAAAATTAGGATTCAATTGATTAGATGAATTACCATATCTAAAATCAGGATGGTTACGCAAACCCGGGTGATATGTATTGGAGTTCATGTCATTATTTCTCTTATCATTCTGGAATGAGCCTTGAACTTGATTCACCTCCTCGTTCCTATATCACCACAAAAACTGCAAACATCATAAACATTAGAAATATTAGAAGTATTCTTACCTGAATTCTATTGAAGTTTTCTATTTGTCTCTCCAAAGCCTCGAATCTCTCCTTTGTCACATATTATCCTCCCGGTTTTCCAATGACATGTTTTGCCTTCCTGCTTGCTGAAGCTTGAGTTTTTGATCCCTTACTTAATCTCTCCAGTAACTCCCAATCATCATCTTCTGAGTTTGTCAAGAAGGTTCCATTGCTACTAGAACTGACAAACTTCATATCTTCTGGTGTTAAGCCATCATAGAAAGCTTTGATCAATTCCCACTTTGGAATCTGGTGATGTGGGCAAAATCTAAGCAACTCCTTGAATCAAGTGAATGCTTCATGTAGCAATTCACCCGGTTGTTGTTGGAAGGTTCGGATGGCGTTCCAAGCCTCACTTGTCTTGCTCATGGGGTAATATTCATCTAAGAATAAATGTTGCATCTCCTCCCATGTGTAAATAATACCAGAGGGTAGTGTGTGAAACCACTGTTTGGCCCTTTCCTTCAAGGAGAATTGGAAGAGATTCAGTTTGACCTCATCCTGTGTGAATCCTTGGCCACAAATGGTGCTGCAGATAGCATCAAATTCAGATAGATGGACATATGGCTCTTCAGTTGATGTCCCCCTAAAATTTGGAATAATGGCCAAGTACTGTGGCGTTATCTCAAATGACCTTCCTCGAAGCAGTGGAGGTACAATGGGTGAAGGATTTTGAGTCACTGTTGGTCTGAAGTGACTGTCAACTCCTTGAACAGGAGCTCTATGATGCCATCCTTGACCGGGATTGTTGTAGTTATTGTAACCCCATCTCCCATTGTAGTTGTTAATGGGTGGTTGCCTATTCCACCATCCTTGTTCATTCCATACTCCTTGCCCATAGTTGTGATTTGGATGATTTGGTGGGCCTTGTGGTTGCCAATTGTTATCATGATATTTCCCATGAGGTGGATAATTGTTGTTGGCTTCTTCATGCAATTCATCGTACCAAGATCCATGTTCCCCCGAATTGCTCCCGCCACCTGAGATGTGTTCCTCCTCATGAAGGTTGTTCCCTAGATTTGCTCCTTGGTTTGGATTGTTGAACAGTGGGTTTTGTGCCATTCTAAGATTAGGCATGGCATTAGGAGGTATGTTTGGTGGTGGGTTATTATGGTTGAATGGATTTGGTGGGATATTTGGATTTGGATTTAGATTTGGATTTGGTGGGGGAATTTGAACAAATTGGTTGAATGGTGGAATCGGTGGTGGTGGTGGTGGTGGGTTTTGGTTGTTTTGATCAGCCATAGTAGCTGACTGATTTGAGCTCTATCCGGTTTGATTTGTGTTCCTTGAACCCGGAGTAACTATCCGATCTAGCCTTTGTAATGTCCGATTTATCCTTGCGATTTTTCAATCTCTGTATCAAATTCTAATGGTGAGTCCCGACATGAAAACCGAGTATGCATGCAATCAACATGTTACCTGCACACTAAAAAACTCACGTAACAAAGAAAAAAAACAAAAAGTGAAAAATATAGCAAAAACCTAAAAAAATCAATTAACAAACACCAAGCACACTAACTCCCCGGCAACGGCGCCAAAATTTGACCGATGTCGAAGTGTTAGTCAAAAATAAGAGTAAAACTCAAGCCCCAGCTACCTTATTAGATAGGGTAAGTCAGGTGTCGAAGCACGAGGAGTATTGTGGAAAGTGTTTGTAATGATCACTAAGTAACTAAAACAAATGGAAAATCAATTGAAAGGTTTGTTTATTAAACTTGAAAAGACAATTGCAATTAAGTATAATTGGTTTTTTTAAACAAATATGAAACAGGTGATTCCTCTGAAATTTGGATTCAAAGATAGATGTTTAACTTAGTTTTCAATTGGGAATTCACATAGACATGAACGCATGAATTAATTGATTGTGACACACAAGGACTATTTGCTTCGATTGTAAAACAATGGAAGATTATCACAAGAACATCAATTGAATCTAATCAACCCAAAACACAATTTAATATATCCTAATTACTAGAAATCTCAGGAATTGAAAAGCAATGATTAAGGTTCAAATCAAATCCAATCGTTTACAATCAAATAATCAAAACAACTAGCAAAAAGCATCGAATGCTTAGATTGCATGTCCTAAACAAGATTGAAAACTAAATCAAATCATCTACTTACAAGAATCCTCCATCCGGAGGAAACCACGAAGAAATTAGTTGCTCATCTTCAAGAATTGATCTTCAATCATGATTTGGATCTTTATATTGGATGATGGATTGGTGATGGAATGGATTAGAATCATGAATTGGCTTTGATCTTGCTTCCCAAATGTAGTCCCAAGCCGCCTCTTGTGTTTAGAGAGAAGATGGAATGCCAAAAACCCTAAAAAAATCGTATTTAAAAACCTGATTTTCGTGACTGCTGGAGCCTCCAGCAATACCGTAGCTTACTGCAACTGTTTTCTGATAAGATTTATTGTACCCTCCAGCAGCACTGTAGCTTACAACAACTGTTTTCTGATCAGAATTGCTGTAGCCTCCATCAGCACTGTAGGCTGTTGCAGTAACTTTACTTCACTTCTTATTTTTAAGATATCTTCTCCATTCGGACTCCGTTTTACGCGTCGTAAAGTTTCACGATCTCATGCTTCCATCCTCTATCTTCTCAAAACCTTTCTCTTTACTTTCCAGTCACCTCAAACTTGTATAATTGCTTCGATTCTTTGTATTTAACCTGAAAAACACAATAAACGTGTAGCAATCTAATTCGAAGCAATTACATATTCAAATATCATTAAAATTAAACATTAAAACCATATAAACACCATTCCAAACCCCATCCATCAGACTTCATGAAGAGCCTCCTCTGATAACATCATTTTTGATTTTGATATTGACTTATTTTGTTGTAGAATCTTGTTTCACACATGTTAGTGGAGTCAATCTGATGATAAAATAATGTGTACACTCAAGTCCAGATGTGTTTCCTAAAGGTTTTGTAGTTCCATCTATAGATAATGTTATGAAAAAAGAAAAATTTAGATCATTGTCACCGTTAGTGTAGTCACTCTGATGATAGAATGATGCGTACACCCAAGTCCAGATGTGTTTCATAAAGATTTTGTAGTCGCATCTATAGATACTATTCTCGCAAAAGGAAACTATAGATCATTGTCACCGGCTCGTAATTTATTCCTCCTTATATGAGCTAATATATGTTAATAAATGTAGCCTTGACAAAATGTCGACTTTGTCTATGACACCTCATCAGCACATAGTATTAAGTATCCAGTTGAGTCTAGAAATGACCACACACCATTCAAGGTATATTTCATGACTTTGGGAATGACTTTCCCAATCTGACTTTCGTTCTACAAATGCTCAACAAAAAACTCATTCATTGCATGAAAAACTATCAGCCATCAGATTCTTCTATTACAACCCATTGATCAGTCTTGTGATTTTAGGCTTCACCTTTAGGCTTTATACTTTAGGCTCCAATCACTCTAGGCTTTAGGCCTTCGGCTTTAGGCTTTACGCTTAGAACATAGGCCTTTTGCTTTAGACCATTGCCTGGCTTTATAGGCCATAGCGCCAGGATATAAAAGCTTTAGGCTTTGTGAGGCAAAGCTCAGAGTTTAGGTATTAGACATTAAGCTTAGGCTATAAGATTTAGACATTTGGCGATCTGCTTAGACAATAGGCTCTTTGCTTAAGGTCATCGGCTCCTCAAAGCTTTATAGGCCTTAGGCGTTAGGCTTTATAGGTCATAGGCTAAAGACTTGGGCTTTATTCTCCTTGGCTTTATAGGCTTTGGCCTTTACGGGCCTTCAAGTTTAAGAGCCATGGGATTTTGGGCATTGCATTTTATAGTTGCATCACCAAATCTGATCTAAAGAACAGTGTGACCATTGCCACTATCTTGTATTGGTTTCCTCCGCAATTGAAGTGAACTACCTTTTGTCTTCTTTAACGAATGTAGCCTTGGCAAAATGGCGAATCCATCTTTCAGCTCTTATCAACATATCATATTTAAGCATCTAGTTGAGCCTTGATTGACTGTCGCTTCGTGATTATAGGAATGCCTTTGCCGTTTGGGCTATCTCTTATAAGTATTTGGTGTACGAAGTAGCAATCAGATTAATGATGACGAAAAACAACAGACTCTAACGTGACAAAAAAAAGAGTTATATCATGCTTGCCATGGCGTAGGTAAATTAAAATGCGTAGCAACAAGGCACCAAAACTCAAGTCATGTACCACTTAAGTCCTTTAGAAATATACTAGAAACTAACCTCGATATTATGCATGGGTTCATCTTATTTATCCTAGCACTATTTTAGCACTAATTTAGAATTCTGATAAACAAAAAATTATATTTGCAAGGAAATGCTTTTAATAGGAGCAATCGTATTTTTAAAGAGTACCAGTTTCAATTTTCAACAATATTGTGTTATCTTACAGCTAATCGTAAGAAAGTATTCATAACCTTTAAAATGTTGAATGTTGTTTGAGGATCAAAAAACATGTTTTGAAGTTGAATCTGTCTGTAGTAACCTGTTCGTCTTTATAAAGACGTCTATCTTGCTTATTGAAAACAAGCAGTTCAAAATCTTGTGTGTCAAATAGATCTGATCATGCGAATTTCTAAACATTTTTCTCTTAAAGTTGGGTTTTTGTTACAGACAAGTATAGTAATCAAAGTCTTCTGCATCTCTAACTTTATAAAGAGCCTCCTCTGATAACATCTTTTTGATTTTGCCTCTGATAACATCTTTTTGATTTTGCTATTGACTTCTTCTGTTATAGGATCTTGTTTTACACAGGTTAGTGGAGTCAATCTGATGATGGAATGATGTGTAAGAGAACTCCCAAGTCCACATTTGTTTCTGGAGGATTTTGTAGCTGCATCTTTAAATAGGATTATGACAGAAGGAAACTTTAGATCATTCCACCTAGATAGGGTTTCTGGAAGATTTTGTAGCTGCATCTATTGAACAAATCCTCATCCAAAACCAGCTTCACCTTCTTCTATTTCTTATTGTGTTCTTGATTATTTTTTTCATTTCAATTGTAATTTATTTTATTATTTATTTATTTTCTTTCTGTTGTATTGTAATAGTTGAATATAAGATGTGTTTATTTCATATCAATGAACGGTCTCCTACAAATAATCATAGGTAACATAATATAAGATACATCTATGAATCCAATTGTTTTCTTTGCACTTTTTTGTCCTGCTCTCAGTCCATGAGTCTGCAAAAAGACTACTTAATTATCATCACCAAGTAACAAAGAATGCAACAATTCTCTTACACTTGCTGATTCTTGTTTTTTAAATTTCAAGAATTATAAAATAAACATTAATAAATCCACAAAAACTCCAAAACATTCAAGTTAAAGCATCCGCAATGCAAAAGGTATCCCCACACACAGACACACACAAATCTTGACTTGCTGCATCAGATTTTCATAAATTTTCAAAACCCCTAATTTTCTATACGATACTACATTATTTTTCAAGCATCCTTTCACTAATCCACAATGCTGCTAAAATTATGGTTCAATTTGTGAGTAAAACAAAGAATCACCTGCATGAGGAGTTTCATCCGTTCAATAGGCGCAATAACAGTCTTCGCGGCGGCACTGGCGACTGCACCGGCCGTGGGTGTGAAATCTACAGTCTCCGGAATTTTCTTCTTCTCCGGCATCGAGACGCAGGCGACCCAGAACCCAGAACCACCGGTGCTGCCACCTTTGCGCCATAGAAGGGTGTCGTTATCTTCATGTCTTCCAAATTAGCTTGTGTGGTTTGTTTTTTGGGAATCATTTGGGGGTTTTGAGAGGGAAATTGGATTGGGAATCAATGGGGTTTTGTTGTTTGGTGGAAGATAAATTAAAACCATGCGACAAATGCAGAAATCGAAGAGTCTTATACTGCTGTGGCGTTTGTTGTAATAATTTCGTCAGAGTTCACGTCTGTGTTGTATGAAGGAATGGAATGAACGGAGGAATGGAATGAACGAGAGAATGGAATGAACAAATGAATGAAATGAATCATTACCATTCTATTGTCCTGTTTGGTTACCTATGGTAATGAAATGATTCATTACTTCATGTTGTTTGTTAGACATGAGAAGATGAAGAAATGGAATGCAATTTATAGGTTGATTCGTGGTTCTAATTATTGTTCGAATCATGGGTCGGCTCGTGGATCGGTTCATGTGTAATGGGTCGAGACATGGGTCGAGACATGGTTCGGACCGCCAGTCGGTTCATTGGTTGGTTTTTGTTTTGCCCATGGTTCGATCATGGGTTGTGCCACAGGGCAATTCATGGATCGGGTCATGGTTTAGGTTATGCGACGAATCATAGTTCATATCATGGTTTAGGTCATGGGTCAGGTCATGGTTTGGTTCATGGGTCGGGCCATTGTTTGAGTCATGGGTCGGGTAATTGTTTGAGTCATGGATCAAATCAAGGTTCGGCCATCTTTCGAGTCATGGTTTGGGTCATGGGTTTTGTTATGGGTCGGGTCATAGTTCACATTATGGTTTAGGTAATGGGTCGAGTTATGGTTCGAATAATGGTTCGCGTCATGGTTTTGGTCATGGTTCAGGTCATGGGTCAGGTCAAGGGTCGGGTCAAGAGTCGGGTTGGGTTTCTAGTCATAGGTCGGGTCATAGTTTTGGACATGGTTCGGGTAATGTTTGGACATGAGTCGAGTCATTGGTCGAATCATTCCTTCAAGAGAAGGAATGAAAAAAAACACCCTTACTCCAAAGAATGAAAATCATCAAAAGTGAAGGAATCACATTCCTTATGGAATAGTGCATTCCATTCCTATGTGGTAACCAAACACACTTCTTTTCATTCCAACGTAATGACTCATTCCAACGTAATGACTCATTCCATTCCACAATTCATTCCTGCATATCAAACGCTACCTAAGGGTGTTGCTAAATGTACCCCTCTTTTGTACTTGTCATACCCCCTTCTCTAAAATATTAAATATAAATTTGTTAAAATCAACCCTTCAACTATATAACACAACCAAAAGGCACCAAATATTATTTTTACTTTAAAGTCTACTAAACGTATCCCCTCTTACTTGTCATACCCTATACAAAATATAAAATTAAATTCATCCAAAATCAGATTTAATTGTATGAACCCTAGTTCCTCTTTGTTCAAATTCGATTGAACTGAGCTCGATTGTTGTTACAAACATAGGGCTTTCATTCCTCGAACAAAAACGAGTGTAATTGTATATGAAACACCTACCTTAGCTAACTAATTCATGTTCGTTGCTTGATGAACCGAAGTCGAACCGCTGGTTTCTTACATGCATTTTTCTTGATTTGTTTGAGATTGTGAATAGCTTTTGTTTACGCAGAAAGTTTCGCAGAGATTAAATGATTGTTTGGGTTCAATTAATTTTGAGTTTTATGCTCGTTTTAATAGACTTTGAGTTTGAGTTCAACTATGGTTATTTAGGCTTAGATTTCGTATTAATTTAATTTTTAAACGATGAATTGATGATGATGATGATGATGATGATAATGATTCCGTGATAGTTGAGTTTTGTAAAAATAGTCCCTCACGTTTTTGTTTAAAGGTTTATGGATCGTTTTAGTTAACTAAAAACATAAGGTTTAATTGTATATATTTAAAAACTTAAGGAAGGGGTACGACAAGGAAAAAAATACAAAGGGGGTATATTTAGCATAACCCATTAAGTAAACCAAGTTAAAAATGTTCGGTAGTGTTTGTCTTTTTTATCAAAACAATGTGGGCCTAAAATCCCCAAAATTAAATATCATTTATTTTGTAAAATGGAAAATCTATGTATTATAATAAATAAATATTTTCTTTTAAGTCAAACTTGTGAATTTGTCACGCTCTCTATTCTACTAATACGTTTCTATTATTAAATAAAAATAAATAAATGATTATGTTTAAAATAATAAAATTGTCTATCTATAAATAAATGAAAAACTAAAGTTAAAAATAAAAATGATCTAAAGTAAAAAAATAAACGAAAGTAAAATAATAATAATAATAAAATATAAAAAGAGAAACCTAGAAACTTACGTTTATTCAATCTATATAATAGAAGAAAAAATTTAACGATTTTAACAAATTATATATAATATACACATGTAATACATAGGTTTTAACCTACCTATATAATGTATATTAAATGTGTGAAAATTTTGGTTTATATATTGGAGACGAGTTTAAAAATAAAAATAAATTGAATCATGCTCGAATCTAGAAAAAATGAAAATGAAATATTATTAGAATATTCAGATAGTTTTGGATAAATAGTTTTGAATATCAGGTATACAAAAGCATGTTTTTTTGAACTGGTTACTAAATTCAACTTATGAAAACATATTTATTCGTATATACAAATTATGCTTATTCAATTTACTCAGATATATTTTTTAATGGCTAAACATATTTCTTATTCAGACGCATACACAAAAACTTTTTTTTTGAATCGAATATCCGAATTGAACCAAATAAATTGTTTATTCGGATACTCAAGCCATGGTTATTTTGTTTGTTCGTATATAACTAGAATGATTAAGTATATTTTTTATTCGGATTGGTTCGGATTTCGAATGCGGTCATAAAGTTTTCAAATGCTAATAAATTGATAACACCTAGGGTTAAGGTTACTTACTAATTTAAATTGTTCTAAAGTTCATTACATGTTAAAGTCTGTTATAATACACTTTTTTTTGTTTTTTGCGCATGCACAAATAAAAGAGTTACGCTTGGCAACGATGAGACCATTTTGGGTGATTTGGCCCTCTGGTTCTGGTCGGGTCCGGTTTGGTTTCTAAATCATTGTAATGAACATCAACCATTTTGAAAATGTTAGCTATAACTGGTCTGGTCAACCCCAAACCTGTTAACCTAAACAAAACTGAGCAATTGTACCCCTCTGTTGCTTGATGCTACCTCCAATGAGACGCAACACACTGCTCAAAATGACTACATAACATATCACCTCACTAAACGTATCTAAATCTTTGACAACCTTTTTAACGTGTCGTCGATCAAAACTACCAAACTTCCTTAACATAAAAAATTTACTTGTTATGTGGTTGTTCCTAGTGGCGGATGCATATAAAAGGAAGTGGGTTCATAGGAACCCACCGATCTTCGACTCGTTAGGAGGAAAAAATTTTCCGAAAAAGTTAAACAATAGGGTGAACCCATTAATATTTTAGGGGTGAATCCTGAGGTTAACCCATTAAGATTTTAAGAGTGAATTATTAATGTAATTTTTCATAGCAATTTGTCAATTTGATTAAGGCAAGTGACATTTGTTAGAAATCTTGATAATCAATGATTAGATTTTTATATGACCGTGTTAAAATCACCTTCCAGTCATATAAACTTAGCAAGCAAAATGATAGTTATTAATGGTTAAACCTTCGGATTAAGTTAATTTTGGTCATACAAACTTAGCAAATTTCGTTTAGGTTTCGGGGCGTTGCCCTGAACCTTACAACGGGCGTTGCCCCCTTGACCCTTTCCTGCTGAATGGTAAGCAGGACAGCCACCTTGAACCCGTAAGGGCGCATGACCTCCTTAACTCTCGCTTGCTCTGGAGCTTAGAAATCTTAAACGAAATGCACTGTGTAACTTTGAACTCTCTAATGATAATGTTTTTTAATTTTAATCGATGACTTAATATATTGTACTGTATTACGTAAAGAACATTACAAGACCCAAACCGTCAACCCGACCCGGAAAATTTTATGTCTGGTTCTATTTAATTAAAACGTTAGAAAATGGTGAACTCACTGAAAAAAATTCTTGGATCCACCACTGGTTGCTCCCATTATGAGAATGGGAATCTATAATTAATCAAAAGATTGAGTAACCAAAAATTAAACCCCAATCTAGATTATAAAATATGAACAATACTTTATATATTTTTTAATGTTATCTTGTGTAGATGATATAGAAGGATAAATCCCTAAGGTGTTGTTTGTTTTCTGAAAAAAGCTCTTCCTGGCCTCTTTTATCTGCGCCACGCAGACCACGAGCAGAGGTTGGGCTCTACAGACTGTTTGTTTTCTAGAAGACCTTTCATTAAAAAAGGTCTCTCCGGTCTCTTTTTGGCGCAGACATGGACTAACCACTTCCCCTCTCTTCATACCTCTTCCCGTGAGTATTTCAGCCGGCGTGGGGAAGTCCAACTATTTCATCTTCTCCCCCCGTTTGAGCATCAGTCGGCACCCTTTCTCACCCCAGCTCCACTGTCGACAACCACCCAGCTCCACCCCCCGACTTCCACCGTTCGCTCCACCGCCTTCAACCAACAGCAAGCTCCGAAGCTGGAAGACTTCCTCAGCGGCAAAACCACTGGCGCCACCCAGTCTATGTCGTCGTTCCCTTACACCGACGTCTCACAAACAGAAACTCAAGACTCATCATCATTAACCCATATGTACGATGGAACCAGCCTGGTGTACTTATCCGACCAACAAGATCTCAACGGTATCGTCGGACAGTCGATCGAGTCCGGCACCCATCTGACGGATTTCGCCGGGCAGTCTGTCACACCCCGAGCCGGCAGGGTTGGATCGGAGTCCCCGCCGGGCGGAAGGTTCCCGGGGCGTGATATCGCGGGTGATAATCATGATGATCAGATTGTTTACACAGCATCAACGTTTAAGAATATCTAAAGCACAATCAAATGATATATAGGATTACAAAGTTAAATTACAATAGCAATGTTCTGCAATTTAACTAAGTAAACCTATCAAAAGAATAATTGTTTATATCTTGTAACTATACAAGATATTAAAAGTATAGTATATCATCAACAAAAGATGTGCTTCTCCAAAAGTTTACTAGGTCCTCTATCCGGGCAGCCTAGTATGCATATCCAAAATATTAAGCTTAAACCTGTTCTTCCCTGAGAAAGCATGTAAAAAGATCAAGTCAACACAACGGTTGGTGAGTTCATATAGTTTATAAGTTTAAAAATAGTTTCACAAACCTCCTTCGGTAAAACCTTAACCTCATTAACTCCACATGTAATATCCAAATCGGTATGCTTATATATAGGGCATACCCCTGAGTCGAGCCTACGACCCGCCCAGACGCCATCCCACCACATACTAATCCGGATATGACACTGTTGTTAATAATAATCAAGCATTTTACCTACCAATCAATTCAATCCTCATCAAAGCCTTTGTTATCTGTTTCAAAGTTTTCATGTCTATTGTATTCGTAAGTGTTAGTTTCTCATCACGTTTATCAAACATCATAGATTCACACACACATAGTTTAGCAATTACATATCTCCTATAAGCAGACAAAATCTCTGGAATACCAGAAGTTTAGCAACTACATGTCTCTTATATAGATAACAGCTTAGCATTCAACAAGTTCATGTTTAGCCTTTACATACCTCTTATAAGCCGACAAAAGCTCTGGTATACCAGACGTTCAGCAATTACATGTCCCTTATAACCAGGTAATAGCTCCGTAACGTTACGTTTATGTTTAGCCTTTACATACCTCATATAAGCCGACACAAGCTCTGGAATACCAGACGTTCAGCAATTACGTGTCCCTTATAACCAGGTAATAGCTTAGAATCGATACTTTCATGTTTAGCCTTTACATACCTCATATAAGCTGACAAAAGCTCTGGAATACCAGACGTTCAGCAATTACATGTCACTTATAACCAGGTAATAGCTGAGTATCATTATGTTTATGTTATTACATGTATCTCACCCCATAGGTACAAGCTCTGGAATACCAGACGTTCAGCGATTACGTAGCCTATGGTTAGATACATGTATGATGGCCTAGTAGCATGTAATCGTTTCTAAACATCATATCTCATGTAATAGTATCAAGTCTTATGTAATAGTATCAAGTCTCATGTAATTGAATCAAGTATCATGTATTTGTATCATGTCTCATGTAATTGCATCAAGTCTCATGTAATAGTATCAAGTATCATGTATTTGTATCATGCCTCATATAATTGTATAGCATCTCATGTAATTGAATCAAGTATCATGTATTTGTATCATTTCTCATGTAATTGTATCTCCTCTCATGTAATTGTATTAGGAATCATGTAATTGTATCAAATAATCAACAATTGATTTTAAGCATCAAGCTTAAAGTAAAGATTTCCATCATAAGCAATCATGTTTATGTTTAAAGCATTAAATAACATTTCAATAAAAATGTTTAACATGCTTCTCAGTCCCGAATTTAAAACAAATAAGTTTGAAAGGGGACAAATGAACTCACCTTAGGTCCGTAGTGCTTGACTAAGTAGAATAAGTATACGCTCGCTCTTTGTTTTCCTTTTGTTGTAATGTTCACGACCCTGTATAGATTTCACGTTTAATTTCTTATAAGTATTAAGTGTACTTGATTTGCGTGTGTGTGTGTATGTGTTAACCATACAATTGGCTAACACTCATGGTTTCAATCCTCATTCGACCCATATTCTGTTATTATAATTCCTTGTTATCGCAAGCCTTCATGTTATATGTTTAGATCAAACCCCGCTCTTGAAATCTCATCACTTGTCATTATATGATAATGAGTGTATTGACAAAATCCTTAAAATCTTTATTAAGCGTTTGTTTACCGTTTTAGAGGTGTGGGTCGAATTATTGGATCATGGGTCCAAACTAAATAAAGTGGGCCACAATTTGGTTAGGGTCGTCTAGGTGTATTGGGTCGTAATGTTTATGTTGGACCATAACTAGTGGCTTTAGGACTTAGAATGAACATTAAGGGTATTGGGCCCATGTTTATTGGGTTGTTGAGCTAAGACCATTCCATGGGTACACCTTTTATGTTGGCCCGAAAAGCAAAGGATTGGGCCTACTCCTATTTGGGCCGATTGACACCCCCTGTTCACACATTAGTGGACCGAAAGAAATTGGGTTTGGGCTAAGCAATCGCGTGAGATTGGGCTGCTGAAAACAAAAGGATTACCCAATTAAATGTATGTGAGCTAAGGGTAATAATTGGACCAAGGACTTATACTGTTGGGCCAACAGCAGGTGGGCCGTAACAATGGAATGGGCCAGCTTTCTGGGCCGAAAAAGTTGGGCCAGGATATAAATATGAGCCCATTATTTTCTGTTGTGTTTGGGCCGAATAAAATGAGTTTGGGCCTTGGTTATTCACGTAGACTTAAACCAGAAAGTGGGCCAACTGTGAAAATAATGGACCAAGTAATTGTAATGGCCGAATAAGAAAAGTATTGGCCGAAATAAATGGGTTCTGAGCCAACAAAATAACCGGTTGGGCTTGCTAAAAAGATTTCGTAGTTTCTGTTGGGCCGAAACTGTGGAACCCAAGGAGAATGGCATGGGCCGGTTAACATGTTATTGGGCCTGAATGCCCACGTTGGGCTGAAACCAGGAAATAGATCAAGAAATAAGGTTGGGTCGGTGTGTTATATGCTGGCCGAAGATGTGAGCCGTGGATTGGATCGCCTGAGCTCAAAGTTAGGCTGATTAAGATTTAATCCCACATGGGTGTGGGCTGATTGGGCCAAGTAGAGTTCGTGAGCTGCCAAGAATAGTGGGCCAAAGAAAAGGCTCGGCGAAGACTAGACCACCGCTGCTCATGTTGTTCAGCAAACCTTTGAGGTAACCTTGGGTTCGGTCGTGGCTATCGGAGCATGGGTTCGACTATGATTCGTTGCTGGGTTCGTGCCTAGCTGCAAATGGTTCGCCTGAAGGTGCATCTAAGGTTCGGGAATACATGTAGTGACAACCAGGTTCGCGGCTGCTGAGTATGGTTCGCAGCCGACCCAGATGGTTCGTAGCTGTGAAGAAGGGCTCGTGACTGTGTCAGGCAGAGGGTTCGCCCCTATGGTTCGTGGCTAGGTTGAGGGTTCGTTCGACTAAGGCTGCATGAGGGTTCGGGGAGGATGCAGGGTTCGCAGGTGGTGGCAGCCACATGGTTCGGTCGAGATTCCCATGTTTGAACCTTGCTGAACATCAGCATTATCATCCTTTTGGAACCCGACCATGGCTTTTCTTCATAACAACCGCTCGATCCAAACATAACAGTGGTCAAGAATCGATGGCGTGTAGTTGTGGTTGATGTTGAGGTGGTGGTCGAACACCTACATAGAAAACCCTCTTTTTCGTGATGTTCTTTGACTCATACCTCGAATTTTCGTGGCTAGATCTTCAGATGAGTTGTACTTTCGTGTAGATCTCGTCAATGGCTTCGTGTGGGTTCAAGAATCACACAAATTGGTGGAGTTTTGAGCAAGATATAAGGGTTTCAAGTTGAAGATGATGGTTATATTATGGAGAGAGAGAGAGAGAGAGAGAACGGCTGCTAGGGTTAGAGAGAGAGTTGGAGATGGTGAAATGAACAAAAATGCCTTCATTTAGGCTTTAAATACCCCACGGGTATTCGGGTCCGTTTCGGTTGTTCGGTTCGTGGTTTCGTCGCGTATCCGGCACGTTACGCGGCTTTTTCGTAAAATAAAATAAAATGAATATTTTAGGATGACTAAATTATAAATATCATTATAATTATATAAAATATCATTGCGTATAATTAAATGTCGAATTATAGTGTTTTACGTGTTTTAATAATTATTCGCGATTTAATAAAATAATTACGTTTACAAAATCTTTTATAATGAGTTTCAAAATTGTAAAATAAGAAATATTATATTTCTTTAAATTTATGATCGTTCGTGTCGTTATTCGTTTTCGTTATCGTTTCATCAGATCGCGTCACCATCGCGCGTATTCGTTCGAATCGTCATTCAAACGAACACGTCGATGGTTTGGCTTTCTGATTCTTGTTCTCTACTGTTAAGTCATTATTTCAGAACGTTAAACTATCAGAATCATTCGTACAGATCGTCACCTATACGAATAACTCGTCGGTTTAGCATTCTGCAACAATAACCGTTAAGGTTTTGTTTTGTTTAACCTCACATACGTTTATGCAAACCAATATCATATCAAGTATTTGTGTTTCAACACTGTGTTATCTGACATGTTTCAGACTGTTTAACCCTAAGGTTTCAGTCAGATTCAGACAATCGTTTAATAGTTTCATGTTAATCAAATGCATCAATAGTCTAAACATAGTTTCTCGAAATGTGTACCTGAATTACTGTACATGTTTACTGTAGCGATCACTGTTCCGGCACGCGTCCGGCACTGATGTTACAGTCTCCCCTTGTTAGAGAAATTTCGTCCCGAAATTTAAGACTCGTTATTTCGGTACGACTTCCTCGGCAAAGAGTTGGGGATACTTGTTTCTCATGTGATCTTCACGTTCCCAAGTAAACTCAGGTCCGCGCTTTGAGTTCCAACGAACATTAACGATAGGAATACGGCTTCGCCTCAGTTTCTTAACCTTACGATCCATGATCTCCAATGGTTCTTCAACAAAACGTAGATGTTCATCCACTTGAATTTCTTCAACTGGTATGATAAGTGTTTCATCAGTAAGGCATTTCTTCAAGTTTGAGACATGAAACACGTCATGTACACCACTAAGTTCATCCGGTAAGCTCAATCTGTATGCTACAGGACCAATACGTTCGATGATCTCGAACGGTCCCACGTATCGTGGTGTTAGTTTGCCTTTCTTCGCGAATCGAACTACGCCCTTCCAAGGGGAAACCTTTAGCATGACACGATCTCCCACTTGGAATTCCAACGGCTTGCGCCGTTTATCAGCATAGCTCTTTTGTCTACTTCGTGTTGCTTGTAGCCTTTGTTGTATCTGAGCAATCTTGTCTGTAGTTTCTTGGATTAGTTCTGGCCCAGTGATACGATTATCTCCTACCTCCGACCAACAGATCGGTGACCGACATTTTTGACCATAAAGTGCCTCAAATGGTGCACAACCGATGCTGCTGTGATAACTGTTGTTGTAGGAGAACTCGATTAGTGGCAAATGAGAATCCCAATTACCGCCAAAGTCTAGAACACAAGTTTTTAACATGTCCTCCAGGGTCTGAATAGTACGTTCGCTTTGACCATCCGTTTGTGGATGATAAGCTGTACTCAAGTTTAGTTGTGTTCCTAGAGATTTCTGCAATGATTGCCAGAACCTTGATGTAAATCTGCTATCACGATCTGAAATGATAGACAATGGCACACCATGGCGTACCACTATCTCATCGATGTAAAGCTTCGCTAATTTATCCATCGTGTAAATTTCTCGCATTGGCAAGAAATGAGCAGACTTAGTTAATCTATCAACGATAACCCAAATAGTGTCATGTCCACTGGAAGTGCGAGGTAGCTTGGTAACAAAGTCCATAGCTATTTGTTCCCACTTCTATAGTGGAATTTCAGGCTGTTCCAGTAAACCTGAAGGTTTCTGGTGTTCTGCCTTCACCTTAGCACACGTAAGACATCGACCAACATACTCAGCTATGTCTTTCTTCATGCCCGGCCACCAATAAAATGCACGTAAATCTTGATACATTTTATCAGTACCGAGATGCACAGAGTATTTGGTTTTGTGTGCTTCATCAAAAATAAGTTCCCTTTACTCATCTACTGCAGGAATCCAGATACGATCCTTGAAGTAAACAAGTCCATCAGGTTTTGTTTCCAAATGTTTCTCCACACCGCAATCAAGTTCTTTCTTCAAGTTTTCTCGTTCAATCACTTCTTGTTGTGCTTGCATGATGTTGTCGTGTAAGCTTGTCTGCACAGTCATTCCCATTGCTCTGACGCGCAAGGGTTTGACCTGTTCCTTCCGACTCAAGGCATCAGTTACAACGTTTGCCTTGCCCGGATGGTACTTGATTACACAATTGTAATCATTCAGAAGCTCAATCCCAACGTCGCTGTCTCATGTTGAGTTCCTTCTGATCAAATATGTGTTGCAGACTTTTGTAATCTATCCCCCTAGTCGCTTCATGCTTAGTTCTATGTTATTTATGCCATCTGATCCCACGTACAATAAGTCCTTTATGTTGACCTATTCATCATAAGTCAGATGTATTTTGTTTTTGTCTCCTAATGTCATTGCCCTAAATATGGTTTATCAAGTATTGCTTCAGAGTTTTGCTCGTCTTATTGCTATGCTTCGTGAAATCTCCGCACAATTCTAACACCTTATTGTTCCCAAACTAATTGATGTTATGAGCATCAAGTGTTACACAACTTTAATGTTAGTTGTGGTGTCCTAAGTATGTTACCTACATTGACTAAGGATTTCACCATTATTTCTATCACATGACGGAATTTCTAGGCTTCCATGAAATATTTAGATGGTTATATTAATAGGAACAGGATAATTTCCTTGTGCCTACTAATATCGAAATGAAACAAGCACTTAAGGGTTAAGGCATATCACATACCAGTACCCATCCTTGGTATATCTTTGTCTTGTATTCGTAACTGGTTCTCCCGGTCTACTTATCTAGTTTAACTATGATTTCAGTATAGTATTAACATTCATCCTTTCCTTAATATCTTAGATCTGAAGTTTTCCAAATTATGTAATTCAAGTTCGATCAGTTCTAGGTGGAAAGTGACAGCTTACACAATAGTTCTAGCACTTTGACTTTCTACAAGTTTTAGGGTTCTAATCAAATAAGATCCTCTTTCTGATTATAGTTATTAAACTATCATCAAAATTTACCCTATCTTATTTAATTATTTAATGCTTATTTGACCTAAGGATTTCTTAAGTTACAATTCCGATTATCTTATCGGCACTGAGTTTGCTTACAGATTCCTTAGATTTATTGTTTCTAAGGTCACAACAGAACGTGCATTTCTAATTGACACCTCAGTAAGTAATTCATCGTGTCATGATAAAGTTTGCATACCTGTGGAATCATTCCACTCCAAATTTGCATCAGATGCTGATAAAGTAGCCATCTTCTCCGAACGCGCAGTACCTGCTGAAGATCTCCTTACTGGGCAGTCTCGTGCAAAGTGTTCAGACATTCCGCACACATAGCAATCCTTGATGTGTCGAGGAAGGGGATATGTAGTGTTTCCAGGGTTCTGATTATGAGTCGGGGGATTATTACAGTCACGACTCCAGTGTCCCTTCCTCCCGCAATTCAGGCAATGTTTGCACAGTTTATCCTCAGCATGATGAAGACCGCACGTGGCACACAAAGGAAATTTGCTAGTATTCTGTTTGCATATTAATTCCATCGAGGATTTGCATTTATGATCCCAATGGTTAGTTTGACCACAATGGGTGCATAGCTTGCATGAGATTTCAGCACGGTGGTGATAGTGACAACTAGCGCAAAGGGGGCTTTTTCCAGCATAACGCTTACAACTCTCTGACTCAGAAGTAACGGCCATTTGACGAAGGGGAATGGCCTCAGTGTAGATTACAGGATTTCTTGATTTCTTAGGACGACACCGTTTTCGTTTCTTGCTAGTTTCTCCTTGCACTAATTCTTCAGTTCTCGTGATTGTTCTCGGGAAGCTTCGAGTGTTCTCGTCCCCGTTTATGACTTGAGTGATGATTCCAGGGAGAACCGTCATCATCAGTTCAGTGACTAGGGTTGCTAGTGCAACGGCTGATGGATCCGTATCCTGTGTAGGAGAAGGCGGTGATGGTTGTCTTCTTGATGACATTCTGCTTATACTCGAAAGAATATCAGTTAAAGTAATGATCGAATATAGAAGATACAATGCAAGCTTAAATCCTATGTTCTCTATATGAAGGTCCCTGAGTTATAGTCTAGGCCAAACCGTTTAAGTAAATGACCTATTATTCTCTATAACCTTGAGCTCTGATACCAATCTGTCACACCCCGAGCCGGCAGGGTTGGATCGGAGTCCCCGCCGGGCGGAAGGTTCCCGGGGCGTGATATCGCGGGTGATAATCATGATGATCAGATTGTTTACACAGCATCAACGTTTAAGAATATCTAAAGCACAATCAAATGATATATAGGATTACAAAGTTAAATTACAATAGCAATGTTCTACAATTTAACTAAGTAAACCTATCAAAAGAATAATTGTTTATATCTTGTAACTATACAAGATATTAAAAGTATAGTATATCATCAACAAAAGATGTGCTTCTCCAAAAGTTTACTAGGTCCTCTATCCGGGCAGCCTAGTATGCATATCCAAAATATTAAGCTTAAACCTGTTCTTCCCTGAGAAAGCATGTAAAAAGATCAAGTCAACACAACGGTTGGTGAGTTCATATAGTTTATAAGTTTAAAAATAGTTTCACAAACCTCCTTCGGTAAAACCTTAACCTCATTAACTCCACATGTAATATCCAAATCGGTATGCTTATATATAGGGCATACCCCTGAGTCGAGCCTACGACCCGCCCAGACGCCATCCCACCACATACTAATCCGGATATGACACTGTTGTTAATAATAATCAAGCATTTTACCTACCAATCAATTCAATCCTCATCAAAGCCTTTGTTATCTGTTTCAAAGTTTTCATGTCTATTGTATTCGTAAGTGTTAGTTTCTCATCACGTTTATCAAACATCATAGATTCACACACACATAGTTTAGCAATTACATATCTCCTATAAGCAGACAAAATCTCTGGAATACCAGAAGTTTAGCAACTACATGTCTCTTATATAGATAACAGCTTAGCATTCAACAAGTTCATGTTTAGCCTTTACATACCTCTTATAAGCCGACAAAAGCTCTGGTATACCAGACGTTCAGCAATTACATGTCCCTTATAACCAGGTAATAGCTCCGTAACGTTACGTTTATGTTTAGCCTTTACATACCTCATATAAGCCGACACAAGCTCTGGAATACCAGACGTTCAGCAATTACGTGTCCCTTATAACCAGGTAATAGCTTAGAATCGATACTTTCATGTTTAGCCTTTACATACCTCATATAAGCTGACAAAAGCTCTGGAATACCAGACGTTCAGCAATTACATGTCACTTATAACCAGGTAATAGCTGAGTATCATTATGTTTATGTTATTACATGTATCTCACCCCATAGGTACAAGCTCTGGAATACCAGACGTTCAGCGATTACGTAGCCTATGGTTAGATACATGTATGATGGCCTAGTAGCATGTAATCGTTTCTAAACATCATATCTCATGTAATAGTATCAAGTCTTATGTAATAGTATCAAGTCTCATGTAATTGAATCAAGTATCATGTATTTGTATCATGTCTCATGTAATTGCATCAAGTCTCATGTAATAGTATCAAGTATCATGTATTTGTATCATGCCTCATATAATTGTATAGCATCTCATGTAATTGAATCAAGTATCATGTATTTGTATCATGTCTCATGTAATTGTATCTCCTCTCATGTAATTGTATTAGGAATCATGTAATTGTATCAAATAATCAACAATTGATTTTAAGCATCAAGCTTAAAGTAAAGATTTCCATCATAAGCAATCATGTTTATGTTTAAAGCATTAAATAACATTTCAATAAAAATGTTTAACATGCTTCTCAGTCCCGAATTTAAAACAAATAAGTTTGAAAGGGGACAAATGAACTCACCTTAGGTCCGTAGTGCTTGACTAAGTAGAATAAGTATACGCTCGCTCTTTGTTTTCCTTTTGTTGTAATGTTCACGACCCTGTATAGATTTCACGTTTAATTTCTTATAAGTATTAAGTGTACTTGATTTGCGTGTGTGTGTGTATGTGTTAACCATACAATTGGCTAACACTCATGGTTTCAATCCTCATTCGACCCATATTCTGTTATTATAATTCCTTGTTATCGCAAGCCTTCATGTTATATGTTTAGATCAAACCCCGCTCTTGAAATCTCATCACTTGTCATTATATGATAATGAGTGTATTGACAAAATCCTTAAAATCTTTATTAAGCGTTTGTTTACCGTTTTAGAGGTGTGGGTCGAATTATTGGATCATGGGTCCAAACTAAATAAAGTGGGCCACAATTTGGTTAGGGTCGTCTAGGTGTATTGGGCCGTAATGTTTATGTTGGACCATAACTAGTGGCTTTAGGACTTAGAATGAACATTAAGGGTATTGGGCCCATGTTTATTGGGTTGTTGAGCTAAGACCATTCCATGGGTACACCTTTTATGTTGGCCCGAAAAGCAAAGGATTGGGCCTACTCCTATTTGGGCCGATTGACACCCCCTGTTCACACATTAGTGGACCGAAAGAAATTGGGTTTGGGCTAAGCAATCGCGTGAGATTGGGCTGCTGAAAACAAAAGGATTACCCAATTAAATGTATGTGAGCTAAGGGTAATAATTGGACCAAGGACTTATACTGTTGGGCCAACAGCAGGTGGGCCGTAACAATGGAATGGGCCAGCTTTCTGGGCCGAAAAAGTTGGGCCAGGATATAAATATGAGCCCATTATTTTCTGTTGTGTTTGGGCCGAATAAAATGAGTTTGGGCCTTGGTTATTCACGTAGACTTAAACCAGAAAGTGGGCCAACTGTGAAAATAATGGACCAAGTAATTGTAATGGCCGAATAAGAAAAGTATTGGCCGAAATAAATGGGTTCTGAGCCAACAAAATAACCGGTTGGGCTTGCTAAAAAGATTTCGTAGTTTCTGTTGGGCCGAAACTGTGGAACCCAAGGAGAATGGCATGGGCCGGTTAACATGTTATTGGGCCTGAATGCCCACGTTGGGCTGAAACCAGGAAATAGATCAAGAAATAAGGTTGGGTCGGTGTGTTATATGCTGGCCGAAGATGTGAGCCGTGGATTGGATCGCCTGAGCTCAAAGTTAGGCTGATTAAGATTTAATCCCACATGGGTGTGGGCTGATTGGGCCAAGTAGAGTTCGTGAGCTGCCAAGAATAGTGGGCCAAAGAAAAGGCTCGGCGAAGACTAGACCACCGCTGCTCATGTTGTTCAGCAAACCTTTGAGGTAACCTTGGGTTCGGTCGTGGCTATCGGAGCATGGGTTCGACTATGATTCGTTGCTGGGTTCGTGCCTAGCTGCAAATGGTTCGCCTGAAGGTGCATCTAAGGTTCGGGAATACATGTAGTGACAACCAGGTTCGCGGCTGCTGAGTATGGTTCGCAGCCGACCCAGATGGTTCGTAGCTGTGAAGAAGGGCTCGTGACTGTGTCAGGCAGAGGGTTCGCCCCTATGGTTCGTGGCTAGGTTGAGGGTTCGTTCGACTAAGGCTGCATGAGGGTTCGGGGAGGATGCAGGGTTCGCAGGTGGTGGCAGCCACATGGTTCGGTCGAGATTCCCATGTTTGAACCTTGCTGAACATCAGCATTATCATCCTTTTGGAACCCGACCATGGCTTTTCTTCATAACAACCGCTCGATCCAAACATAACAGTGGTCAAGAATCGATGGCGTGTAGTTGTGGTTGATGTTGAGGTGGTGGTCGAACACCTACATAGAAAACCCTCTTTTTCGTGATGTTCTTTGACTCATACCTCGAATTTTCGTGGCTAGATCTTCAGATGAGTTGTACTTTCGTGTAGATCTCGTCAATGGCTTCGTGTGGGTTCAAGAATCACACAAATTGGTGGAGTTTTGAGCAAGATATAAGGGTTTCAAGTTGAAGATGATGGTGATATTATGGAGAGAGAGAGAGAGAGAACGGCTGCTAGGGTTAGAGAGAGAGTTGGAGATGGTGAAATGAACAAAAATGCCTTCATTTAGGCTTTAAATACCCCACGGGTATTCGGGTCCGTTTCGGTTGTTCGGTTCGCGGTTTCGTCGCGTATCCGGCACGTTACGCGGCTTTTTCGTAAAATAAAATAAAATGAATATTTTAGGATGACTAAATTATAAATATCATTATAATTATATAAAATATCATTGCGTATAATTAAATGTCGAATTATAGTGTTTTACGTGTTTTAATAATTATTCGCGATTTAATAAAATAATTACGTTTACAAAATCTTTTATAATGAGTTTCAAAATTGTAAAATAAGAAATATTATATTTCTTTAAATTTATGATCGTTCGTGTCGTTATTCGTTTTCGTTATCGTTTCATCAGATCGCGTCACCATCGCGCGTATTCGTTCGAATCGTCATTCAAACGAACACGTCGATGGTTTGGCTTTCTGATTCTTGTTCTCTACTGTTAAGTCATTATTTCAGAACGTTAAACTATCAGAATCATTCGTACAGATCGTCACCTATACGAATAACTCGTCGGTTTAGCATTCTGCAACAATAACCGTTAAGGTTTTGTTTTGTTTAACCTCACATACGTTTATGCAAACCAATATCATATCAAGTATTTGTGTTTCAACACTGTGTTATCTGACATGTTTCAGACTGTTTAACCCTAAGGTTTCAGTCAGATTCAGACAATCGTTTAATAGTTTCATGTTAATCAAATGCATCAATAGTCTAAACATAGTTTCTCGAAATGTGTACCTGAATTACTGTACATGTTTACTGTAGCGATCACTGTTCCGGCACGCGTCCGGCACTGATGTTACAGTCTCCCCTTGTTAGAGAAATTTCGTCCCGAAATTTAAGACTCGTTATTTCGGTACGACTTCCTCGGCAAAGAGTTGGGGATACTTGTTTCTCATGTGATCTTCACGTTCCCAAGTAAACTCAGGTCCGCGCTTTGAGTTCCAACGAACATTAACGATAGGAATACGGCTTCGCCTCAGTTTCTTAACCTTACGATCCATGATCTCCAATGGTTCTTCAACAAAACGTAGATGTTCATCCACTTGAATTTCTTCAACTGGAATGATAAGTGTTTCATCAGTAAGGCATTTCTTCAAGTTTGAGACATGAAACACGTCATGTACACCACTAAGTTCATCCGGTAAGCTCAATCTGTATGCTACAGGACCAATACGTTCGATGATCTCGAACGGTCCCACGTATCGTGGTGTTAGTTTGCCTTTCTTCGCGAATTGAACTACGCCCTTCCAAGGGGAAACCTTTAGCATGACACGATCTCCCACTTGGAATTCCAACGGCTTGCGCCGTTTATCAGCATAGCTCTTTTGTCTACTTCGTGTTGCTTGTAGCCTTTGTTGTATCTGAGCAATCTTGTCTGTAGTTTCTTGGATTAGTTCTGGCCCAGTGATACGATTATCTCCTACCTCCGACCAACAGATCGGTGACCGACATTTTTGACCATAAAGTGCCTCAAATGGTGCACAACCGATGCTGCTGTGATAACTGTTGTTGTAGGAGAACTCGATTAGTGGCAAATGAGAATCCCAATTACCGCCAAAGTCTAGAACACAAGTTTTTAACATGTCCTCCAGGGTCTGAATAGTACGTTCGCTTTGACCATCCGTTTGTGGATGATAAGCTGTACTCAAGTTTAGTTGTGTTCCTAGAGATTTCTGCAATGATTGCCAGAACCTTGATGTAAATCTGCTATCACGATCTGAAATGATAGACAATGGCACACCATGGCGTACCACTATCTCATCGATGTAAAGCTTCGCTAATTTATCCATCGTGTAAATTTCTCGCATTGGCAAGAAATGAGCAGACTTAGTTAATCTATCAACGATAACCCAAATAGTGTCATGTCCACTGGAAGTGCGAGGTAGCTTGGTAACAAAGTCCATAGCTATTTGTTCCCACTTCTATAGTGGAATTTCAGGCTGTTCCAGTAAACCTGAAGGTTTCTGGTGTTCTGCCTTCACCTTAGCACACGTAAGGCATCGACCAACATACTCAGCTATGTCTTTCTTCATGCCCGGCCACCAATAAAATGCACGTAAATCTTGATACATTTTATCAGTACCGAGATGCACAGAGTATTTGGTTTTGTGTGCTTCATCAAAAATAAGTTCCCTTTACTCATCTACTGCAGGAATCCAGATACGATCCTTGAAGTAAACAAGTCCATCAGGTTTTGTTTCCAAATGTTTCTCCACACCGCAATCAAGTTCTTTCTTCAAGTTTTCTCGTTCAATCACTTCTTGTTGTGCTTGCATGATGTTGTCGTGTAAGCTTGTCTGCACAGTCATTCCCATTGCTCTGACGTGCAAGGGTTTGACCTGTTCCTTCCGACTCAAGGCATCAGTTACAACGTTTGCCTTGCCCGGATGGTACTTGATTACACAATTGTAATCATTCAGAAGCTCAATCCCAACGTCGCTGTCTCATGTTGAGTTCCTTCTGATCAAATATGTGTTGCAGACTTTTGTAATCTATCCCCCTAGTCGCTTCATGCTTAGTTCTATGTTATTTATGCCATCTGATCCCACGTACAATAAGTCCTTTATGTTGACCTATTCATCATAAGTCAGATGTATTTTGTTTTTGTCTCCTAATGTCATTGCCCTAAATATGGTTTATCAAGTATTGCTTCAGAGTTTTGCTCGTCTTATTGCTATGCTTCGTGAAATCTCCGCACAATTCTAACACCTTATTGTTCCCAAACTAATTGATGTTATGAGCATCAAGTGTTACACAACTTTAATGTTAGTTGTGGTGTCCTAAGTATGTTACCTACATTGACTAAGGATTTCACCATTATTTCTATCACATGACGGAATTTCTAGGCTTCCATGAAATATTTAGATGGTTATATTAATAGGAACAGGATAATTTCCTTGTGCCTACTAATATCGAAATGAAACAAGCACTTAAGGGTTAAGGCATATCACATACCAGTACCCATCCTTGGTATATCTTTGTCTTGTATTCGTAACTGGTTCTCCCGGTCTACTTATCTAGTTTAACTATGATTTCAGTATAGTATTAACATTCATCCTTTCCTTAATATCTTAGATCTGAAGTTTTCCAAATTATGTAATTCAAGTTCGATCAGTTCTAGGTGGAAAGTGACAGCTTACACAATAGTTCTAGCACTTTGACTTTCTACAAGTTTTAGGGTTCTAATCAAATAAGATCCTCTTTCTGATTATAGTTATTAAACTATCATCAAAATTTACCCTATCTTATTTAATTATTTAATGCTTATTTGACCTAAGGATTTCTTAAGTTACAATTCCGATTATCTTATCGGCACTGAGTTTGCTTACAGATTCCTTAGATTTATTGTTTCTAAGGTCACAACAGAACGTGCATTTCTAATTGACACCTCAGTAAGTAATTCATCGTGTCATGATAAAGTTTGCATACCTGTGGAATCATTCCACTCCAAATTTGCATCAGATGCTGATAAAGTAGCCATCTTCTCCGAACGCGCAGTACCTGCTGAAGATCTCCTTACTGGGCAGTCTCGTGCAAAGTGTTCAGACATTCCGCACACATAGCAATCCTTGCTGTGTCGAGGAAGGGGATATGTAGTGTTTCCAGGGTTCTGATTATGAGTCGGGGGATTATTACAGTCACGACTCCAGTGTCCCTTCCTCCCGCAATTCAGGCAATGTTTGCACAGTTTATCCTCAGCATGATGAAGACCGCACGTGGCACACAAAGGAAATTTGCTAGTATTATGTTTGCATATTAATTCCATCGAGGATTTGCATTTATGATCCCAATGGTTAGTTTGACCACAATGGGTGCATAGCTTGCATGAGATTTCAGCACGGTGGTGATAGTGACAACTAGCGCAAAGGGGGCTTTTTCCAGCATAACGCTTACAACTCTCTGACTCAGAAGTAACGGCCATTTGACGAAGGGGAATGGCCTCAGTGTAGATTACAGGATTTCTTGATTTCTTAGGACGACACCGTTTTCGTTTCTTGCTAGTTTCTCCTTGCACTAATTCTTCAGTTCTCGTGATTGTTCTCGGGAAGCTTCGAGTGTTCTCGTCCCCGTTTATGACTTGAGTGATGATTCCAGGGAGAACCGTCATCATCAGTTCAGTGACTAGGGTTGCTAGTGCAACGGCTGATGGATCCGTATCCTGTGTAGGAGAAGGCGGTGATGGTTGTCTTCTTGATGACATTCTGCTTATACTCGAAAGAATATCAGTTAAAGTAATGATCGAATATAAAAGATACAATGCAAGCTTAAATCCTATGTTCTCTATATGAAGGTCCCTGAGTTATAGTCTAGGCCAAACCGTTTAAGTAAATGACCTATTATTCTCTATAACCTTGAGCTCTGATACCAATCTGTCACACCCCGAGCCGGCAGGGTTGGATCGGAGTCCCCGCCGGGCGGAAGGTTCCCGGGGCGTGATATCGCGGGTGATAATCATGATGATCAGATTGTTTACACAGCATCAACGTTTAAGAATATCTAAAGCACAATCAAATGATATATAGGATTACAAAGTTAAATTACAATAGCAATGTTCTACAATTTAACTAAGTAAACCTATCAAAAGAATAATTGTTTATATCTTGTAACTATACAAGATATTAAAAGTATAGTATATCATCAACAAAAGATGTGCTTCTCCAAAAGTTTACTAGGTCCTCTATCCGGGCAGCCTAGTATGCATATCCAAAATATTAAGCTTAAACCTGTTCTTCCCTGAGAAAGCATGTAAAAAGATCAAGTCAACACAACGGTTGGTGAGTTCATATAGTTTATAAGTTTAAAAATAGTTTCACAAACCTCCTTCGGTAAAACCTTAACCTCATTAACTCCACATGTAATATCCAAATCGGTATGCTTATATATAGGGCATACCCCTGAGTCGAGCCTACGACCCGCCCAGACGCCATCCCACCACATACTAATCCGGATATGACACTGTTGTTAATAATAATCAAGCATTTTACCTACCAATCAATTCAATCCTCATCAAAGCCTTTGTTATCTGTTTCAAAGTTTTCATGTCTATTGTATTCGTAAGTGTTAGTTTCTCATCACGTTTATCAAACATCATAGATTCACACACACATAGTTTAGCAATTACATATCTCCTATAAGCAGACAAAATCTCTGGAATACCAGAAGTTTAGCAACTACATGTCTCTTATATAGATAACAGCTTAGCATTCAACAAGTTCATGTTTAGCCTTTACATACCTCTTATAAGCCGACAAAAGCTCTGGTATACCAGACGTTCAGCAATTACATGTCCCTTATAACCAGGTAATAGCTCCGTAACGTTACGTTTATGTTTAGCCTTTACATACCTCATATAAGCCGACACAAGCTCTGGAATACCAGACGTTCAGCAATTACGTGTCCCTTATAACCAGGTAATAGCTTAGAATCGATACTTTCATGTTTAGCCTTTACATACCTCATATAAGCTGACAAAAGCTCTGGAATACCAGACGTTCAGCAATTACATGTCACTTATAACCAGGTAATAGCTGAGTATCATTATGTTTATGTTATTACATGTATCTCACCCCATAGGTACAAGCTCTGGAATACCAGACGTTCAGCGATTACGTAGCCTATGGTTAGATACATGTATGATGGCCTAGTAGCATGTAATCGTTTCTAAACATCATATCTCATGTAATAGTATCAAGTCTTATGTAATAGTATCAAGTCTCATGTAATTGAATCAAGTATCATGTATTTGTATCATGTCTCATGTAATTGCATCAAGTCTCATGTAATAGTATCAAGTATCATGTATTTGTATCATGCCTCATATAATTGTATAGCATCTCATGTAATTGAATCAAGTATCATGTATTTGTATCATGTCTCATGTAATTGTATCTCCTCTCATGTAATTGTATTAGGAATCATGTAATTGTATCAAATAATCAACAATTGATTTTAAGCATCAAGCTTAAAGTAAAGATTTCCATCATAAGCAATCATGTTTATGTTTAAAGCATTAAATAACATTTCAATAAAAATGTTTAACATGCTTCTCAGTCCCGAATTTAAAACAAATAAGTTTGAAAGGGGACAAATGAACTCACCTTAGGTCCGTAGTGCTTGACTAAGTAGAATAAGTATACGCTCGCTCTTTGTTTTCCTTTTGTTGTAATGTTCACGACCCTGTATAGATTTCACGTTTAATTTCTTATAAGTATTAAGTGTACTTGATTTGCGTGTGTGTGTGTATGTGTTAACCATACAATTGGCTAACACTCATGGTTTCAATCCTCATTCGACCCATATTCTGTTATTATAATTCCTTGTTATCGCAAGCCTTCATGTTATATGTTTAGATCAAACCCCGCTCTTGAAATCTCATCACTTGTCATTATATGATAATGAGTGTATTGACAAAATCCTTAAAATCTTTATTAAGCGTTTGTTTACCGTTTTAGAGGTGTGGGTCGAATTATTGGATCATGGGTCCAAACTAAATAAAGTGGGCCACAATTTGGTTAGGGTCGTCTAGGTGTATTGGGCCGTAATGTTTATGTTGGACCATAACTAGTGGCTTTAGGACTTAGAATGAACATTAAGGGTATTGGGCCCATGTTTATTGGGTTGTTGAGCTAAGACCATTCCATGGGTACACCTTTTATGTTGGCCCGAAAAGCAAAGGATTGGGCCTACTCCTATTTGGGCCGATTGACACCCCCTGTTCACACATTAGTGGACCGAAAGAAATTGGGTTTGGGCTAAGCAATCGCGTGAGATTGGGCTGCTGAAAACAAAAGGATTACCCAATTAAATGTATGTGAGCTAAGGGTAATAATTGGACCAAGGACTTATACTGTTGGGCCAACAGCAGGTGGGCCGTAACAATGGAATGGGCCAGCTTTCTGGGCCGAAAAAGTTGGGCCAGGATATAAATATGAGCCCATTATTTTCTGTTGTGTTTGGGCCGAATAAAATGAGTTTGGGCCTTGGTTATTCACGTAGACTTAAACCAGAAAGTGGGCCAACTGTGAAAATAATGGACCAAGTAATTGTAATGGCCGAATAAGAAAAGTATTGGCCGAAATAAATGGGTTCTGAGCCAACAAAATAACCGGTTGGGCTTGCTAAAAAGATTTCGTAGTTTCTGTTGGGCCGAAACTGTGGAACCCAAGGAGAATGGCATGGGCCGGTTAACATGTTATTGGGCCTGAATGCCCACGTTGGGCTGAAACCAGGAAATAGATCAAGAAATAAGGTTGGGTCGGTGTGTTATATGCTGGCCGAAGATGTGAGCCGTGGATTGGATCGCCTGAGCTCAAAGTTAGGCTGATTAAGATTTAATCCCACATGGGTGTGGGCTGATTGGGCCAAGTAGAGTTCGTGAGCTGCCAAGAATAGTGGGCCAAAGAAAAGGCTCGGCGAAGACTAGACCACCGCTGCTCATGTTGTTCAGCAAACCTTTGAGGTAACCTTGGGTTCGGTCGTGGCTATCGGAGCATGGGTTCGACTATGATTCGTTGCTGGGTTCGTGCCTAGCTGCAAATGGTTCGCCTGAAGGTGCATCTAAGGTTCGGGAATACATGTAGTGACAACCAGGTTCGCGGCTGCTGAGTATGGTTCGCAGCCGACCCAGATGGTTCGTAGCTGTGAAGAAGGGCTCGTGACTGTGTCAGGCAGAGGGTTCGCCCCTATGGTTCGTGGCTAGGTTGAGGGTTCGTTCGACTAAGGCTGCATGAGGGTTCGGGGAGGATGCAGGGTTCGCAGGTGGTGGCAGCCACATGGTTCGGTCGAGATTCCCATGTTTGAACCTTGCTGAACATCAGCATTATCATCCTTTTGGAACCCGACCATGGCTTTTCTTCATAACAACCGCTCGATCCAAACATAACAGTGGTCAAGAATCGATGGCGTGTAGTTGTGGTTGATGTTGAGGTGGTGGTCGAACACCTACATAGAAAACCCTCTTTTTCGTGATGTTCTTTGACTCATACCTCGAATTTTCGTGGCTAGATCTTCAGATGAGTTGTACTTTCGTGTAGATCTCGTCAATGGCTTCGTGTGGGTTCAAGAATCACACAAATTGGTGGAGTTTTGAGCAAGATATAAGGGTTTCAAGTTGAAGATGATGGTGATATTATGGAGAGAGAGAGAGAGAGAGAACGGCTGCTAGGGTTAGAGAGAGAGTTGGAGATGGTGAAATGAACAAAAATGCCTTCATTTAGGCTTTAAATACCCCACGGGTATTCGGGTCCGTTTCGGTTGTTCGGTTCGCGGTTTCGTCGCGTATCCGGCACGTTACGCGGCTTTTTCGTAAAATAAAATAAAATGAATATTTTAGGATGACTAAATTATAAATATCATTATAATTATATAAAATATCATTGCGTATAATTAAATGTCGAATTATAGTGTTTTACGTGTTTTAATAATTATTCGCGATTTAATAAAATAATTACGTTTACAAAATCTTTTATAATGAGTTTCAAAATTGTAAAATAAGAAATATTATATTTCTTTAAATTTATGATCGTTCGTGTCGTTATTCGTTTTCGTTATCGTTTCATCAGATCGCGTCACCATCGCGCGTATTCGTTCGAATCGTCATTCAAACGAACACGTCGATGGTTTGGCTTTCTGATTCTTGTTCTCTACTGTTAAGTCATTATTTCAGAACGTTAAACTATCAGAATCATTCGTACAGATCGTCACCTATACGAATAACTCGTCGGTTTAGCATTCTGCAACAATAACCGTTAAGGTTTTGTTTTGTTTAACCTCACATACGTTTATGCAAACCAATATCATATCAAGTATTTGTGTTTCAACACTGTGTTATCTGACATGTTTCAGACTGTTTAACCCTAAGGTTTCAGTCAGATTCAGACAATCGTTTAATAGTTTCATGTTAATCAAATGCATCAATAGTCTAAACATAGTTTCTCGAAATGTGTACCTGAATTACTGTACATGTTTACTGTAGCGATCACTGTTCCGGCACGCGTCCGGCACTGATGTTACACAGTCGATCGAGTCAGGTGCTAATTTATGAATGGTGGCGGTGGGAACCATGGATTTAGAAGAGGATTTTTTTTAAAGATGTTTGCAGAGGTAAAAACAAACCCTCTTTTTGCATAGATTTGGTTCATCTCTTCTGCAAAAGAGGTCTGCCGGCATGGTCCGCAGACTGCATATGTTTTGCCTCTAAATAAACAAACACCACATAAGTCACTAAGCATACCAAGTTAGCGTGGCCAAGGACGTCAATGACGGGAACAAAAAAAAACTCGTTGTCATAGCTAAGCACAATGACCGGTAAAATAATCAAAATCAACCAATGATCCTCAACTCAAGTGTTGAGGGAAGGTACCTTGTGACTTCAATATTGAAGAGGTCACGGGTTCAAGTATTGTCATAGACAAAATAGGGGTTTCAAGCTGAGCTGGTGGGTTTTCTTTCACTTATGGTGGGCTTTTCTCCTATTGGGTGTGAGTATGATCGGGTGGGTTTATGACCGTTAAAAAAAAATAATCAAAATCAACTCCTAAGTATTAGACGTTGGTAAAGGAGGATGGCCAACTGTTGGGATTGATGTGTCCAAAGTGTTGACTATTATGGGATTAGGCACAATGAGATGCGCAACTAACGGTTTTTTTTCTTTTATCATGAACATCAATAGCAACTTAGTCAAAAGGCATCGACTTGATCAAAGGAAAGCTACTTTGGTCATTCGGTCAATGCGGTTACTTGATCAACTTAACCATAAAACCGTCGACCTTATGACTAACTATCATAGTCTTTTGTAGACATTTGTAACGAATCGTTGTGTTGATTACCTCATATATAAGGAAGAACTTTAGTTACACTAATTTGTAACAGATTATGTACTAGCTCATTCATACAACATGTTTTATTCATTTATACAACATGTTTTAAGGTAACAAATTCATGCCACTCAAAAACAAAGAAATTGTTAACAAGGAGCTGAGAAACAATGTAATACCACCGAACGAACCGGAGGATGATCGAGTTTCCTAAGTCATACTCCAACTAGTCAAGAATGATTATCATTAAACTGAAGGATGACTTGGATTAATGTCATGAAAAAGATGAGTATCGCAGCAATAACTGTCAATGTTTTCCATGTGGTACTCTTATAAACGCGTCTCAACCAAATCAACATGCTCGGCCAGCAACCGTTGCAGTGTTCAATTAGTTGCGTCCATTCCTTTGTGTAGTATATATTCCCAGGGACAACACCATTGCAAATGTTGTTGAAGAGGTTGGTGACATCTTCACTCGCTCCCAGGTGGTGTTGAAGTATTTTTGAACCCACAAGCAATTTAACATCATCATTGTTGTCAATGAGTTTGTACATAAGAAAGGCAAAAGAGGTAACATATTGACGACTCGATGGGTAACACTGCTCGTATGCAATCAGATTCCTTAGTAACGAGGGAGTCGAGTCCTTGATGCATAATACTGGAAGTTTGAAATATGTTTTTTTGACACCAAAGGTAACCAACCAGAGAACAAAAGAGGATTTCTTAAATTTGACTGCAAGCAGGGACCTACCATCCGTTTGTGCCTTGATTTTGACTCCTGCTACATCAATTTCAGTGGCTGAATATGAGATTGTTGGGATTCCACCAGTTTCTGGATGAGTACCTCTATAACAGCTTTGGAAAAGCCCAAGGATATGACAATGTTCCACCTTTTCATCCTTTAGCTTATGCTTACTGTTTTTTATGATATTCACGTCTTTCAAGAAATTCAAGACAAGATCAGTTAATGAAGTGTTGTTTAAGAGATGTTTTACAGTGAGGCCAAACAGTATTTCAAGAACAAAGAAAGGGATTTGATTCTCTAGCAGAAGCAAGTCGTTTGTAATGCCATGTGCCACCAAAATGTTGTCAAATATTGGATCACCCTCAGCAGGTGGATTTTGGAACATGTAGAGTAATTCAAGTATAAAACAACCATCAATAACCATCATCTCAGCCAGTCTGGAATCATCATATGATGTGAAACTTTCTGCATAGCAAGCTCTTGTCTGTGTTACAAGCTCAAACATCGTTTCTGCACAATTATCACTAATAAGCTCCATATCCATATCTGTAGTTTCAACAATTCGACGAAATAATCCGAGCATGTATGTCACTTTGTGTTCCTCCATTGCATTTAGACGTTGGTCCTCTCTGTGAAGGGGACCGATTGAGATATATTGAGGTGTATAAGCAGTTGGATTTAGATCTCTAAGTGTACCAGGTACCCTACAAATCATGGATTTAGACTGCAACGGATGATGGGGTCTTTGTGACATGCATTTTAACTTTAATTTGATGGATTTTTGAACTTCTCGTATGTGTTCACCATCATCTACCGGCATTGCAGCCATAACAGATTCTGTAGCTATTTATATGAATTGGTAATAATAATGCTGGTTAGACATTTCATATTTATAGCGACGAATGCTTAAAGTAGCAAGGGTTGTTCAACATCTATTATGCCTAAAGACATCCTAACATATAACTCTTAATAAATTGTACCAATTTGGAATATTAAACAACTAGGAAGATTATATCATCCTAACATATAACTCTATAATTAATTTTACCAGTTGGTTATTACTGGTTTACAATGTAGTTGAAATAAACAACTAGGAAGATTCTTTCATCCTCACAAGTAGCTCTTAATTAGTTTTACTAGTTGGTTATGATGAGTGATATTTTAACACAATGCGAGTCAAGATGAGTAACCTTAAAACTATGAGAATATAAAAAATTCAAGCGAGTAAGACTTATCGATAATATATTTAATGATAAATTATAGAAAATTATGAAAATAATTTTTTTTGTTTACTTAAAACGCATTTTAAGTTGAACTAAATTGATGTTTTTTTAAAATCGACTCATTTAGACCCAAATTAATATTGTTTAAAACTCATCATAACTCACACTCATCCTAATCTCAACCTGTTCTGACCCACTACTCAACCCAAGTACCCAACCCGACCTGTCCATTTTGCTAGCTATAATAAATCCCTAAGTCATGACTAATCATATCAAGTCAGTGTGACCAAGGACGTCAATGACTAGAACAAAAAAACGTTACTGTACGTCATGGCTAAGCACAATGACAGGCAAAATAATCAAAATCAAATAGAATTTCGATTCAAAAAATACCAATTTGAAATTCGATTCGAATTTTCATATTCGATTTTGATTCGATTCTGAGTAAAATATCGAATTTCATATTTTTAATTGGATTCGATTCGAAATTCGAATTTAAATTATTTGTATATTTTTATTTTATATATAGAAGTAGTTGTTATTAAAAATCAGGCTTGCTAGTTATGTGATGTAGTTTTTAAAAACAAAAACCTATTATACAATTGTCAATTTAACTTTAAAATACCTATAATTTTAACACTTTTAAATACCCTAAACCTAAACATCCACAACAAAAGCGTCTATCGTGAAGCTCGAATTTTTGTGGCCATGATCTTGAAAAATTGATTATTTTGGTTATTAATTTCTAATATTTGATTTGTCACTTTATGTTTTTTTTCTGTTATCATTGGCATTATATATTGAACTTTTATCTAATAGTACAACTTAGATGTTGGTTATTTTATATTTAGATATTTAAGGTTTTGATTATTTGATATTTTGAATATGTAAAGATAGCAAGTATAAACAATTTTTTAATTAAATTAAAATCAAACCAATTCGAATAGAATTGAATTTCAAATTTGAAAACGAATTCCAATTTCAAATTCGAATTTATTTTGAATTCGAATGTTCTTAAAAAATCAAAATTCGAAATAATTCAATTTGAAATATTCAAGTTATTCGAAATTCGATTCGATGAACACTCCTAGATAAAGGAATGTGGCTAAAAGCAAGTATGATGATTAGGAAAAGAGTCCACTTCAATGCCTAATTGTTATTTATACTATATTAAAATATATATTGAAATGATAGAATGATCATTTAATCAAATTCTTAAAATTAAAAATTTTACAAATCTTATGATATGAAGTACAACTCATAAAGCTTCAAAACCAAAAACTAATTTTTTTTTCAATTTTTTAGTTTGTGTCATGTCGGTACTTTATAAAAATAAAGCGAGATATAATAACTATAAAAGAAAATTCTTCTCAAATTAATTGAAAAACTTATTGACCCTTTTAGCATATTTTGTCTTTTTAATTGGGATTTTTAGCCTGATAGTTATTTTCAGTTAGATATTAAAATTAAATTAATAGAGTTGGCTTGACGAGTCACGAGTTGATTTGAGCTTTTTACCATCCAAATTTGCAACTTAAGTGCTTTATTTTTCGTCATATCACGCACGCATCATACCGGCACAACATAACATAAACAAACAAACAAACAAACTTACCATTCGTTTGTGCCTTGATCTTGACTCCTGCTACATCAATTTCAGTGGCTGAATATGAGATTGTTGGGATTCCTCCAGTTTCTGGATGAGTACCTCTATAGCATCTTTGGAAAAGCCCAAGGATATGACAATGTTCCACCTTTTCATCCTTTAGCTTATGCTTACTGTTTTTTATGATATTCACATCTTTCAAGAAATTCAAGACAAGATCAGTTAATGAAGTGTTGTTTAAGAGATGTTTAACAGTGAGACCAAACAGTTTTTCAAGAACAAAGAAAGGGATTTGATACTCTAGCAGCAGCAGGTGTATATATTGAGATTGATTCAAATGAGAACCAACAAGTTGAAGAGAACCCAAAAAACTATTTATAAACATTTTTTAAAAGGTATAAAAGTAATTTTTTTTAAAATATATAAAGTTATTTTCATGCCCTTTAAATTAGGGGTGCTCCTCGGTTTGGTTAACGGTGTATTTGGTTCGGTTTAATCGGTTTTCAATTTTTTTCCATATCCGAAAACCGAACAACTATTCGTTCAGTTCGGAATCTGTTAAAACCGAATAAACCAATTGAAAACCAAATAAACAGGTTAAAAACTGAATAAACCAAATTCAATCGAATAGACCGATAATAACCAAATAAACCGGTTAAAAACCAAATATATCGATTCGAATAAACCAAATTCAACCGAACATACTATTAATAAAACAATAAATTTAAATCTCAGTTTCGCTTAATCAGTCAACCGAAAAAACCGAACAATCCGAATTCAAAAGAAATTTGGAACCGATAACCGAATCGAAAACCGGAATTCAAAATTCGGAAAGTGGTTCGGTTCGGATTCGGTTGAAACTGAATAAACCGGTTAAAAACATAATAAACTGATTCGTATAAACTGAATTCAGCCGAATAAACCGAACAAACCAAATTCAAAAATTTTTGAAACCGAAAACCGAAATTCATAATTCGGATACGGTTAGAGACCGAACCGAAAATAGAATTCAGAATTCGATTTGGTTTTTTCAGTTACGAAAACAGTTCGGCTTTTGGTTTTGAACGGTTTTCAGTTATTTTAAACACCCCTACTTTAATATTTGAATTCGCCATGAGCCTTTTTTTCAACTCGTCCTGGGCATGTTAATTTTCAAGGCCGCCTCTGTTCACATGTATTGCAACTTCTCGTTACGTGTGCACCTACAACGCTAATTTACATTGCATGATTACCCTATCCTTGAACTTATCACACAGATGAGTTGATTTAGAACTTTATAGAATGTAAACTGGTCTTATCAAAGTTATTAGGTTTTATAGGATGTATATCCTCAATTGATCATATTGATGAAGTTTATCCTGTAAGACCATAAACTTTGACTTGATTGACCTTTTACAATATAACATTAGAGTTCTTTGCTTTTCACATCTCGTTTTAAAGTGACAAACAATGTTGTCAAGCCAAATGATGTAGTGTCTATTTTGTCATTTTCCCTGCATTACAAACTATTTTATTTCCGTTGCTTAAGCAACTGAATTACCGCTGCATGTGTTATTAAACTGTTGAATTTTTAAACATGGGTTTGTTTAAACGCATATAAAGTCGCTCTATATGACTGAGAGCTGTGATTATGGCCATGTCACACCCATGCGGTCTGACACCGCACTTGGAAAAATTTGGGGGTGTAACACCAATTAAGGTGAATCTTATGGCATGGAAGGCACTTCTAAATCGTCTAGTGACCCTTGATAATCTAGAAAAGAGGGGGTTAAGGATGGTTTCTCATCTTGGTGTGGTATACAACCTATTTTTGCCTTTGAAACTAAGAATATTTTGGAGATTCATAAGTTCGTAGATGGATGCTCAAAGAAAAAGGAGGCAATTAAAGCAATAGTTATGACTGCTTTTATGGTGTATTTGGAATGCAAGAAAAGAGGTGGTTTTCAAAAGTAAGAGGTGTTCATTACAAAGATTTCTTGAGGAAATCAAAGCATTTAGCTTCCTTTGGGTTAAATATCGTGCAAATTGGAGAACATCGATTTGGGAGGATTGGTATAGGTTATCTATTTAATTTTGTTTTGTTGTAACTTTGATTGTACTTGGTGATTGTATTTTGGTGTGTTTGGGATTTCAGCAACTTGCTGGCCCTCGTGTTAATTGAAAGTCGCCGTTCAAATACTATTAACTTTTAGTAAGTAAATATTAAAAAAAATATTTTTTCTTATTTTATTAATTTACTAATTTATTACAAGTTAATAAATAATAATTCAATTATATCTTATCCTAAATATAATTATATAATTATTAAATATTTATTAATATTTAGTGTTAATAAAGTATAATGTTTACTATTCAACCCGTGTAATACACGGGTTTTCTAGGCTAGTATATATATATATATATATATATATATATATATATATATATATATATATATATATATATATATATATATATAAAGACGATCTTTATTCAAAATGTCACTTTATAAGGATGAATTTAGTCAAAATTTTGGTACACAAGTTTCGTAACAGATTATTAATATTTCTCTTTATAACATCCTCATTAAAAATTTTCATGAGGGCCAAATGAGTATTTTGTAAAGGATAAACAGAAAACTGAAATGAAAATTACTCCTAGATTAATTAAAGTCATGAAACCCACTTTCAAATAAGACAACACAAATTTTTGATCTCATAAAATTCAATTCAAAATTTCAAGAACTAGTATTTTTTAGAAAGCGATTTCGAAAAACCAATCATATGATCGAATGTGAGAAGTGGATTAAAATACTTCTAACTTTAACTTTTTGACTAGCGATACTCCCTACTCAAGAAAAGTTTCACAGTACTCCCTACTTTAAACTTAGTTATTGTTGGCACTCCCATCCTAACGGAACTGTAACTCCGTTAACTTAAATTGCAAAATCAAACCTAACGATCACAATACCTTCTCTTACTCAAAAATTGAACTCACAGAAACTTAGTTGACACTCATTCAGTCCTAATCATGGCCTCAATTTCATCAAGCATCATCCTTCCTATCGATTTTGAATCCAAAAAACAGCCACGGTTACTTTATACACGAACTCAAGCAATTCGAATCCGATCCATGTAATCTTGAAACCATTAGCCTCATTTTTAGGTCTTAAACGAAAGCCCTGTGGTTATACATCATCCTTCCTATCAATTTTGAATCCAAGAAACAGTTGCGGCTATATTTATAAACAAACTCAAGCAATTCGAATCCGATCAAGGTAATTCTTGAACCATTAACCTCGTTTTTAGGTCTAGAATGAAAGCCCTACGATTAATCCGATCATCAAATGGTCATTTTATCAATTTGGATCGAGGTTTAAAACTAGGGTTTATATAGAACTGGGGATAATTATCAAAAGTGTTAACAGAGTTACACTTCCGTTAGGATAGGGTGCCGATAAAAACTAAGTTTAAAGTAGGGAGTGGTATGAAAAATTTCCTGAGTTAGGAGTATTGCCGGCCAAGAGGTTAAAGTTAGAAGTATTTTAATCCAATAACCCTTTTAAAAATAGCAGGAAACTAAAAAAATTCAATTTTTAAGTTTTATTTTTTATAAAATTTCCCTAAAAACTAATAAACATATTTTATGACAAGGGGAGCCGCCCCTTGACCATGCTCTCTCCAGGGTGTTAACATACACGCATTGAATTACAAAACCTTTAAAAAATATGCACCCCGTAACCAACTTGTTAAATAAATTTTACGATTCACATTGATCACTTATTCAATCCAATTACGTTAAAACATCTAATATGTAATTGTATAACAAGTCAAATCAATTACATTAAAATGTCTGATATGAAATTGTATAATAGGATTTAGAGAGTAAAATATAATCTTGACGATTATGTGCTTTTTATTCATTCTTACAACATGTTTTAAGGTACAAATTCAATCGAAGGAAGGAGGAAAAAGCTGAAGTAAAACCACACGAAAACAAGAAAATGGAAACAAGGAGCTGAGAAATAACATAATAACACCAAACCGAAGGATGATTGGGTTTCCTTTGCCATACTCAAACTAGTCAAGAATGATTAAGTTCTATAAACTTCAAGATAATACCGATTAATGTCATGATAAAGATTAACATCGCAATCAAGACTGTGAATGTTTTCCATGTGGTACTTTTATAAAGGCGTCTCAACCAAATCCACATTCTCGACCAGTAACCGTTGCAGTATTCAATTAGTTGTATCCATTCGTCCGTGTAGTGTATCTTCCCAGGGACAACACCATTGCAAATTTTGTTGAAGAGGGTGGTGACTACTTCCGTCGCTCCAAGGTGGTGTTGGAGGATTTTTGAATCCACAAGCAATTTAACATCATCATTGCTGTCAATGAGCTTGTACATAAGAAAGGCTAAAGATGTAACACATTGATGTCTCGATGGGTAGCACTGCTCATATGCAATCAGATTCCTTAGTAATGTGGGAGTCGAGGCCTTGATGCATAATACGGGAAGTTTGAAGTATGTTCTTTTGAAACCACAGGTAACCAACCAGGGAAGAAAAGAGGATTTCTTAAATTCGACTGCAAGCAGGGAGTCAGTCGAGTACTCATCATCTGTTTGTGCCTTGAATTGAACTCCTGCTACATCAATCAATGGCAGAATATGAGATTGTTGGCATTCCATCAATTCCTGTATGAGTATCTCCATAGCAGCTTTGGAAAAGCCCAAGGATATGACAATGATCCATCGTTTCATCCATTAGCATAAGCTCACTATCTTTTATGAAATTCACATCCTTCAAGAACTGCAAGATAAGGCCAGTTAATGAAGTGTTGCTTAAGATACGTTTTAGAGTGAGACGAAACAATATTTTGTTAGCCTTAATTGTGTAACCAAGTTTGAAAGTTGATGGGCTAAGTTTGTAAATAAGTCAAAAGTTATGTTTTGAGTCAAATATGTAACCTTGTAATTATACAAGGGTGTTTAGTGTCAAAAGTCAAACTTTATAACTATAGTTAGGTTATATAAACCATGGTTGTGTAAACATTTGAGATCAGACATACGAACAAGAACATTTGATCATTCTGTATATTTTTCTATGAGAGATAAATTCTCTCAAGAACATCTTTGATTCTTGTTCAATATTCGATCAATCTGGGCATCATATTTCAAGAAAAAAAAAAGAGATTTGATTCTCCAGCAGCAGCAAGTCCTTTTTAATGCCATGCACCACCAAAATGTTGCCAAATATTGGATCACCCTCAGCAGGTGGATTTTGGAACCTGTAGAGTAATTCAAGTATAAAACAACCATCAATAACCATCATTTCAGCCAGTCTGGAATCATCATAAGATTTGAAACTTTCTGCATAGCA
This sequence comes from Mikania micrantha, assembly GCA_009363875.1. Lineage (NCBI taxonomy): Eukaryota > Viridiplantae > Streptophyta > Magnoliopsida > Asterales > Asteraceae > Mikania > Mikania micrantha. The sequence goes on along the minus strand of CM018696.1, from coordinate 63,919,402 downwards.
AGCTCTTGTTCGTTTTACAAGCCCAACCATCGCTTGTGCACATTTACGACTAGTATGCGTCACATTTGTCTTTGTTGGTTCAACAATTCGTTGAAATAATCTATCCATGTATCTCACTTTGTGCTCCTCCATAGCATTTAGATGTTGGTCCTCTCTGTGAAGGGGACCAGTTGAGATAATTTGAGGTGCATAAGCAGTTGGATTTAGATCTCTAAGCGTACCAGGCACCCTACAAATTGTGGCTTCAGACTGCAAACGATGATGGGGTCTTTGTAACTCGCCTTCTAACTGTAATATGATGAATTCATGAACGTTTTGAATGTGTTCACCATCTTCTATATGCATTGCGGCTGTTAGTCTTGAATAATCCAGATACATAATTTATTCTATAGGTTTCATATGATTAATGTACTTCATTTATTTTCTCATGTATAAATATATGCCATACCCCATAATCTTGGGTATGCACTTACAAGTTTATATGGTATCACAGCCAAGAGATCCCCTTTACTCCCACCTCTTCCTTTCATCTTCCCTTCCCTTTCAACCTTCTGCCGTTCTCCTGCCTCTTCATTATTCTTTTTTTTTTTTTTCTGTAACTTCATCACATCCACTTCCTTTATTTATCTCCTTCTTTCATCTCTCAAATACTTCATCCAATCTTCATGGCAGCCTCATCTTCCTCTATGGATACCAATCCCCTCAACATGACCTCCATCTTCCACATGATCCATGTTAAACTCACATCATCAAACTTCCTTCTCTGGAAGAACCAAATGACCCCAATACTCACTTTCCACAATTTAATGCCTCATATTGATGGATCTGTCACTATTCCCGCTGCTCAGATTCTTCAAGGAGAAAAGTTGGTACCTAATCCACTTCATTCCCAATGGCTCCTTGATGAACAAAAGACCATCTTGATCCTTCATGCCTCGCTTTCCGAAGAGGCTATCGCCGACGTTCTTGGCCTCTCTTCTGCTAGGGAAATATGGGATGCCTTAGAATCTGCCTATTGCAACACTTCAATTGAACGTATCCAACATCTTCAAGAACAGCTTCGGTCCGTTACCAAAGGAAACCTATCGGTCGCGGAGTTCGGTCGCAAATTCAAGCTTATTTGTGATCAACTTGCAGCCGTTGCCAAACCTGTACCTGAATCGGATAAGGTGCATCTATTTGTACGTGGGCTTGGAACTTCATTTGAGGGTTTTACCACTGCTGTACGCACCATGCGTCCATTTCCCGCGTTCTGTGATCTGCTAGTTATGACATAATCTCATGAAATGTACATGCAGTCAATTCACAACAACAATCAGACCCCTTCTGTTGCGTTCTCGGCACGGCAACAAACACCTCGATCGTCGGCCTCTCGTGGTCGTCATTCCCAGCAATCCCGTGGTGGCTATCGGGGACGTGGTCGGGGTCGCCGACCCCCCCATTGCCAACTCTGTCGCGAACCCGGTCATTATGCCTCTTTGTGCCCATCGCTCTCCTCCTATGCAAACCGTTCAGTTCCATCCCCTCCTGCTTTGGTTGATCATGAGCTTGCTAAAGCCTTTCACGCGAGCTGCCACGTCTCCAACAACGGACCAGACTGGTATGTGGACTCGGGTGCATCCGATCACATGAGCTCCTCCTCCGGTCATCTTAACAACTCGACTCCGCATCCCGGCGATGCCCGAGTCACATTCGGTAATGGAAACTCTTTACGTGTTTCACACATTGGGCACACTTTATTATCAAATAACCTACAGGTAAACAATGTTTTGGTGGTACCCAAATTAACAAACAATTTATTGTCTATTAGTCGGCTTACTCGCGATAATCCTGTTGATGTTTTATTTTCATATCCTACTTTTTTTGTTCAGGATCGGACCACGAGGCAAGTCCTAGCACAAGGTCAATGTGAGGATGGGCTTTATGTGTTGCATACGAGCCAAAAAGCTCTTTTTGCTGCCTCACCCAAGTCATCCAAAGCTTCGTTTGAATTATGGCATCAACGGTTGGGTCACGTATCTTTTGACACTATTTTTGCGTTAAATAAATCTGGATGTTTGTCTGTTACATCTGTTTTACCCAAACCTGTGTTGTGTCAATCTTGTGAACTCGCAAAAAGCCATCAACTACCTTTTAATATTAATAGCAAACGTGCTTTATCGCCATTAGAATTGATCCATTGTGACCTTTGGGGACCATCCCTGTCACCTAGTGCATGCAATATCGGTATTATGTGATTTTTATGGATGACTATTCTCGGTTTACATGGTACTATCCTTTAAAATTAAAATCCGATTTTTTCAACACATTTGTCACATTTTTTAACTTCGTTCAAAATCAATTTTCTAGCAAAATCAAAATATTTCAAAGTGACAACGGTACAAAATTCACAAATTCAAAATTCAAAGAATTACTACAAACTAATGGCACTCTTCATCGATTCTTGTGCCCCCACACACCACAACAAAATGGTCGTGCCGAACGCAAGCATCGCCACATCCTTGAGACCGGTCTTTCGATGATGTTACACGGCAAAATTCCTCCCACATATTGGAATGATGCTTTTACCTCGGCGGTCTATATCATAAACCGCTTACCCACCAATCTTCTTAACAATCGTTCCCCATATGAACTCTTATATCACTCTGTCCCTATTTATGAGAATTTTCGACCCTTTGGGTGTGGTGTCTACCCTTACTTACGTGATTACTTCGATCACAAGTTGGCTCCTCGCAGCATCCCGTGTGTGTTCATGGGATATTCCGTTCTTCACAAAGGATTCAAGTGTCTAGATGTCACTGCCAATCGCACCTACATCACTCGCCATGCTCGTTTTGATGAACAAAACTTTCCCTTTGCCAACAACCACTCACATATCTCTAACCTAAATCTTGTCCTTCACACGTTTGAGGAATCTCATCCCTTGGTCAACAATTCTGATCCCCCACTCACAAACCAATGCCAAATTCATCCCAATCCACTATGAGCCGTCCTTGCTGCTTTGAAAGCCCAGTGGCCAATCATCCCACTTCTCATATGTCATCACCCATGTTTGTTTCCTCTACCGATCAGGTTGTGGCCCAACCTCAACCGGTTCAACCTACTCTAACTCCACACCCTAATTCTGACACTCCTCCCATATCGCCTATCAGTCCCATGCCTGATGCTTCCTCACCTGATTCTGCTCCACCCGTTGTTGTCCCATCTCACCCGATGGTAACTAGAGCAAAAGCAGGTATATTTAAACCCAAGCATCCGGCCAACCTCGCTCACACCACCAAGTTTATAGCGGCCATAGCAGATCTTGTAGCTGGCTCGTGCCTTGTAGCTGAATATATACTCCTTATATATATGTATCTTAGTATCTATGTGAATTGGTAATTATAAAACTGGTTAGACATGGGGTATTTATAACGACAAATGGTCAACATAGCAAGGGTTCACCTTCTATTATGCCTAAAGACATCCTCACATATTAATCTTAATTAATTGTACCAACTAGGAGGATTATAACAACTAGGAAGATTATAACATCCTAACTTATATCTCTTTAATTAATTTACCAGTTGGTTATGACTAGTTTACAAAAAAGTAGTTGAAATAAACAACTAGCTAGGAAGATTTTTATCATCCTCACAAGTAACTCTTAATTAATTTTAGTAGTTGGTTATGACTAATTATGACTAGTTTACAAACAAGTATTAAGGGGGTCTTAAAGCAAGTGCGGGAGGTGCGACCGCACATTGCCTATTTTTTTAGGGGGCCCTAATTTTTTTAAAAAAATTGTATATTATACATATATATTAATTTATTTTACAACAAACACATATAATTTACATTTCAATTTTGTAAATATGTTTAACACAGTTACGAATTTTATAAAAGCTAAAATAAAAACATGTTCCTTAAACATTTGACCCAATTACAATTTAAAATTTAGGTCAAAAAGAACAAATTCACTAACTTCATGTTTAGTTAGAAACGAATTAACACACACATATAGGGGCCCCTTTTTAGTATTCGCACATGACACCTAATTTCTAAGAGACGGCCCTGCAAGTAGTTGAAATAAACAACTAGGAAGATTATGAACTTGGATTGTTTTTCATATTAATGTATGTGAAAACCCAGTATAAACAACTGTGTCCTCATTTTGTAGCATATAAACTCTTTCATAATTTGTAAAAAATATATATATCATCTAAGATTTTGGTGGAGTTGAATCATAGTAAGTATGTTTTGTTGTTATTGAATTTGTAAAAAAAACCGACGACCTTATGACTAGCTTTCATAGTCTTTTGTGGACATTTGCAGCGATTCGTTGTGTTGATTCCCTCGTATGTAAGGACGAACTTTAGTCACAAATTTTGTAATAGATCTTGCACAAGTTTATGAATATTTATGTTTATCATATCCTGTTACAGATCTTCTTGCACAAGTTTATTTAAAAATTTTGTAATTCATGTAGTTTTCTTCTTTATAATAATATATATTTTGTGTCTAAATACATTGATGAGAATTTTTTATTTAAAGTCGCTAGAGGGCTTCAATTTTTATCCAAGCTTGAGTCGGTCCTGATAATCTCTTCAGACCCTCTAACAAGTATATTATTTGTTGATGTATATCAGATCTATGCTCGTGATAGCTAGGCGCGGTTTAATCCAATATTAAACTCAATCTGAATTTAAATTAAGTAGCAATATGCTAACTTTATTATTATTTTTATTTTTCTACGTTTAAAAAATTACAAGTGTTTAAATTATCTATTCAGGGAATGACACGATCCGTTTTTTTATCATATATGTGATATCTTCTTCGATCCAATGATTAATTATTCCTCTTATAGTATATGACTTTGTATCATCTGCATATGTTTTTATGTGTATGACAAGTGGAAAAGTCAAACTATAATAATATATATAGAGTGAGCATTACCTATACTAATAAAAACTAACGTCGGTGCTTCTAGGCGCTTCAAAAAATCTCCAAAGGAAATGGACCGCTGCAAAAGGTTCTCAAACATGAGTTGGACAACTTGAATTAATTCAAAACTAAACGTTTTGAACCTTGAACTTTGAACGCTTATTTTTAAGTCTACCTCCTACTTTACTCACATATTATTATATAGATTTGATCGCAATTACGTCTAGAACATATATATAAATTTCGAACCCAAACGGGCGCATAAATTTTGTGTGTTATTCACAGGCTTATTACGTGCCCTTACATTATCGAGAATTTTTATCGTTTATATCATTTTAATCGTAATTACCTCACAAACTATTTAGATTTAATGTTGGATCGGGTTGCTTAATCTAAACAACACTTCACAAGTATTTCTTATACAATCTAACAGATGCGGAATGTTCTGTTAGAATAATCTCACAAGCACTCAAAATGACAAAGTAATAATCCTTGAACACTAATAGAAACACACGAATAATTTCAAGCTCAAGGATATATTTCTTTCAAAGTCAGAAGTGTTTTACAACATATACAATGGGAGGTTATATAGCCGAGGCTACAACCGTATACACTTAGGAATACAAGTTGGGTATACTAGACAAGTACATAAAGTAAAGCTTATTCTAGTATGTTGAGTGTCTTAACAGGCTAAGACACTCAGTCATGATCATTACATTAATAGACATTGACTTTACAAAGGACTATTAAATACAAAAGACATTTAATGTTGTTGATCTTCAAGGCTTCAGATGATCTTTTTCATTTAATGCAGCATGGGAGAGGTAAGGCGCTTTATCTGACTCATTACATGTTGTCTTTGTCTTTACTCAGACCAGCATGTCTTGTGTCAGTACCTTTTGTACTATGAGAGTAAGCTGCTACAGTCTTTGTCAGAGGATAAACCTCGGAAGTCTTTGTCTTCAGTGCATAAGAGGATTCCTCGGAAGCAGTTGTCTTGTATAACCTTCGGCAGGAACCAGTTACCCTTCGGAAGCAATGCTGCTTCCGAAGAATCACTTCTTCCTTCCGAAGGTTTTTATTCAAAGAGGTTCCTATACTTAGACAAAATAAGAAGTTTGGTGAGCATCAGCCTTTATTAGTCTTTACAGTCTTCCCCTAGGCTGATGCTACCAAAACTTCTAAGGAAGGAACCTTGGCTTCCATGTACCCCTCAGCACCTGTGCCCTTTTTCTTATCAATCTGATGGCTGACCTCCCATCTGCTCCATTGTCAGGATTATTGAGAGGGAGCTTATCTAGATCAAAGATATAGGGTTTTGCCAACACTATCAGATGCACAAGATCCACCAGTTTTATTTCTCCATTGTAGTCGGTGAGGATGAATATCCTTTCTTGTGCATTGAAGCTCCAATTTACTAAGGGGATGTATGAGTGCTCATGCATTAGTCTCCGGATATCCCTCATATCTTCTCGAGATTGTGTAGTTTTAGGAGCTGCTTCTGGTGTGACTTCAGTTACTGAGAGGGATGCATCAGGCTCAGAGTCGAAGGAGACAGTTTTTGTTTTCTTTTTCCTTCTAGCCATGCTCTTTCTTCTTATGAATCTTGGTTTGTCTTGAGCAGTGGCCTGACTCCTCAGAACTCTGGCCTGTTGGGCTTCCACAGTTGATTCTACTGCTGCACCTGTTGTTGCAGTAGGCTGTGACCCAATATCCTCAGCACTTGAGGGTTTTGTTCTCCTCTCATCAGCCTGTGAAAGTCTCTCAGGATCAGGGTTTGGTGTTGATTGTTTCCTTTTAGATTGCTTACCCTTTTTGATCTTGATCACTGAAGAGATTGGCATGTTATCCATTGATGGACTTGATGGAGGAGATAGTTGTTCTTCCTTAGGGTTTAGGGGGAACATTTTGGGAAACATGGATTTGGTAGCTTCCCCACACATAACTTCTTCTCCCTCTCTGATTCCTGTACCAGAGAGGGGAAATTCTATTCTTGCTCCTCCCCTTAAACCTAAGCCTCTCATTAGGCTTTCCTTTCTTGCCCTTATTTGTTCAATTGAAGGTAACTCACCTCTGGCAACTTTGGCTTTTATATCTCTGATATGCATATCCATGGTTGAGTTCTTCAATAGGCCTAGCTGCCGAGCATGGAATCCATACTCCAGAAGAAAGGCTTTGCACGTGTCTCTGTAAGCCTTGTTCTTCTGAGTCTTTGTTGTAGCAATCTGGACTTTGGATGCAGCAGCTTCCTGTTCCTGCTGCTGCATTTTGTCCAGCTCGGCAGCCATTCTAGGTATCGACCAGTGAAAGACTTCATCAAAGTCATACCCTCTCTCTTCGAGCAAAGCGGAGAGTCTAGCTCGCTCTTCATCTAGAGAGGTATTTGGCCGGCCCTTAATTTTCTTTGGTCTTCTCTCCTCCAGTTGTGCTTCCTCCTCTGGGGTAAGCTTTCTTTTTCCTTTGTCATCAACTGTTACATTTACCCCAGAGGAGATTTCTCCTGTAGCCTCACCAATTGGTTCATCGGCAGATAGCTCCTCTGTGGAGGAGTCATCAATAATGACTGGGCCTTTGGAAACAGCTGCAGCTTCGGAGTTAACCTCAGCATTCACTGTCTCCTCCAGTTGACCAATCACCTTGGATGATTCCTTATTAGTTTCCACAAAGGGCTCAGGAGAGGAGGAGAGGTCTTCAGCAGCTTCTGTCCCAGAAGGGGACACAGGTTCCATTGATATTTGTTCTTCTTGTGTAGCTTCTTCCATGGTAACCTGGGCTGCAGTCTCAGAAGGAGACTTAGTCCCAGAAGGGGACTGAGGTTCCAAAGAGACATTTGATGTTTGTTGTTCAGTCTCTTTGACAGCCTCCCTTGTATCCTCAGAAGAAGAGGAAGAGGAAGTAGAAGAAGAATCTTGAAAATAAGTACCCAAGAAGTCATCCCATTCAGCAGTCAAAGTGACTATGGATGGAGTAACTTCCTATGCACCCTCCTCTTCTCTTGCTTCTGATCCTGAACCTGCAGTTGGTACATTCTCCCCCTTTTTGGTAGCATCAGGGGAGGTGAAAGTGGAAGTATCAGGATCAGGATGAAAAGGATGTAGAATAACAGGTGGACGCCTCCTGAGATCCAGAATGGTTGCTTCTTTGGTCTGGATCTCAAGCCGCAGGGTAGCCACCTCAGCTTCTAACTGAGCTACCCTGGCTTGGAGGGAAGTTATTGTAGCCGTCAATTCCTGTGTGGTTGTGCCCTCTTCTACCGGAGTAGAGTCATGGGGCGATAGAGTACTGAGCCGAGCTCCTGCACCTCCACCACCAGATGTGGTTTCTTGGCACCCTGGATTCCCTTCATTGAGAAGAACCTCAAAGAAGTCCTCCCCAACATAGGTTGCCGCAGGTGAGGTCCTAGTGCCTGTACCACTGTCCTGTGGATCTTGATTAAGATCAACAGTAGTGGCAGCCTCACCTGCATTGGCTCCTTCATAACTACTGGGGCCAACCTTTGATATAATAGGCTCTGGGTCAGGAAACCTTGCCTGTAACTGTGTCACCACTCTCAATAAAGTTTGGGTAGTGGGAGAGAGTGGTTCCTCCACAGGTACGGCAGAAGTTCCAAGAGCCGGGGTAATAGTATGGGAGGGGGGCATATCTGGGTGATAAGAACCTGGAGACCTGGGAGACAGTCTCTGATCTAAGGGAGTTGCTTCATGAGAAGCAGACTCAACTATGGGTGTATCCCTTTGAATAGTCTCAGCTATGTATTGTGACATATGCTGAGGGCTTGCAGACTGGTTAAGGGCAGCCACAGGCTCCAAAGGAAGAACCTGTGGACAAACAAGGGGTGTGGCTTTCACCTTAGGTAGAACTGTGCCCTGAGCAGTCCTTTTAACCTTTTTCTTTTTGGGTTCAGTAGAAGGAGCTTGAACAACTGTAGAGAGTTGCACAGGGTTTCGTTTGCGTTTGTAAGTGATTTTTATGGGGTGTGGAACAAAAGTGGAAGGTGTGGGTTCAGCATCTGTGGGGTTAACAGAGTTGTCACCTTCTGAAGTATGGGACACCATAGAGGGAAGAAGGGGAGTGAAGTTCCCAAAGAACTGGGCACCCTTCTTCTTCAGTTGTACAAAAACCTTGGACGAGACCAAGGGCATTTTATATGTATTCCCAGTTAGAGAGAGGAAAGTGCCCAATTTCTCATTGAAAATCTGTTGCAAAAACCTGGGATACATACAAAATTTGTTTGGTGACGAAATATTGTCAAACAAATTATTGAAAATAAAAGCAGAAAAATTAAACAGTTTGTTAGAGATCAAACCATGAATAGCCGAAGCTAAGTCAGATGGTATTTGATCCCGACCACCAATTTTATTGGAAAGACAGTGTAGGAACAAATGTATGAGGTACTTGTAATTATAGGACACTCTACCCTTCAAATAGGTTGTTGAAGGGAGAGGACCTTCGTACCCCATCGACTGAAATGTCGATGCTACCTCATCCTTTGTGAATGAGACCTTTCCACCGGCATCATGTAGTTTGAGATGCCGACAGATGGTCTCCACAGAAATAGCAATAGGATGAGCATCAATGGTGGCTACAAGAGACCGACCATTGGAAGACGAAGAAACAGAACAAGATGCCCAAAACTGTTGGTGATGAGATTCATACACCAAGGGCTGAACGGTTAGTGCAAAGAAATACCTGCTCCTTTGAAGAAAGGAGATTATTGGGGCGAAGTCAGCATCATGTTCCGCTGATAACTCCGCAGGTACGTTGTGAGCAGGTTTGAAAGCAAGAAGAGCCATGGCAGTTGGTGATTTTAGGGCACGATTTGGGAGATCAAAGAAAAGAAGAGTTCAAAGTGAAACAGTTTGTGAGAATTTGAATGAGCGGGAGACCTTTATATACCTTCGGATTTCAGCATTAAATATAGAGACACATTTAATTTTGAAATCCGGATGTCAGAAAAAGGTCTTCCGATGACAGCTGGTTTCATGATAAATGTAGGAATTTTCATTAAGTTCAGAAATGCTTCCGAAGATGTGGCTTTCGGAAGGAGTGAATTAGACCAAAAAGTTTTCTGAGGAGTTTTACTTCCGAAGAATAAGATTTATACTATCGGAAGCACTGCTTCTGAAGATCAGAAGCAATAATTTAGAAGTATAAATTTAATACATCGGAAGCAAGTGCTTCTGAAATGTTAGATAATTCATCAGGTAGAATGTTCTTCGGAAGACACCTTCTTCTGAAGAGTACCTTGAGAAGCCTATGCTTCCGAAGATAATGTATCGGAAGAGTATTATCTCAGAAGGTAATTTAGCTTCTGAAGTGTGAGATCTTCCGACTAAGGAAGAAATAATGCTTCCGAAGACTTAACCTATCTTCTGCTGAGTAGTTACTCATCGGAAGATAATTTAAGTTTATCTTCCGAAGAATTATATATTCCTTTTCAGTTAATTTATTCAAATTTAAGCATCCCAATGGATGTTATTAAGTACCTGAATCTTCCTTCATCAAATGCCTTGGTGAAGAGATCTGCCAAATTGTGTTCTGAATCAACTTTAACCAAATGAATCAACTTCTTTTCTGCACAATCTCTGATGAAATGGTATCTGATGTCGATGTGCTTGGTCTTGGAATGCTTGACAGGATTATTGGTGATGGAGATTGCACTGGAATTGTCTATCTGAATAGGAGTATTGAACAGATCTACTCCATAATCCTTCATCTGATTCTGAATCCAGATGACTTGTGCACAGCAGCTAGAAGCAGCTATGTATTCAGCCTCTGCAGTAGAAGTAGAAACACATGACTGTTTCTTGCATTGCCAAGACACAATTCTGGATCCAAGAAATTGGCATCCTCCTGATGTGGATTTCTTGTTGATGTTGCACCCTCCATAATCACTGTCAGTGTAGGCCATGAACTGAAAGTCTTCATTTCTAGGATACCATAATCCTAGACTTGATGCTCCTTTGAGGTATCTAAAGATTCTTTTCACAGCTAGCATGTGTGAGACTTTGGGATTGGCCTGAAATCTTGCACATACACAAGTTGCAAACATGATATCTGGCCTGCTTGCTGTGAGATACATCAAAGAGCCTATCATTGCTCTGTACTGGTGCTGATCAACATCCTCCCCCTCAAGATCAGGGCTAAGAGATGTTGTTTTGGACATAGGAGTTCCCAGAGCTTTGCAATCAGAAAGCTTGAATTTTTCAAGAATGTCCTTGACATATTTCGATTGACTAATGAAAATCCCTGTAGGAGTTTGTTTCACCTGTAATCCAAGAAAGAAGGTGAGTTCTCCCATTGAACTCATCTCAAATTTGGATTTCATTAGAGATTCAAATTCCTTGCAGAGAGATTCATTAGTAGAACCAAAGATAATGTCATCAACATAGATTTGAACTAGCATGATGTGTTGATTAGACTTCTTGAAAAAGAGAGTTTTATCAATTGTTCCTCTCTTGAAGTTGTTTGCCAACAGAAAAGAAGATAAAGTTTCATACCATTTTCTGGGAGCTTGGTGTAACCCATAAAGAGCCTTATCAAGCTTACAGACATGATCAGGAAACTTTGGATCTTCAAATCCTGGAGGTTGACACACATATACTTCTTCATCAATTTTTCCATAAAGGAAGGCACTCTTAACATCCATCTGAAACACTTTGAAATCTTTTGCAGCTGCAAATGCCAAAAATATTCTGATAGCTTCAATTCTGGCAACCGGTGCAAAGACCTCATCATAGTCAATGCCTTCCTCTTGAGTATATCCCTGAACAACCAATCTTGCTTTGTTCTTGATGACAACACCTTTGTCATCCTTCTTGTTTCTGAACACCCATTTGGTTCCAATGGCATACTTTCCCTTAGGCAAAGGGCAAGTCTTCCAAACTCCTTGTCTTTGAAACTGAAGAAGTTCCTCTTGCATAGCTTCTACCCAACTGTTATCTTTTAATGCCTCTGCAACCTTCTTAGGTTCTATTTGGGATAGAAAACAGGAGAACAAGCAAACATTTGCTTCATGCATAGAACTTCTAGTTCTTACACCTTCTTCTACATTGCCAATGATGTTCTCAACTGGATGAGTGTTGTGAATTCGAGTTCTTGGAATCACATCCAGTTGAGAAGCTTCATCCATGTTGAGTGACTCAAGGTTAGGCAATACTACCTCAAGCTGGATCTCTGGCAGATCTTTTAAATTCTGAATTTGGACTGTGGACGGTTGGTTTTCTCTGGGAATGATGGTCTGCTGAGTATTTGCCTCTGCTGAAGGGCTTCCTACTTCTTCTAGATGTTGTAACTCAGAAGTAGATTCGATTGACGGACCTGCCTGAGATGTAATTACTGTTTCAGATTGTGGCATACTATTTTGTGCTGAAGTGGATTCTGCCAAGATTTGTCTTGAAGCTATTGGCAGTTCAACACGAAAGTCATCTTCTCTTGAGCCTTTGGAGATGTTTGTGGTAGCTGACTGTGAAACTGGAACATACTCTTTCACCGGATTAAATGCAGATGTAAAACTATCAAGATCAAACAACCAATCAGGGCCTGTTCCAGGTTTATTGAGAGTATGTTCATTGAACTGAACATTTGCAGACTCTTCAATAACTCTGGAAGCTTTGATGTATACTCTATAAGCCTTAGCATTTGAAGAGTACCCAACAAAGTAGCCCTCTGCTGATTTCTCAGCAAACTTGGCTAAGTAATCTTTAGTATTCAAGATGGTGCATTGACATCCAAATGGTTTGAGAAATCCAATGAATGGCTATCTCTTATGCCAAATTTCATAAGGAGTCATACCATGTGACTTAACTACCAATATTCTGTTTTGGACATAAGGGAAAGTATGCCATTGGAACCAAATGGAACCAAATGGAACGTATGTATCAAAGTTAAAGAATGGCAGAAACAACCAATCTTGCTATGTTCTTGATGACAACATCCTTCTTGGACGAAGGTTCACAAAAGAAGACTGACCGAGACCGAGACCGAAAAAAAAGGAAGCTGCTCAAGAGTGAAGACCGTAAGAAAGCAATCTGTGTGACCGGATTATCACAAATCACAGGAAGGAAGAAAGATAAAAGGTTTTTTTATAAAAAAAAAAGAGAGGTATTTTTAAAGTCCCGATTGTATCAAAGTTTTTTTTCTCAGTTTAAAGAATGGCAGAAAAACATGAAATTGTGGTTCGCGATCAAGGTAACAATGTACCGTTTCAATGCCCGAAATTAACCGAGACCAATTACACTACTTGGTCTATTATGATTGAGACCGTGTTAAGAGCTTATGGCCATTGGGATGCCATAACCAAAGATGAAGTTGATGAGAAGAAGAATTTTACAACAAAGGGTATAATCTATCAAACTCTTCCAGAAAATGTTCTTTTGCAGGTTTCTAAACACAAGAATGTGAAGGATGTTTGGGAATCAATACGGGTTCGATATCTAGGAGCCGACCGAGTGCAAAAGGCAAGGTTGCAAACGTTGAGGAACGAATTGGAAAGAATGAAAATGAAGGACAATGAATCAATCAATGACTTTGCGGGTAAGATTAGTGGTATTGTTGCTAAATCTAAAAGTCTTGGTTCAACCCTTGAAGAGGAGGTGAGTGTGAGAAAGTTTCTAAATTCACTTCCTAAGAAGTATTTGCCAATTGTTGCACCAATTGAGCAATATTCGGATCTTGCAACTATGCCATTTGAAGAAGCGGTTGGGAGAGTGAAAGCATATGAAGAAAGACTTCAAAGTCTTGAAGTAAATGATGATGAGCAAGGAAAACTTTTGTTGGCTAGTGAACAAAAAAATGGTGAAAGTAGTGGACGAGGAAGAGGCCGTTGGAGGCACAATGAGAGAGGTGGTAGAGGCCGAGGAAGAGGATTGGGTCGAGGTGATAAAAGCGGGTTTCGTTGTTATGATTGTGGGGCGTTTGGGCATCTTAGCTATGAGTGCACCAAATGGAAAGGAAAAGACAAAGACAATGAAGCTAACTTGATCCAAGATGAAGAACCAACATTGCTTTGAACAAATGGGTCAAAATTAAGGGGGTGAATGTTGGGTTTAATTTTGATTTAGTATGTTATTTGTTTTATATTAATTAGTATGTTTATTATTTATTTTTATTAAGTAGGTTTTGTAGGTGAAATAGTGGGTACATCATGTCTTTAGAAAGTGGAGTAGTGTGTGGTATCCATGTTCTCACGTATGTAGTGTGTGTAAGGCTATTATATAGCCACTATGTTATGCAATGAAATGAAGTTTTCTTCTTCCACATAAACTCTCGAAAGTTTCCTGCATATTTTGTTTTTTTAAAACCTTGATTGTAAATCTACAAAAGAGGACTTGTTATTAACACATAGCAGCTTTGGAAAAGCCCAAGGATATGACAATGATCCACAGTTTCATCCGTTAGTTTAAGCTCACCGTATTTTATGATATTCATATCCTTCAAGAAATTCAAGACAAGATCAGTTAATGAAGTGTTGTTTAAGAGATGTTTTACAGTGAGACCAAACAGTTTTTCAAGAACAAAGAAAGGGATTTGATTCTCTAGCAGCAGCAAGTCATTTTTAATGCCATGTGCCACCAAAATGTTGTCAAATATGGGATCACCATCAGCAGGTGGATTTTGGAACATGTAGAGTAATTCAAGTATAAAACAACCATCAATAACCATCATCTCTGCCAGTCTGGGATCATCATATAATTTGAAACTTTCTGCATAGCAAGCTCTTGTTCGCGCTACAAGCCCAAACATCTCTTGTGCACATTCACGACGAATATGCTCCATATTCATATCTGTAGATTTAACAATTTGTTGAAATAATTGAAGCATGTATGTCACTTTGTGTTCCTCCATAGCATTTAGGCGTTTGTTCTCTCTGTGAAGGGGACCAATTGAGATAATTTGAGGTGCATAAGCAGTTGGATTTAGATCTCTAAGTGTACCAGGTATTCTACAAATTGTGGATTTAGACTGCAAAGGATGCTGGGGCCTTTGCGTCTCGCCTTCTAACAGTAATATGATGGATTCGTGAACATCTCGTATGTGTTCTCCATCTTCTATCGGCATTGCAGCCATAACAGATTCTATATCTATATATATTTATTGGTAACAAGAATGCTCGTTAGACATTGGGCATTTATAGGGATGAATGGTCAACATCTATTATGCCTAAAGACATCACATATAACTCTTAATTCATTGTACCAACTTGGAAGATTATAACATCCTAACATATAACTCTTAATTAATTTTAGAAGTTGGTTATAACTAGTTTACAATGTAGTTGAAATAAACAACTAGGAAGATTCTATCATCCTCACAAGTAACTCTTAATTAATTTTACTAGTTGGTTATGACTAATTTACAAACAAGTAGTTGAAATAAACAACTAGGAAGATTATGAACTTGGATTTTGTTCATATTAATGTATGTGAAAACCCAATACAAACAACATTGTCCTCATTTTGTAGCATGATAGCATATAAACTCTTTCATAATCTCTGTGTGTGTGTGTATCATCCAGGATTTTGGTGGAGTTGAATCAAAGTAAGTATGTTTTGATGTCATTGAATTTGAATTTGTTAATTTGATCTAATTGCTTGACTTGGTATATGTTTTCTAGGCCAACTAGTTTTATAGTTTAGTTACTTTCAAAATTTTAATTAATTACATTGCTTCGTGTGTTCGACAAACTCCTACTATATCGATACTACTCTCGAATATATTTATGCCCCATTTGCCAATTCATAGTTTTAAAGTCAAAACCTAGGTACACTCTCTCTTACGTACATGAATATTCACCTTTCAATTAAAATCAAATTATCCAAATTATATAAATGTTTTTTAAATCATACATGTTGCTCTAATTTATAAAAAGTTTTCAGCAATACATGAAAAGCAATATAAAAGTTATATTCGCTTCCAAAATCTCCAACTTCACACAAAAGACAAAACCTTTCTTATCTTAGATCATTAATAAGTATAAAATATTAAAATCTATAACCACTTACGGACTATTTGAATTGGTCGGAGGCTGTATTAGTTCCGCTAAAAAAATACCTTTGAATGAGTTAACCAGTATGTTAACCATTAAACTTTAAACATAGTCTAATATTGATCCAATCTACTCTAATAAAAGAGTAGCAAAATTGACACATGTCAGTTGTTTAGCCATTCTCTCAAATTTTTTCCCGCCTTTTTACATTATACATTAAATATTCTCTCTCTCTATTAAATTATATAATTAAATACAAAAAATATAAATATTTTTATTTTAATAAAGGGTATTTCTAATTACATCATATTCTATTTTTCAATCACACCTTACTCTATTACATTAAATATAATTAAATATAGGTTAACTAAAAAGCACCAACAAAATTTGTCTTACCTCTCTAAAATTTAGAAAAAGTAAAAAAAGAAGATTCTCCATATAATTAATTGACATTTATTGTTTTTATCTTTTGTTTACCCATACATAGATAAACAAATATTTAATTAAAATAATAAACAAATTCTATTCATAAAAATAAATAAATCAAAACTCAATTTTGAAACTAAAACAAAGAAATAAAATTAATATATATTATATAAAAACCAACGTAAACCAATTTTATAAATCAAAAAAAAATATTTAAAAGTAGTATTTTGTTTTTTGTTAATAAAAAGATTTTAAAAATAAATTCTTTAAAAAAAATCTGAAAAATAATAAATTAATTTACAGATAAAGAAACTAAATTCTTAAAGTAACGAAACTCATTCGGTGCAAGATTTAACCATGTATATAATGTTATTTATGTAAAAGATAGTGTATAATATTGTGTTTCATAACTGAGAAGTAACAAATTTTAATAACTTTAAAAGAACATGCATACGTGACATTTAAAAGATGTTATTAGAAAACAAAAACCAAAACTAAAAAATTAAAAAAAATAAAGGAAAAAAAATAAAGTTTTAATATAAATAATGTTCACACATTATAATATTTAAATAATAATTATAAAATATTATTAAGGTTTTATACTTGTCTAATATTTTATAAAATAATTAAAAGAATTATAATAAATGAGAGTTTTAATTAATGAAAAAAAATGATAATTAATGAATAGGTGAATATATATTTAATGCTTGTAAAATATGATGATATAAAGTGGGCCAATGGGGTGTAATTAGCAACACCCTTAATAAATTATAAAAAGATTTCAACCATCTTATTTTAAAATTTAATTTTATGATGTTTAAATATTCATTATTTATTATATATAGTTTTTAAAACTTTAGTATATCTTATTTTTTCAATAATTATTATAATATCAAACACATAAATTTTTATCATAACTATTGGTTTAGAACAAATTTAATTTATTCAATTAATGTAAAACTATGTTTATATATTTGTTTGTCTCTTCTCTATATACGTAAATATGTTTGAAACAAATAGTGCTTTTAATATTATTTTATATAACTTTGAGAAATTTAGAGTTGAAAGAGAGAATAAAACAATTGAAGTAAATTAATTCATCTATTTTTTATATTAATATTTAATTTACATTTGTGATAGTTCACTTGATTTTATGCTTTGTTTATCTTAAGTTTATTGTTGATAAAAATTATAACATAAAATATGTAAAATTATTTTCAAATGTATACTTCGTCTTTAAGTGAAAAAATCTTTTAAACGGTATATAAAAAAATATAATTTTATATCAATACATCAACAACACCACATCACTACATTTATTGATTTTTGATGATTAACAGGAAATACAATTTTATGAGTAAATTTTAAAAATAGACTAAAATTGTATGTTTCACAAAAGTAAACATCTCTTCTTAATTTAAAAATAGACTAAAACTATATGTTTCACGGAAAAAAACAAATATTATTCTGCTTACTATTTATGCATATTCATTAAGATTGATAATTACTATTTTGGTTTCTACGTTGATTCAAACATAAAAGGTTAAATTTTAAAAATGTCATTTTACTAATATTGCAAATGTTAGTAAAATGTATGAATGTTTTTTTTCCTTTATGATTTTATGTAATATGTTTAGGAATTGTCACATTAAATATAATATTTTATCATCAAAACTTGGCATATCAAACAGAATGATACGAAAGAATTGGTTTTGATATATTTTTTTAATAGTGATTTGTCAATTAATATTATTCAAATATTTTTTTTTCCTTTGATTTTTTAAATCGGTTTTTTCTTTTATGTATATTCATCTTTTCAAAAATGAATTTCATCAATTAAAAAAAAATGAGCCGTGAGTTTCTTCTGAAGCAACCTCTTTACCCATTTTGGGTAGAGGTAATGTTTGTGTTTATGTCATCCCGAGGCCCTACTTAAAAGTGGGATTTTCACTAGGTATATTTGTTTGTTTTGTTTATTTTTCTATCCAAATACCCAAATGTGTTATGTATTTCCACTTTTACAGGAAAATAATTAATTCGATATTTTGATCAAATTTATTAAATTTCCTTATTCAATCTCAATAAAATTAAATTATATTTTCTTAAATAACTTAATTATATCACTTAACAAACAAAAATTTATCCCACATAATCATTTTACAATTATTAGATCCGAATTAGTAATTCGTATTATTTAATATAATTTTTTGAATCAGTCAGTGTAATACACGGGTGACTAACCTAGTACTTAATAAATCAAACAGCCCCTTAGTCAAATAGTCAATACACTCAATTTGACCTCCTTCAATTAAGTTTTAGTCTTTTTTAATGGTTGTTATAGCCCTTTCTATGGTAATCTCTCAGCAAACGGCAGAAAATTAAAATAACACCCTTAAACTGAGAAGCATATATTGCTGAATGAACATTAACTCTTCCAAGTCACTAAAAATTGGGAGTTTCTTTATAAAAAAGATGAAATTTGTAAAGCATTCAGACCACCTACTGCAAAGGGATTTTAGAAATAGATAAATCCAGATGCACCTCTCAAATGCTATAAATATTTCAGATACATTTCTAGTGCCAACCGTACAATAAGTTTGCTACAAATGAAGTTTTGAGAAGGAAGACCGCCTGATCATTGATGGTAAGAATGTTCAATATCACAGCTGCTTGTTGCAAGAAGAGGGTCTGAAGTGCTATTGGTTCGGGTTTTAGTAGACTCCGGTCTCATACTATACACAGATGAAGCAGGAATTTTTGTGATTGTTGCACGCATATTGCCTGGCATGCTTCGCCTTATATCCTGTTTTAACAGAAAATAAAAAACAACATTTAAAAAGTAGATATAGGTTTTCAATTTCATTTATGGGCTAATGGAATGTAGTAGAAATGAGCGCAAAAAAATGAACATAAGGATTAGAATGGTCTAGGCAAAACATTTTACAAGATGATTGGTTACCCTCAAGTAACCCCAACGCCAGATTTCACGGCCAATGTGGAGAATATAAATCGATGTGTAGCACATGATAAAACCTAAAAACAGTAATATGGGAATTATAGGTTTATACTTGGAACCTGTTTTAAAGTATTAACCATCCTAACTACGCCTCTGGTTGTTTGCCACAATGATTAGCATTAGAAAGATAAAAAGGGAAAAGATAACAGACTCATACCAAATGTCTCATAGCCATATCGAATGACTTTTTTGACAGCGATCTTCCAAAGCCCGAGTTCTCTTGAGACGCTGATGATTTCCCGGATGTATTATTCTGATTAGATATGCTGTCTTGCCTAGGTGGGGCCAGCTTTCTCATGTTAACAACCCTTTCAACCATTTTGGTGCCCATCACGACAGGGTTTACAACATCATCATCATTCCCATTCATGTATCCATAGCCCTTATTTACCCCAGATTTCACACCGTTATTACCCCCACCGTTTGAAACTGGCCTTGTAGAAGGAGAACAAGAGGTCCTCTTTAGTGCTGCTTTCATGTTAGTTACAGTCGCAGGCAATT
Organism: Mikania micrantha; assembly: GCA_009363875.1. Classification (NCBI taxonomy): domain Eukaryota; kingdom Viridiplantae; phylum Streptophyta; class Magnoliopsida; order Asterales; family Asteraceae; genus Mikania; species Mikania micrantha. The sequence goes on along the minus strand of CM018696.1, from coordinate 63,899,549 downwards.
CAACAGCAGACCTTTCACTCATCTTTGGTAAATTTTTGGATGGTCCGGATTTAACTGATGGAGAATTAGAACTACCACGTGATTTCATTGCTGAAGATGACCTATTTTCGTTCACAGACACGGTAAGTGAACCAGATGGGTTAGATGACCGGGCTGTTGGGGTTGAAGATCTTGATACTGACTTGGCAGCAGCACTTATGGAGGGGCGCTGAATTGGGGTTGATGATCTTGGTGTTGCCTTGGAAGCAGAATGTAAGGAAGGTCGTTGAATTGGGGTTGATGATCTTGATGACGACTTGGCAGTAACAGTTATAGAGGGTCGTTGAGTTGGGGTTGATGATCTTGAAGCAGACTTGGCAACAGGAAATATGGAGGGTCGAGGAGTAGGGGTTGTGGATCTTTTTATAGGGGCCACTGACTTTGTGGCAGCAATAACAGTAGCTCGAGGTGTTGGAGTGGATGATCTCAATGATTTTACTGATGATGGAGCTATTCTTGATGGTGATGGTCGTCTAATGGTATTATTTGAAGATTTTATGCCACTAGAGAATGATTTTGGAAGTTTAGATGCTACATTGGTTGTTGAAGCACATTCTGCATGGAGGTTTTCTAGCTACAATGATACAAAGAAAAGAAGAAAAAGAATTATGATATTGAAGAGAGTTAAAAACTCAGAAATTTAGTAAACCTATTTATTCGTGAAATGTTGCAAAGAATGAAATGAAAAACAATCAGAGATCGCAGTTTTGACCAAATAGCGAAAAAGGAAATAAGCTGGCCTTCACCCTTGTTGTTCTTAATAAAAACAAAAGAAAATCTCTTTCACCCAAATTGTGTTTTTATTGCAAGAAATCCCCTTAATAATTCTAAAAAGAAGTAGAATAATATTGATGTAATATGGGATAAGTTCATATATGATATATCCTCTTCTAAATTTGCAAATTTAAATTTTACCCCAAAGTATAAATTTTAGGCATAATGTACCATGCTCTTCAAGCATGATTCGAGAAAAAATTGTAATTTTGCAACTTTTTAAGAGGATATATGAATTACCCCTCAAAATTTAATTAAAAATACCAATTATAGAAAAAGGTAAACAATTAGAAAGGTGTTTCAAATTAACCCTACCACACTACCTATACAAGAATACCAAATTTAACAAGTTACCCAACCCACCAATTTCACCTCTAGGGAAAATACAATTGTACACTAACATTGGACTGTGGAGAATTAGATTGGCCATTATATATCAGAATAACATCAGTAGGAGTTGTATGTTCATCCATTTCCAGTGAGGGTGCCAGATTACAAGGCAGGGAAAGGACCCTGAGTTCACAAAGTATAAATTGTATCATAAGTAAGTTAACAATTAATGAACGATAAGATACAAATTTACAGATACATATATATAATGTGAAAAGAATAGGGACTAAATTTTTTTTTTTTTTTTGAACAAAATGCAGTACACAACAAACATTACCAAATTCATTTGATGAGCTATTCGCTTACATGAAAAGGGTATATGCTATTAACTTCAAGGATGATACAAATCGTTTCAGAAATGGACAACAACTAGTAATCAAATTGAACATACAAAAGCAAATCTTCTTTTTTCCGAGCAAAGATGCCAAAATTCAGAGGACTAGAGTCTTGTATATCATATTATCATGCATCAAAATTTGTACCTTTCTCTTGATTTTGGTAATTTCAGCTCGAAAACTAAAGAGTAGGAAAAAATCACCAAAACAGCTACAAGTTCAAAATTTGAGGCTTACCAATCAAAGTCAGTGATGTTCTCAGAATTCATGAAGTCATCAGCACCAGGATCTTGACCATGTATTATTATTGACTTAGTTTCAGGTATCAACTGGTTCTCATATTCAGAGCCTGCACCATAGTTATGTCATTTCAACAGTACAACGATACTGCTATCAAAAGACAATAAACAAGCAAATTTTTGCATTTTAAAGTTAAACTATAACCAATATATACATCAGTGATATGTAAAAATTAATATGTAAAGTACATTCCAGTGGAATTGGTAATCAGAAAGGAGGATTATGTGGGGACAACAGACCCGTAGAGTTTGCATAGGATTCCTGATAACGGTCATGCTTTATAAGCTGTATCCTTGTTACTTGTACACTTTAATGGTCCCACAACAACTAACAAAGCTTGAGAATAAACGTAGACATAACTCCACTTACCACTTCTCAGCCATTTGGTTTAGCTTTTTATGTAAATGAGTTGTATTTCAAATAAAAGTTGATGCAGTATTATTAATGAAAATTTAAAACCTTTCGGTTACATCACTAAACGTTATAGCATAATGACATAATTAGACTAATGTTGCATTCAAATTTCACAGAATTCATATAATCTAAAATTTGAAGGTATTAACTTAACAAAAAAAATATCATATGTTTGAAGTGATGAAGCTTGAAAACTACATACTCACTGAAGAAAGGTTTTCTTTAGATCTTTCTGAGTTAGATATAACTAATTGCATATTCACATTAGCATGGATTAACAAAATGGACATCATCACTGGATTTCACAGCCAATATCAACCTTTTTGCATGGACAATTTTCTGCGAGACAACACTAAACTGCATATTGAAGTTTGGGTCATCCATATCCACTTGGAACGAGTGTGCCCTTATATGGGTGGATCCATACCCGTTTATATTAATCAGATTCCAACAATAGCGAATGATGCATTACAACCAAGCAAACTTAGCAGTTTTCATATAAGCTAGATACTTCTGGTCTATTATTTTGTATATGTTAATCATAGTTGATTAGTTGGGCAAATTTTTCAACGCCTACACTATAGTTAAACTTTTATGCAAGACAAGCTAGATGAATTTTGTATAATTTAACCATAGCTTAATATTTCTTTCCAACCTATTAGTAGCTGATGTGCATCTTTCTCTAATAACATGTTGGAAGGCATTATAAATCAGATTAGGCACAGTATAAACATTAAAAACCCTAATATAACCAGCAGAAAAACTAAAAACGCAATACGAATTACCTGATGTAACTTGAATCTGATTAGATTTCTGAAGAACATCATGATTCAGATTTACTCCACAAAAATCGACAAACGACAGTTCATCACCATCCCCCTTCTTTGAATAGCTCACATCCTCTTGAGTATACTCAACAGACGCCTACGACAAAATTCAAAGCTAAATCACAAAAGTAACATTCATTTGATCTAGATCGCATATCAGGAGCTTGTGCCATACAAATCTCTGTTTTCAATTGCACATTGTTATCTTAAATTAACAGCAGCTGAAGATTATAAATACTTACAGCCATTGTATTTCTGATGATGAAACTGCAGATTTTAGGAGAAATTAAGCAGCGAATCTGAGTGGAGATTGAGAAGCAGTGAAGATCACGCGAAGTTCGTTAATCAAATAAGGGTTTTCAAGTTCGGATTTGGATTAGATTAGGATTCCTTTCACACACACATCTCACACACAAAGGCTCCCTGGTGATTGTTGACTGGTATTAATATATATATATACACACACATGATTATAGGAGATATATATATATATATAGAGAGAGAGAGAGAGGGGTGGGGGGAATACAAACGGCCACGCTAGAATTTGAATTCAATTTTCTTGATGCATTGCTGACCAACTGCTAGATTTATTACATTTAGTAAGAAGGGAGCGTATTCTTTTATTTTTTTAATGAATAATTTGAATCATTAAAGTATTATTGTGTTATAAGCGGTATCATTCGATTATATTTAGCATCAAGTCGTTAGTTCATAAGGAAACTCAATATATTAGAAAACCCCTTCGAACCAAAGACATTGTGGTTCCTGAGTCTTATTTCACCACCGAGATATGCTACACAGTACTGCCTTAAATCAACAAAAATTTGACCATATCAATAAAATCAATAAACTTACGGTCATATTATTAGCTACTAATGTGAGTGTTGCTATGTAACTATAATAACCAACTAGATGGCAGTTGGTAATTATTCGTAGCATTAAATTTTATTAAACCGAGCAAAACCGAACCTAGCCGAGCCGCTCGGTTTGAAAACGAGCTAAGCACGAGCATACCCTCGCTCGGTTCGGTTCGGCTCGTGAGCAACCCATTTATGAGTATCAAATTTACTTGTATAAAATTTAAGTTTACGTAAGAGCTGTTTGATAAGGTTTGATGGAGTCTAGATAGGATCATGACTTTGAATTAGTTAGATTCATATCGTTTGTTTCAAACATTTTAACTAAAGAAATGTTTAAATAAGCATTTGAATGATTCAGATCTGAGTATATATATGAATGAATGGAGTTGTCTCCTCTCCACCTCCCTCTCCAACGGCCTCCTTTCCTCTCTGATGACATCTCTTCTTTGCATAGTCATTCAGATGTTCAGCAAACAATCTTAACCGGTTCAACATTTATTTGTTTAGAGCCTTTTAACCATCCTAACATCTTACCGATACAGCGTTTAATGATTCAAAGCTTACCAAACGGCACTAAAGTAAATTTGCTCATAAGTATTACGCTTACTATTGAGCACCGAAATTACAAATAAGTAGCAAATTTGTTTGTAAGTAGTTAATTTATTTTGACAAAATTTGTTCTTGAGTAGAAATTAAACATGAGACCAAATTTACTTTATGAGTATCATATTTGCTCACTAGTACATGAAAAAATAAAAAATAAAATTAATAAGATTTATAAATGTAGTATATTTTATAATAATTGTTAATTAAATAGATTTTTAAGAAAACTTGACTTTAAAAAAAAATAAATATTATTGCAAAAAAATATTATTTCCTTATATTGTTAATTAAAAAATTAAATAATCGTTTGTATGTATGTATGTATGTAAGCATTTAACTAAATTATAGGTTGAGAATGTTTTTGTAATGTGTAATGTTTTGTAATCTAAGATATAATTTGAACATATCAAGAAAAAACACTATGTTATGATAGTAGCCTAAAAAAAGCAATGCAAGAAGAATTATAAAAGGAGTTGGATTTATTATTGTATTGATAGATATAGCATATGACAATGACGTAGTTACGGTTAGTATTGTTTTTAAATTAGGTTAATACTAAATGTTTTGTTTAATTAATTGGTCTGAGAATCATACGGTTTTGATGATTTGGCAGTTTAACAATTCAACCGACGATTTTACAACCAAGAAACAATATGTAAATCAAACTTAACATTTAACATTTATTGATTTTCAGTGTTGTAAAAATCGGTTTCCTCAAACAAGTACTCGGGAATTGGTCACTTTCTGAGGCATCTGCAAGTCGGCCACAATTACTTGGACGCATTCTCCTCTCCAACCATGATTATTATCAGCTTAAAATTTTAAATGCAAAAGTTGGTTCAAATCACAATACTATTAAAGTGTTAAACCGCTAAACCAGTGAATAACGAAATAACTTTTGTTGTTTTATTGGTAACGGTTTGCTAATTTCATTTAATACATATTTATCCAAGCAAAAAAGTTACTTACCTATTTTCCCTTCCTAAAACATATCCTTTTTTAAAAATAAACAAGTTAATTACATATTTTCCCCTTCTAAGGAAAATATTAGAGGTGGCAATTTATGCCCATGTCAAAGAAAATGGGTTGATTTGGGTAAACAATTGTAGTATAGTGGGTTATTTTGGGTAACCAATTGTAGTATAATAGGTTGAAATAGGTAACATCATAATATTAAATGGATTGAGATGAATAGCACTTAAACACAATGCGGATCAAGATGGATAATCAAAAAAGTATGTAAATGCAATGGATTCAAACATTTAAGAATGATTAATAACATATTTGATGAGAAAATTACTAAAAATTATCCAAATGGGCTATTTGTTTACTTATAACACATCTAAAGTTAAATTAAATTTACGTTTTTAAGAACAATCCATTTAGACTCGAACTAATTTTGCTTAAACCCGTTCTGACCCGCACCCATTCTGTCCGTTACCCGACCCAACCCGTCCATTTTTCAGACATAGAAAATATGTAATTCATTTTTAAGGTTGGACAAACATGTAATAAAGACATTTTGCAAGATGATATATGTAAAAATCCCAAATATTTTGAACCAACTTACTAGGATGACAAACTTTCCTATTTAAGCAATCAAATATAGAAAATAGAGTATAATTATATATTTTCTTTTTATTTATTCAGAAGTAAAACAACAATAGTTGAAAGTAATTAATTTGAACAGTGATATATATGTTTTAAATTCAAATAACCTGCTCAAAGAATTAAAAGCTAGGTCACAGTTCACCTCACATGGTCTGTTTGCATTTACTTTCAAAGAGAATTCCAAATCAAACGGCCAATAATTGATCGCAAATACTTTCATGATCGGCGTGCCCGACTTTGGTTCTATCATGTGGGACCCAATAACCAAAGTTTAAATGAAAATATACCAGTAAGATCTCATAAATCTTAATAACCATATTTTTTTAAATATTAAAAATTGTAATGAATTTTATAATAATTGAAAATTATTCAACAAATATGTTTCGATGGTTATTCAGGCCTCTTAATATATTTGTTCCAATTATTTATTTATTTATTCTCATAACCATGGGAACCAACTTGCGTTGTAAACTCTCATGTCCTCCAATACCCGACTAACCGAGATGAGCAAGTAAAGCGCGGCCGCAACCAACCGGGTCAGTTGGCTGTAAGAAAATTGCTCTGAGTGAGTATTAAACTTGACAAATCATGAGAATTGATCATCTTCATTTCAAATATTTGTCACATATTGGGGTGTAAACAAGCCGAGCCGAGCCGATTCCGAGCTCATTAAGGCTCGAGCTTGGCTCATTTAGATAAACTCAAGCTCGACTCGTTAAGAGTTTTATTTACTAGGTTCGAGATTGGCTCATTAGTAAATTTTTAGGCTCAAGCTAGGCTCGGCTCGTTTAGATTTTATTTATTTAATTTATTTACTTTAATTACTAATTTAATTATATTTTATAAATTTAACATGATATTTTTTATTTAAAATTTAAATATACTTATCATAATTTTATAAATAATCACATAATATAATAAATAAAAATTATATCTTCAGAAAGTTCGATAAGGCTCGCGAGCCGCTCGAGCTCGATATGTAAAGCTCAAACTTAGACTCGATAACTAAATGAATCATATTTTTAGGCCCAGGCTCGTTAATACTTGACTCATTTACACCCCTAGTCACATAAACATACATTTTCATTACACTCTCCTTACATAAACATATGAACTATCACATCTTCTCACTCCATCTCGTTCTTATACAATATTTAATTATTTATCCCCCTTGTTTTTTTCGCATGTGACTGGGTTAACACCGCCCTTAAAATAGGATGTTGGGTGCCATTGAAGTATGGCACCCCCATCACTCGAATGATCACGTCCTGCTACACATTGTCAAAAAGCAAGCTAATTTCGGTCCGTGTTATTCTAAACCTAGTGGCCAGTGTCCAGTAGCAATGATTCTCTCCTACAAAAGTAAAAAAAATTAGATTATCACAAGATTTTAATGATAAAAGATTGTTGATAAATGCGACACATATGACAATTATTTGTTTCGGAATCAGAATAAAAATAAATTGAAAAGGGTTAAATTATTGGTTTGGATAGTATTTTGAACATATCACATATAAAGTAGAAGAAACAAATGAGATTCTCTCAATCTTTACGGTTGAATCTAAGCCTATCACAGTAATGGTTACAAAACATCTATCATGTAAAGATTAATATATATATATATACTAGTATAGCACCCGCACGATGCAGCGGTAACACTTAAGTTGGTGATTTTAAAAGGTTTGCATGGTTCGTTTTTAAGTCATAGTCACAATAAAAGCAATTTTTTAACTTACTAGTTAATTAAAAATGACTTTAGCTTCTAACATAAAAGGCCAAAAATGTCAAGATGTGATTAATTTGTTTTGAGGGGTTTTCTTTTATAGTCACTCTATCTCACATAAATTATTATAAGCTACCAATGAGAGACAAATTGTAATTAGAAACAAACTTTTATATTACATTTAAAAAGTTGTACCATATGCTATAAGAGTTTAAAATTCTTGATTTTAATAAATTTAAGTAAATTACTCTTTTGTAATTCTAATATGTATTATATAGTAGTATAGATATAGGAGATGGTTATTTTGAAAACCCACTTGAATTGAGTAAACTTTGGAACCTTTGAAAAAAACAATGTAAACAAACCTTATTTTTTTATTTTTTTATAGTTTTGTAACATCATTAGGGTCAATTTTATAAAAAAATGAAAAACGCGCCGACAATTTTTTTTTTAAAAAAATAATAATTTGTAGACGATGTAACACAGACGTAACACAGCTGTACAGGTCGCTGTTGATCTGTACAGCTGTGTTACGTCTGTGTTACATCGTCTGCAAATTATTTTTAAAAAAAATTGTCGGCGCTTTTTTCATTTTTTGTATATAAAATTGACCCTAATGATGTTACAAAACTATAAAAAAATTAGGTTTGTTTACATTGTTTTTTTTCAAAGGTTCCAAAGTTTACTCAACTCAAGTGGGTTTCCAAAATATGCATGCCCTATATATATTCAAAATTAAATTTGTCGCAATAAAAAATAGAGTAAACTTCTTTTTTCCTTCATGTGGTTTAACAGTTATAACATGTTTGCTCAAAAGTTTTCAAAATGTCCATTATACACTATTACATATGTCTTCATGATACTCTCTGACTTTGTTAATATGTTTTTCATTATACTCCATTTTTATCAAAAAGTTAGGAGCAAGAGGTTATAACTGTCAAAGCACAGGAGCAAATAGTTATAGCTTTCAAACCACAAGAAGTATATTGGACATTTTGAAAAGTTTGAAACAAAAGAGTTATAATTGTCAAAACACATGTAACAAAAGAGAAGTTTACTTAAAAAAATATAGAGTTGAGACTATTTTTAAGTTAAAAAGAAAAAGATCGATTGATACACTTCAAAAGGACAACACACCTATATATAGGGAGGACATGAGAGTTTAATCAAAATCATATCATCCAACAAAGTAAAGATTCCTTACATTATGATTAAACCGGGAATAAATTACCATGAGAAAGCTTGATGTGTATGTATAGAAACTTCGTACAATCCTAAAACTTTGTTGAAGACTTGTCTTCAACCAACAATATTAACCTGTTTTGGATTAAGCCTTATTAGCAATAGGGGTGTGTATTAGTCAGTTTGAGTCAGTTTTTTGTTTAGTTCAAACCCAAACCCGAAATTTCGGTTTTTAAACCGTTTGGGTTCAGATTTTTCAGTTTTTATCTTTTTAAAATCTATTTGGGTTCGATTTGGGTTTTGGTTTTTTCGGTTTTCTCTTTGGGCATAAAATTATGCTTATAAAAAATAAACCAAAATATTATATTTGTACTAAAAATATTTGATGTACTTAAGATTAAAAATTATATTTAAAAATCTTTAAATTTAAATCATATGTGTTTTTGGTATCATAAGCCAAACAAATAATAAAATATACGACTTTTATATGACTTTTGGTATCAAGAACTAGGAAAAAAAAATAGACGGTTTATAGATTATTGACATTTTTGAAAGTTAATATATATATACATACATACATACATACATATATATATATATAGGATTCGCATCCTATTATAACCCACATTAATTGAGGAAACCTGAATAACTTCGACAAGATCAAACCACATCATTGTTTTTTTCCATGATCTTTATTATACATGTATAATAAAGATTATACATGTAAGTGAGCGCTACAGTAAATAAATATTTACAGTGTAACGCAAACTTATACTTGTTTTAAATCTCAAACGGTAATGAATTTGCCAAAACACATAAAATAACATAGTCTTGTACATGTATAATAAAGATTATGAAAACGAAAAACCAAATATTTGGTGATCTTGTCGGGGTTAATCGGGTTTCCTCAATTAAGGTGGGTTAACAACCGATCCTTATCCTATATATATATATATAGGGCAATGATCAAATAAAAAGTATATTTTGCCTAAGAAGGCTAAAAAGGATTTTTAAAATCACTAAAACCGACTCAAACGAACTCCGATTAAACTCATTTTGATGGCATTGGAACCGTTTCATCGAACCCTACAATATTTGCTTTTTGGTTTTAGCTTTAACAACTAGTTTTAGAGTTTTGATTTTAGGGCATTTTTTTTAACTTTTAACTTTTATCTTTAGTTTATGATTTGTTTTTATAATTTTGGTTTTATTATTAAGGTGTATTGTTTTTTATTTAAGGTTTAGGTTTTAGGTAATTACAAACATGTTCCAATGATGTAAAAATGAATTCAATCGGAGTTTGTTTGGGTCGGTTTTCGAGTTTTTAAAAATCATTCTTAGCCTTCTTAGGCAAAAAAGACTTTTTAGGATAACCTTCCCCTATATACACACACACACACACACACACACATACGGTTTTTTCGGTTTTATTATAGGTAAAACCAAACCTAAAGTTTCGTTTTTTTAGAAAACTTATACCAAACCCGTCGGTTTGTATTTGAGGTCGGTTATTTCGGTTTTGATTTTTTGGTTTTCTGGTTTTGGATCGTTTTTTCGGTTGAATGCACACTCCTAAGTCCTAATTAGCACGGCTAAACCTAAACTTAAAATTAAATTATGAGCCCAGTAAAGTTGCAAGAGCCCAATCAATTTTACTACCCCTTATTTGAATTGGCGAAAAACATCAAACAACTGCATTGGGTGGGACATTTAATCATGTTAATTGTTCAATGAACTCTTTGTCAGCATGTCAGCTAACTGACTCTTATAATTAAAAAATTCTTGTAGTTACTTGTTTCACAATAAAAACTACAATCAACAATTTAGTGTAGCTTTTTAAGGGTTAGATCGTGCCAATAAACATATGATACTTAGATCACACCAAAATATACACGAACACATGAGATGGCTAGTTACAATGGTTCCAAGCTTTAACCTTTTTCTTTTCTTTTTATTATTATTATTTTTTTGTATTCACTATTTTGCTAAAAAATTTATAATATTCTTCATACCTTATCAGATATTTGATGTATTATTATCTTAAAACAATAATGTTTTGTTACACTATGAAACATATGTTACTTTGCGAGAAGCACTTGCACAATGAATTTACAATTAAAAAATGGGTATTTGCCCATCTCTTTTGTTTTTTAACAGCCATTCAATAAAAATAAAAGTAGCAAGATGCTAGGAAAAAGTACAAACTTAAAAAGAGAAATTACACCAATTTAACTAACTAAATATTTGATTCCTTCAAAGGCCGATAATTTCATTTCTCCCAAAATATCCAAGAAAACTCTAGTTATCTTGTTAAATACACCCTCGTTCCTAGCTTTTCATATGCATCATATGGTTCTTAGAAACAAAAGGGTCTTAAAACAAGTGCAGAATGTGCGATCACACATAACCTATTGTTTTAGGAGGTCCTAAATTTTTTAATTATTTTCTATAGAGTAAATTACGGTTTTGGTCCCTGTGGTTTGAGCGTTTTAACTATTTTGGCCCAAAATATAATTTTTTATCAATTCAGTCCATGTGGTTTAGACAACTATCGGTTTTGACCTCTCAAACTTAAGTATTATAACAATTATGACCCAAAATCTAACTATGGTTAGGGACCAAAAATGTTAGTTGTCTAAACCACATGGCCTGAATTGATATATAGAAGATTTTATTTTGGGCCAAAATAGTTAAAACACTTATACCACAGAGGCCAAAACCGTAATTTACTCTTTTCTATATTATATATATGTGTGTGTGTGTGTGTGTTTTAATTTATTTTACAACAAACACATATAATTTTCAATCCAAATTTTTGAATATTTAACTCAGTTACGAATTTTATAAAAGTTAAAAGAAAACTTGTTCCTTAAACATTTGACCTAATAACTCATCAAAATTTAGGTCAAAAAAAAACAAACTCACTCACTTAAAATTTAGTTACAAACAAATTACCAAACAAACACACATACATAGCCACATAGGGACCCATTTTTAGCATTCGCATGAACCACATGATCTCTTAGAGACGACCCTGCTTAGAAATATAGTACGCAAGATCTTTTTTTTTAATTTTGTTATTGGCCATGCAGATTCAATGAAAAAAAAAACTTCCTTGACAGAAAGGAACAAGTCCTTAGGAGCTTTACACCACTCAAAGACCTCGTCCCAAACACGACTAGCCGACGAGCCCTAATCAACATGTGGTACGTGTTGGGTCGCATTGCAAGATTCACACAATGGGCTTAGAAGGATACCTCTAATGATTAAATTCTGCTTGGATGGTATTCGATCTAAGCCGGCACACCATGTTGTTACTCAAGAATTTGCAAGTAAATAATTTAAATTAAAAGAACTAAATGTATGCATATACCAATCTAGGAACAAAGATACCTGTTCACATCTGAAACAATGTACACTTTCAACTATATCAACATCATTTTTAATGGTTTCAATCACCATTTTTCACTTTGGACGCGATACACCGAAACACCAAATCAAACAACAATTATATGCACAAATTGATATCAATGACAACCAATAAGCAATTGCACAATGATCATCGGTAACGAGGGTCATAAGAAACACTAACAGGATCCACAACCATAAGAGGCAGCCTCTCAATAAACATAAGAAGCCTCCACAAATTCTCCCTTGCTATTGTTGAAAACTCGATGACTTCATAACGACAAGTGTAGATCCAAAGGTCACCCGAGTTTACCCGTTTCAAACTATCACGGCAGAACGGGCATGATTGAGATCGAGCACGCCTAAATCACACCCCAAACATATACAATAGATTTATTAGTTACAAAAAAAAAGGGTATTAGTATGTCCTAGAAAGATGAGAAAGATAAATGTGAGACTTTTTTGGTTAATTATGTAAAATAGCAACATGTATATGTATTTTTCAATGATCATAGCAAAATACTTTAATTCTTTCTTGTTTTTGACAAATAATAGTATGTATGTATGTATGCATTTATATAAACAACAAAGTGAGTTAACTCACCAATTTGTGTAACATTTCAAACACAAAGAATGGTTGCAATCAGGCAAGACGACCTTCGTATCCAACTCTAAGCAAATACCACATTCTTCCTCTCGCTCAATTTCGATTTCGGATAATTTACCTTTGTTCATCTCATTTTTTTTGTATTTTGATGCACAAAGCTCCTTTTGTTTCCTATCTTCAACATCTGTGATTCCCCTTTGAAGTTGCAACAAAGATGGAAATATAACACCTATTCACAGGACCACAAAGTGAGGACCATGTTCACCAAACAAATGTACTTCCTCTATAAACCTTTTCACTTGTAACATGTCAATCTCTAACTTCAAATTTCGGCATGTAATCCGTACCACCATACCGCACAAAAATCTTTTTTTTTTAACATTTGCTTTAACTACTAACCAAAAACAATTTATCAGTCAAATATTATTGACCCTTCTACGCTGTTCAAATAGTCATGTTATAAGTAAGATTATTTTCTGTGTATGATTGATTGATCTTGTTGACCAGATGGTCGCTAGACCCAAACCGGGACCCTATACCCTCTATCCTTTAATTATGAAATTATAAAAGCTCAAAATACAAAAAAAAAAAATTAAGAACACTTGATTGCGGTTTATTTGCGAAAATTGAGGAATAAAGATTGAGCAAAACAAACCATAGAATTCTTTAATGGTAGCTTTGCGCTCATGAATATACATGCTTGTCTTCCCATCTTCATATGCCTGTCATATAACAATGTCATGTAATTCATCTTTACATGATTCATATACTTAACATACATACATGATACAACATACATATCAATATATCATACATATATACATACATACACATAATATGTACATATATATACCTTATAAACTAAGATTCTAAGTAAGCCAAGGGCACCAGCAAGATTACAATCACTCCATTGAACAAAAAACAGAAAGAAGTGAGCACATGGGCTGTATGATAATCTCATCTGAAGGCAACCACCATCATATTCCCTTGGATAATCTGATGCCCTGTTTTCATTCAATCAACAAATCACTTTCAAATCTCAATCACTCTCCAAAATTATAAATCTTTGAAATTCAAAAACCACAAATCAAAACACCAAAACATTCAATTTCATAATTAACTCCAAGAACTGAAAGAAAGATTTACAGAGTATTGGCATGTTGAATATCAGCTTCAAGAGATTTCAGAGAATCTTTGAAACACTTTCTCATGACCAATTCCCATCAACCAATCAATTCTTAATCTTTAACTTTTGCACCACCAAATTGAACCTGATTATTGAGCTTCAATCAACAACAATTAAACCCCACAAAGTTCTTGATTGATGCTCTGTTTTTCCCCCAAAATACTTGGCTTGAAACGATAAATTTGTGGGGATTACAGTAGAGGAATCTGGAAAGTTTGATGTTGTGGGCGAGGGGCGAAGAGTTTCTTAAGAAATTATGGTGACCCACACACAGTGTGGGTGTTTGTGTTGATTAACAATCACCTTTCACTTCAACAGCACGCTTCTAGATGAGCTGATCAAGACTTGTAGAGAACAATCCAGATCAGTGTACAAGTTTTGATACAAAATGTACATGTTATAACAGGGTGGTTGGTCTGGGTTTAGTGGTTAAGACTCTGGAAGGAAAATTACAGTTCTGCCGTCTTTACTTTTTTTTTTCCATTGAGTTGTGTAATTTACTGCTTAGACCCTCATATTATGAAATAATACATGTGTTACCCTTACAGTTTTAAAAAAGTAAATAATTAGTAATATCCACACATACTTTTTCCAAGTGTAGGATAACCCCACGGGGTTGTGGGTTTTTTCTACCAATTGGGGCCCTCCCTTCATCACTCCCATGTCGATGGTCCGCTTCGCACTTGGCCACCCAGCGTTTACCGTGAGCAAGATCAATGTTTTGAAAACCGGACCGGACCAGCCGGTCAGACCAGTCCTGTTAAGGGTTCTGGATCGTTTTTGGGTGAACCGGCCGGTCGGACCGGCGAACCGGTGGTTGAACAGGTTTTTTTTTAATTTTTAATTTTTTTTAATTTTATATATTTATAAAATGTTTATAAAATCGTCCGGTTCTTAAATCCGGTTCGACTGGTCGGACCTCTGACCGGTAAGAAGACCGATTCGACGTCCGGTCCGGTTCTGAAAACATTGAGCACGATAACTGGTACACCAGAGGTGCGTCCTTAGCATCCCAATCTAGAGCTGGAATTTCACTCACGGACATTTAACACGACATAACTTAAAGATGTTTTGTGTTTACCATTAACATGTTTCGTGTCTAAAACATGTTGACATGTTAAGACATGTTTATTTTTCGTGTTTAAAAATGTAAAACACGGTAAGCATTGTTAAGACTCTTTAAGACATGTTAAGACCCGTTAAGACCTGTTTAAAATTTAAAATATAAATATAATAAAATAAGTGGGTAACAGGTTAGTTTCTAAAAATTTCTAATTTTCTAAAACTAATTCTTTAATGGGCTCCCTTAACAAGTTCTTTAATAAGATTTTTAATAAGTTCTTTAACAGGTCATTTATAGTGTTAGTTGTTAACATGTTTCTTAGCGAGTCGTTTCGTGTTTACATGTTTTTAACGTGTCGTATTCATGTCTACCCGTTTCGTGTCTTAATGTGCCGTGTCTTAACTAGTCGTGTCTAACTCGCTATGACAGCCGTATATCCTACCAAAAAGGGTTCTCACATTGGGTCCTAATGTAGGTGATGGTGTCGTTATTGATCTCTCGTTTTATCAAATCCTCTATTGTTCTTCACAAAATTTGACTCAAATTTAAGTGTTCTTTATAATCGTTTCCCAATCTCACCTTCCTATAGATGCACATTGTCGGTGTAAAACACCTGCATAAAGGGTTGCTTCCACCCGTATTTTATAAGTTTATGTAAGTAATCAGAACATTCTTATCTTACGTAAACAAAATGAACAATATTGATCTTTATCAATGATTAGGTGTTATTATATGTATATCAGATCCGGTAGCATCAAAAACAATGATAAATTGATAGATGAACAACATTCATAATTATGTATGCAATTATATGACAATAATAAGATATCTTTCTAAAGTCAGTTTCTTATGATGTTGTGTTTTTATTATCATCTTGAGTATTTGACTTTTATACGTGTAATGTGACAAGTAAATTTGAAAAGACTAGTTGATTAGGCTTGGTTAGTGACTATCATGGTGAAAGATACCTCATTTTTAATGTGTTGAGGAATCACTCTTTAACTCTCACTATAATAAATTATAATTGATAATTTGATATAGAGTTAATTACACAAATGGTCCCTGTGGTTTATCGGGATTCCCAGGTTTGGGTATTAACTTTTTTTATAACACTCTAGGTCCTTAAATTCCTTAAAACGTTTCACCACTGGGTATTAGGGTAACATGTCGTTTAAAATTAACGGTTTTAGCCTCACGTGCCTAGCATGTGAGGGCATTATCGTCCTTTCCACTACACTTCTGGTTTTATACCTTTCTTCCACTGAGCACATGAGGCGGTGAGGGTAACCTCTGTATAACACCCCGACCGATGACGGAAACATCGGGGTGACACGAAGTGTAGATTGTTCATAGCTTAGGGTATAAAGATGTAAATAATAATAACTAATTATTCAATAAAATTAAATCCATCATTCATTACAAAGTCAAATAAATAAATTCAACCCTAGCTATTACAACGTTTCAAATTCAAATTCAAAATTCAAAGACATAAAATAAATAATTAAAGCTAAATCCAAGCTCAATAATGCTAGTTTCCATTTCCACCTGAAACATGTTAAAATCAAGTGTCAACTCAAAGAGTTGGTGAGTTTCATAGGTTTTGACACTCAAACCAAAAAGGTTTAATGAAAATGATATAGATAATGATATATGTGAACTCTAAGCATAATGATCATAGTCAAAATGAACTAGCAAGTAAAGCAGATCAACAAATGATGATTGACCTATGATTAGCATTACAAAAATGCTCAAACAAGTAAACTATCACCGCAGGCCTCCCCCAAAGGGTAAATCAAACATCGGTGGGATGGTCAGTCCAATAGATCTATCATAGTCACTAAAATGAATGTGATCAATGCCTATCCTTAACTAAAGTTCACAAACTATAAGGCCATTAGCTAAGTTCACAAGTAAATGAAATAAATAAGTTGCATGTTTCACCCCTAAAACAAAAAAAAATAGTAAAAGAGGGGCTATGAAGACTCACCTTAGTGTTCTTGGTAGTCTTGATAAATGTCTAAGTATGATCCAAATAATATCCAACACAATTTCAATGTTCACCTAAATAGTTCAATAGGCATATGTTTAACAAAACTATGTCATTCTATGGATCTAACTAAATTCTATAATGGGTCAACGGGTTCGATTTGTTTTGACTTGCCAAATCCTAAAGTTTTAATACAATTTATTTGTTAAGTGAAAATAAAAATGTTAGCTAGAATTTCTTATATTGACATAAAATAAATCAAAAGTTCTGAGGTTTAAACAAGTTTATGTTTAATCAAAATTATTAAAATATTTTCTTTACAATTGTTTCATAATCCTTTAATAAGATTTATCAATTGATCTTTCATATTGCAAATAGTTAATTTAATAATTTATAAATAATTTAAATGATAAAAGCGTACTAAAATGTAACATTTTTATTATTATTTTTTTTTTATACAGAGATTTTTAGATGATTTTAAACATATAACGTAAGTCATATGTATAAATAAAATATTTAATTTATAACATGTGATAAATTGGTGTATAAAGACATTAAATAAATTTTAAGTGATTATTATTATCAATAATATATATGTATGTTATATACATTTTGTTAAAAATGATAGGATTTTAGAAAAATGAATTTTCTGTGAAAACAGATTTTTTATTTTATTTTATTTTTTTAAAATAAGATTTAAATAAAAAGTTATAAATGAAAATGTAAATAAAAATTTTTTTGTCAAACCCGGCTCAAGCCGGATTCGAACCCTCGACCATGTCAATGTCACAACGCAAGTTTACCGGTCGATCTAGGCACAGGGCCGCGATAATTTCGGTTTTGAAATAGTTTTAACATGGCCCGGCTTTGGAATCCCCCAAATCAGAACCTTACTCATTCGAGCCCTAAATCCTTTTTCCTTCGAATTCGTTCTGTTATGAACCCGATTGATGTCAACATCATGGGGTTCTTGTTTGGGGATTAGAGATGAGCACAATGGTGTACGAAATACTAACCTTTATTTGCTATCCTTGTGATTTTGATCGAGGAAGAATATGACGAGCGGCCGAAGCTTTATGGCTCGATTCACCGCGATCCTGAGTTCGTGTGAAATGTTTCTTCGTTCAGACTTGTTCGAAATGCTCAGAAGAGTGTTTTGGTAGAATTAATTCGGTTTTTATACACGTTTGATGTGATTTTGAATTTCGGTCGTGGTTCGTATTTTAGGAAACAAGATACGCGTTTTAATGGCTGTTAATAGCCATTAAAACTGATTGGGATTGATCACGCGTACAAATCTTAGTCTAATTCGGTGATTGATTCGCTGTGAACAGGCTGTAATCGCGTGGATTTGAAAGATGGGTCGCGAATGGGTCGATTTTAACCCATGGGTGATCCGGCTAGGTGTATGGGTGAGGAAGGAAAGGATGTTTGAGGTTTTGCCAGATTTTTCCCCTCCTGTTTTCCTCTCTAATATTAATTTCGAATTTGGCAGATTTTCCCCCTCAACTTTATTAAACTTTGTTTTACTTGTTAAAAAAAATTATTTAAAAATCCATAATAGATATAAATTAATTATATTTTCATAAAAACATTATTTTTGTGTTATACTATAAAATTTTAGAACCTGTTAACTGTTATTATTTATTTAATTATGAAATAGAGTTTATAAAAAAATTTATAAGTAAAATTTATTTGTTTATTTTATAAAAATTGTAAATAATTTCTAAACTTTGTAATAAATATAATTAATAAAAATAATAAAATCCCATTGACGTCATAATCGTTTATTAAATTTAAATGATTATTACAACTTTCGTAAACGTTACAGTCTCCCCTACTTTTAAAATTTCGTCCCGAAATTAAGAAGAAACTGTAGAAAATAAATGAGGGTACTTGGCTTTCATTTGGTCTTCGCGTTCCCAAGTGAACTCTCGACCATGCTTTGACTCCCAACGGACATGAACAATAGGAATTCTGCTTCGCCTGAATTGCTTGACATGTCGGTCTATGATCTCTACCGGCTTCTCAATAATACGCATCGAAGCATCAATGTGAATATCATCAAAAGGCACATGTAAATTCTCATCAGACAAACACTTCTTCAGGTTCGACACGTGAAAGGTCGGATGGATGTTGCTAAGTTCAGAAGGTAGATCAAGTTTGTAAGCCACTTTCCCGATTCTTTCAATAACCTTAAAAGGACCAACGTAACGAGGTGCAAGTTTACCTTTCTTCCCAAATCGAATCACTCCTTTCCTAGGTGAAGCTTTCAAAAGTACCATGTCACCAACTTGAAATTCCAAAGGCTTACGACGTTTATCAGCATAGCTCTTTTGTCGGCTTCGAGCAGCTAATAAGTTGTCGCGAATCTGATGAATCTTGTCGGTCGTTTCTTGAATCAGTTCAGGACCAGTGATTTGAATTTCTCCAATCTCAGTCCAAGAAATAGGCGATCAACACTTACGACCGTATAGAGCTTCGAAAGGCGCCATGCCGATACTCGCGTGATAACTATTGTTATACGAGAACTCGACTAGTGGTAAATGATTATCCCAATTTCCACCAAAATCAATGACACATGCTCTAAGCATGTCTTCAAGAGTTTGAATCGTGCGCTCGGTTTGACCATCCGTTTGAGGATGATAAGCCGTGCTAAGGTCCAAACGAGTACCGAATGATTCGTGAAGCGATTCCCAAAAACGAGCAGTGAAACGAGCATCACGATCAGAGATGATGCTAAGAGGTATGCCATGTCGACTTACTATTTCATTAACGTAGATGCGAGCTAACTTTCGCACGGGATAGTTCTCGCGAATCGGCAAGAAATGAGCTGATTTTGTCAAACGGTCAACGATTACCCATATACTATCATGACCATTAAGTGTTCTCGGGAGTTTAGTGATGAAGTCCATAGAAATGTTTTCCCATTTCCACATAGGAATTTCGGGTTGAACAAGCAAACCCGAAGGCCGTTGGTGCTCGGCCTTGACCTTAGAACAAGTCAAACACTTTGCTACATACTCGGCAATGTCTTTCTTCATGCTGGGCCACCAATAATGGACTCGAATATCATGATACATTTTATCCGCACCGGGATGAATGAAATAACGAGTCTTGTGTGACTCATTCATAATAGTGAGTCGAAGATCATTGCGATTTGGAATCCAAATACGGTTCAATAAATAAAGCAAACCATCAGACTTGGTTTCTAATTTAAGTTCAGCACCACATGACATTTCATCATACAAATTGCCTAGGTTCAAAGATGTTTGTTGAGCTACAAAGATGTCGTTGTGAAGATTGGTTTGGATTCGAATGCTATGAAGTTGGACATGACTTTTACGACTGAGTGCATCGTCTACAACATTTGCTTTGACGGGATGATAACGAATCTCACAATCGTAATCGTTTAGGAGTTCAACCCAACGTCGTTGCCTCATGTTGAGTTCTTTTTGGTTTAGAATGTGTTGAAGGCTTTTATGATCAGTGAAGACCACACATTTGGTGCCATAGAGATAATGCCTCCAAATCTTTAAGGCAAAAACGACTGCACCAAGTTCAAGGTCATGAGTGGTATAGTTCTTTTCGTGAACCTTTAATTGTCTTGACGCGTAGGCAATGACTTTACCACGTTGCATAAGAACACAACCAAGCCCTTGATTCGACGCGTCACAATAGACCACAAAATCATCATTACCATCTGGAAGAGTCAAGATGGGTGCATCACAAAGCTTTTGCTTTAGCAATTGAAAAGCTTCATCTTGCTTTGGCCCCCATTCATAAGGTTTATCCTTATGAGTCAAAGCAATGAGTGGAACAGCGATCTTAGAGAAATTTGAAATGAACCATCGATAATAACCGGCAAGTCCAAGAAATGAACGGATTTCAAGTTGGAGTCTTTGGTGTACTCCAATATTTAACAGTTTCAATCTTCGCGGGGTCCACGTGAACACCTTTTTCATTGACAATGTGTCCTAAGAATTGAACTTCCTTAAGCCAAAATTCACATTTAGAGAATTTGGCATACAGTTGTTCTTTTCTTAAGAGCTCCAAAACCAACTTAAGGTGTTTTTTCATGGTCCGCTTTGCTCTTGGAATAGATCAAAATATCATCTATGAATACGATCACGAACTTGTCCAAGTATGGTTTACACACTCGGTTCATAAGATCCATGAAGACCGCAGGTGCATTGGTTAGTCAAATGGCATAACCAAAAATTCATAGTGACCATAACGAGTTCGAAAGGCGGTTTTAGGAATGTCATCCTCATGTATACGCAACTGATGATAACCAGAACGAAGGTC